>JAUPMV010000017.1:10144810-10442310 GCA_030848855.1 Branchinecta sandiegonensis | reverse complement strand
TAAACATTAATAGGTCTGTGTATCCCGATCCTTGAAAGGGCTGGACCTTGGTTCAACTTACAGTTCTCTCTTTTCTCTTTTCCGCTCCTGAATCCATAAACCCGACGAAATTTTTTTGAGAATTAGTGGTATGGAGCTGTACGAAAAAGTAGCATGCAGTAGTAACTGTTGCCACTGCATGCTACTACTAGCAAACTGGATTCTGCTACATATCGGATACTACCACTTAAGATTATCCCAGTCGGAGGCATGCTAAATCATAGTATTCCATACTACTACATATCAATACATGCAACCTTTTCGTACAACTACCATACAACTACACAGTCGAAGAATTTTTTTTATCGGGAAGTTATGGGTTTCCACCACGATCTTTTTTAGTTATGACTGCTCTCGATTTTCAAGGGAATATCAATGCATCAGCTCTCCTGAGCTGTTGTTGTCGACTTCGATATGATTCATTTGTCGCAGATGATCGCTGACCTTATGAAACCCGTCATAAGTGGAAAATGCAGCACATTAAATTAACCACTGAGAGATCGCGGTTCTCACCATATTTTTCGATCACGGGTTCATGGCATCTTTATATACCATAAATTGATTGCAGCAAATCTCTTCCAGAAATAAAAAAAAGCAACTTCATTATATACTTATAAACAGGGTCGTCGCAAGAGGATTTTCGGTGGTGGTGGGGGTGGGGGGGGGGGGGGCAGATCCAAAATTTTACCGAATCTTTCAAAAATTTTACCGAATCCTATAACTAAGAATTCGAGCTTTAAATTATGGAACAGAAAGGATTACGTAGGAATCGTGACCTACCTATCCAGGAACATTAAGTGCCAGCAGCAGATATCGTTCGTATGATTAGGATTGAGGAGTCTTTACATATGAAATGATAGGATATATTGTTTAAAGCCCAGGGCCATCGCATACAAAGCATATACAAAAACAAACACACAGCTCTTCTAATAAAGCCTGTAGCTACGACAACTCTTCTCCGTGACTCCCCTATCTACAAAAAGCTTCCAAGTTGACCAACCCCAGATAGACTTCTCCAGAACTTTTCAACCAACCATCCCTCCGAAAAATTCGCTCTGCAAATATTCCACAACTCTACACACTCCACACATTCGCACATAAAATAAAAAACAAAATATTTTGGTTACTTATCTAAGCTTATTGGTTCAGTTGAAAAATACAACTAGGATCGCATCCATGCAGAACGACGTAGATCGCCTTTCTTAATGGGCACACGCCTGGCTACTTGAATTCAGTGTCGAAAAATGTGAAGTTCTACACATTGGCAGAAAGATCCTGAAAACGCGTATTCAATGGCTGATGGACAGGGTCTTCGATATAACCTGGAGTCGGTCACTCATTAGAGGGACCTTGGTGTCATTATTGACAACAAGATGAAATTTGATTTGCATGCAAACCCGATGAAAAATTTGTAGCCTGCGTAGATGTATGATAGTTGTGCTAAAAAGTTGCATGTAATAGTAAAGAATACTATCATTTGATGTGCCTCAGACTGGGCCAATGCAGTAGTATCCAGTAGCATCCTGTCTTGCTATGGTAGCATCGAGTCTTGCTAATAATAGAATGCAGTAACACAGTAGCCTTAACATAGAAGCATGCAGTATCATCAGTACGTACACCATGCTACTTTTTCGTACAACTTCATACTACTATTTTGAGATACATTTTTCATCGGGAAGTACTCAGCATCCAGTGCAAACCAGGTCCTTGGAACCATCCGCCATCCCTTTTTCATATCAAAGCTATACAAATCTATAGTCAGGCCAAGGGTTGAGTTTGGAATGGTTGTTGTAAGTCCTGCTTTCGAAAAGAATAAATTCCTTATTGAACGTGTACAGAAGCGAACCTCGAAAATTATCCAAGACTGGAAGGATCTCCCGTACAGTGATTGTTTGCAGGGGTTTGAATCTGCCAACTTTAACGTACAGACGAAAAAGAGGAGACGCTCCTCCAGACTAGCCAGTCTCCCAAAGTCTTCGCACCAAACCAAGCCATCAACACACGTGGACACAGCAGAAGAATACAAAAAAAACATGCTTCAACAAGAATCAGACATCAGTTCTTCTCTACCAGAGCAATACCCCTTTGGAATTCCCTTTGCAATCCAGAAACCCCTCCCCCCCCTAAATATAGGGTTACGGTCTCTTCGATAGCTATGATTGTGATAAACGGGCAGCTTTTAAAAAATCATAGGTATCCCGTCACTTAATGTAACGAAGTGAGAGAAAAGCCTATGGAACTTGCACTCTGAACAACGGGGGGGGGGGATAGCCTAATTTATTGATTAGGGTCATAGTTTCTCTAATCCGTCTCGCTATCTGTCTGCTCACGTGCTGGAACGACTTCTTACGCCCTTCATAACAGGTTGGTGTTCTCGCTTCAACAAAAGGCAAAGGCTGTTGGATACATTTTAGCAGTGTAACTCCTTGAAACAGTTGAATCTTTCGAAAAATCCGTTGATGAGGAGTGGGACGACATCGAGTGGAAGCTGAAATGGGATGCCGTTGATACCAGTATCAACGTGCGAAGTTTTCAACACAAAACAAACAAACCGTTATAGATACGAACCATACAGTCAACTATGCAGCGAATTCTGCAGGATAAATCCTTATTTTGCTCCAGGCTGCAATTTAAAGTAATTTAAGTTAATTTATGCTGATCTGGATGATGCAACTCTACTGTAGAGCTAAGGAAGCCTTTTGTCAAACCCCGGCAGCTAGAGTGCTAACCTAAAGACCCCGAAAGAAACAGGAGTCCGTTGCTTCCGCTGTATTTTTCTGTCAATATCTTTTTCATTTCCTTCCAGATTGTCATCAAGGACGTTCACATTCGGTATGAGGACTCTGAGAGTATTCCAGGAGTCCAGTTTGCTTTTGGGGCTACTATCCAGAAACTCTCAGCTCAGACCTGTAACGAATCCTGGGAACCGGAGTTCGTATCTTCGACTGGAGACCACTCCTTCAAGTTACTGGAGATTGACAAGATTTCTTTTTACTGGGACACAAATGCAGAGATGCATGGGCAGAAGTCACATGGGGATCTGGCGGTGAGTTTTGCCTTGTAAAAGTTCCTTCCCACACTGTCAGAAGTCTCATACCAGACGACACAAGAGGCTTATTCTCGCCGTCTCTCCTCCCTTTGAGGAGTCCCCGTGAACGGGGATGCTCCGACTATCATCACCGTCATCAAAAAGGTCTCCATTTCAGATTCGGAGGGGAATCAATTTTTGCTGGTGTTGGGTGCACTGTAAAATTATTTAAAAACAATAAGAATAAACAAAACCAAAAATAATGTGGATCAAGAGTAATTTCGTGAACTACAAATTTTTTTTCCCAACAAAATCAATTTTGGAACCATTCCCCATGTTCTCATTGTGTTCCATACGCGGAATCTGCGTGGAATGACTCCCTATATTCTCGCCGTTTCCCATGATTCCCCGAGAAGTCCTCAGGGAATAGCAAGAATACTCCTAACGATGTACAGTTTTCAACAGCATTGCCAAGAAGAGATGAAAACCGCTGGAAAAGCCTTACTTTTTTGTTTGTCGTCATGAGTTGCGTTTTTGCAGATATAATGGTATCTGATACCATGGTCTAAAATCTTTTTGCAGTCATCGTGGAATTTGATACCACGGTCAAAAAGCGTTTTTGCAGTTATCGTGGTATCTGATATTCAGATACCACGGCCCGACCGTGGTATCTGAAAAGTCATCTCACTTTTATCAAATATTGTCAAATTGGTGAGAAAGAAGTTTAGCACTTAGTGATCTAAATAGATATCAGTTTTTCTTTTGGGATGACTTCGAAAAGTGCAATTTCGGCAATAGTCGTTTTTGCAGAGCAACCGTGTATCAGATACAACGATAACTGCAAAAACGACTAATTGCAGATCCAGTTACCGTGGTATCAGATACCATGGTATCTGCAAAAACGCAACTATGATATCGGAAAAGCCAGCAGATACTTTTACTGCGTTTTTTCGGCTCTTCCTGGCAGGGCTTGTTATTCATAACATTTAATGCATAGCGTTTTAAAAATTGCAACAGATTACATCCCAAGTGTTGTCTGTTGAAACAGCGCATCCTTGTGTAATCTGTCATGGAACTTCTGACAGTACCGTTTGCCAGGCTTTGGTGAATTCACGTGTCCTCCCGTCTGTCTGTCTGTAAAGACTGTGAGCGTGTTCCACCCTCGTTCCAATAGTAACTATTATTTACTAAATCCGTTCCAACCTCACGAAAAGTTACTACGCTGACCGTTCCAGCCTTCTCGAAATAGTAACTAATTGCTTACCACGCTCGGGAGCGTGGTAAGCGTAGTAACCACGAATCTCTGTCACGTGATTGGTCGGATTCACCCGTGGCGTGATATTCCGCTGGAAAATAGAAAAATCGTTCCAGCCTTGACTGCAAAAAGCCAGAATTCGTGACGTCATGCGTAGTAACTACGGTAAGTAGGATGGAACACGCTCTGTAATATTCGAACGCTTTGATATGGAAGACGGGATTATTTAGGTCAAGGGTAAATGCTAAGTTGTAGGTGAGTTTTATGACTCAGCGTTGTTGGACAAAGTAAGTGAAGCTAAAGTGGTTAAAGAAGGAAGTCGTTGGAGGAGTTGTAGCCCGAAAAGTATCGAGTACGAAAGAATTAGGAAAGATGCTACGGGGTAAAAAAAAAGAAAGAAAAATCAGCGTTTATGGGTATAGGAGGGGCTTGGAAGACGGAACGAACGAATTTCCCGGCCAATGCATTTCAAACGGGCAAACAGGGGAGTCCGAAACAGGAAGTGCTGTTGGTTTATTTTACCCAGTCGATGGCTCCGCTGTAATCCGGTGAAACCGGAAATACAGAAATCGAGAAAATTATCAAGAAACTTAAACTCCTGGTTCACACTGCTGCGATTTCTTGAAATGTTCTGCGTTTTGCGACGTACGACACAATCGTGAGACAAGGAAAGCAAAACATTGAGCTTTGTCGCTGTGTTGGATGCTTTGAAAAATTTCAGTTCATCCAGCAAAAAGCATGCGATTTTTAGGGCGGAAGAATTTTTTTTAAAGATTTATCGATATTTTTTAGACTAAAAACTGCTCTACCTTTCTACGGAAGAAAACATTGTAATCCTTGTAAGCTGGAGCTTTACTAGCCAAAATTTTGGGGGGGGGTGCAAGGTATTTACCGACTGGCTGGTCATTTTCACCTTTGCAGATAAAACGACGACTATTATTTAACGACTGTGTTGACAAAAAATCGGCTTATTTTAAGAAGAACCACTATTTTTAAGAAAAAATTGACTATTTTTACGAGAATCCGGCTGTTTAAAAAAAACGACTACAAAACATTCCGGTGGGGGCGCCCCCCCCCCCCCCCCCCCCACCTAGTCGTGACGCCCCTGCTTGTAAGCAGATTATAAACCTTCGTTCAAACCGATTCACTGGATACATGTAAAGTTCGACTAAAGTTCCTATATAGAATGTAGTCTAATGGATTGTCCTCGTGGTCTCCAGAGATCATCTGCCGAGAGGCTATTTTTCCCCTGCAGAATAATGCAGGGGACAAAGTTCGTGCAGAATGATGCAGGGGTCTGCGTTGATATGTGAACAAAGCGATTCTGTCGTATTTTCAGAAATCAAGAGAAAATTCTTTCGCTTATGTCTATCTGTCTCTACCTGTTATACACTGTCATACACTACACTGTAAAAAGCTTCTCCGAGTAAGAATTAACGTTAACTGCAATATTTGCTACTGGGATTAACCTTATCTCTACTGGGATAAGATTAATCCGAATTAGAGACAATCTTATCTCAGTAGAGACAAGATTAATCCCAGTAGCAAATACTGCAAGATTTTGTTTTACAGTGTAGAAGCAGTCCGAACCGGAGGAAACTTGACTGAAATGGGAGCCAAGCTAATTTTACAGGCTGTCAGTTCTTTTTCCTGTTTCTGTCTCACCGGGATCGGATCTTGCAAGCCTGCACTGTCAGAAGTTTCATAACAGATAACACAAGGATGCGCGTTTTCAACAGACAATGTGTAATAGATAACACTTGGGATGTTATCTGTTGTGTTTGAAAACGTTATGCATGAAATGTTATGCATAACAAGCTTTGCTAGGAAGAGCCAAAAACAGCCAAAAAAGCATGATGTCGGAAAACTCAGCAGATGCTTTTTGGCGGTTTTTCGGCTATTCCTGATGGTAACGCTTATTATGGATAACATTTTGAAACCCAACAGACAACATCCGAAGTGTTATCTATTGCGCATTATCTGTTGAAACCGCGCATCCTTGTGTTATCTATTGTGAAACTTCTGACAGTATAGATCATTTATCATTTAAGATCGGTTTGGGTAATCATCGGGCTTGCTTACAAAACCATTTACCGAAGCAACGTAAATGCACCAATAAACAAGGGGGGATCAGGCAGCACTTGAGACTGTACAAAGAAGAGCCACTAAATGAATCAAAAAGGATATAGCACCCTGGACTATCAAACAAGATTAACGAAGTTAAACCTGCCAACCCTTTGCTACCGTCGCAGACGGGGTGACGTCATGATGGCACACAAACTCTTGGAGACAGACACCAACCTGTTCCAGCTAGAACAGAACACCCGAACCCGAGGACACTCCAAGAAGTTTTTCCGGAAGAGAGCTACAACCAAGAAGCGAAACCAATTTTTTACTAATCGAGTGGTACCACTATGGAATTCCCTCAGTCAAAACACTATCATGGCAGATAGTGTGGAGGCATTCCAGTCATCGGTTGACAAAGACTGGAGTCGGAAGCCTTGGAAAACTGCATGGGATTCCCAAGATGCCGCCCTCTCCATCCGTCACTGAGCCAGCACACGACAGGATTACCTTTCGCTGGCAAGTGCGATTTAAGGTAAGGTAAGGTAAAAGTATGACAGTTGAAACGTTAAAATAAGTTTTGCTTTATCAAAGTCCCCTTTCAAATTGATCTGTTTTCAGACAGCTATGCTAAACCCGTTCACACAGTCTTCCCACGACTATATCGTCTCTCCCGTGTCTGGTGTTGCCAAGTTAAAGCGTAACCAATCAGAAAGCCCGCTACGGTCGCTGCAGTCGCCGAGGATAACCTGTGACCTGACTATGGATGTCTTTAGTGTTTCGTTAAACGAGGTAAGACTTTAGCTTTGATTTTGTCTTCCTTTCCCTCTTTGGAATATTAAAAAGAATATCGTAATGAATAGTTTAGAAAAAGCTAGCTATTTAATTTCGCATAGCAAAGAAATATTATGGCATGTACCGTATGAATCTACTAAGTTGGCTAAGAGCGTGTTCCACCCTTCTAACAGTAGTAACTTTTAGTTACTATTTCCATTCCAACCTTACGAAAAGTTACTACGCTGATCGTTCCAACTTTGTCGAAATAGTAACTATTTGCTTACCATGCTCGGGAGCATAGTAAGGTTAGTAAATACGCATCTCTGTAACGTGATAGGTCGGATTCGCCCTTGGGATGAGATTCTGCTGGAAAATAGGAAAATCGTACCAGCCTTGACGGCAAAAAGCCAGGATTCGTGACTTCATTCGTAGGAACTACGGTAAGTAGGGTGGAACGCGCTCTAAGTAACAAGTGGGATGCGGTGCTTTCTCTGTTTGCTCCTTTTGTGAACTCCTCCGTAGTGCTTAGGGTCTGAGGGAGGATTTTTATTACGCTTGCTTTTGCTATTGTACTGTCTGCGAGATAATGTCCCACCTAAGTGGGGCAAATTGCCACTGTGATGGTTTATGGCACTTGCCCTTTGGCCAAGTGCCATATAGCGATCGCAATTTCTGGTCCGTCAGTATGTCCCGGTTTTGCTAGTTCGGGCACTTCCAGATAAGCTAGGACGATGAAACTTGGCAGGCATATCATGGATTCGACCAGATTAAATTAGGAATAGTCGCTTCCCCGAGCCGACCATCGGGGGGTGGGTAGAGGGAGGGTATTTTTTAACTGACGAACGGGTGATCGGATCTTAATGTAACTTGATATATGGAAGGACCTCGTGTCTCAGACGTCCCATTTTAAATCCAGACCGGATCAGGTGACATTGGGGGGAGTTGGAGGGGCCAACCGGGAATCTTGGAAAAAGCTTAGAGTGGAGGGTTCGGGATGAAACTTGGTGGGAAGAACAAGCGCAAGTCCTACATACGTGAGTGACATACCCGGAACGGATCCGGTCACTGTTGGAGAGTTCGGGGGGGGAGTTGGGATCCGAGGTGGGAAGAACAAGCGCAAGTCCTAGATACACTTTTGACATAACCGGACCAGATTCGGACACTGTGGGGGATTGGGGGGGGGGGGCTTAATTCTGGCGATCGCGCAAGTTCGGAACTTCCTGATGTTCTAGGACGATAAAACTTGGAAGACGTATCAGGGACCCGAACAGACTGACTTGAGAATAGTCGTTTCCCCGACCCAACCATCATGGGGGTTGCGAAAAGTTTTAGACATTCACAAAAACCAAACGGATGGACAGAATAGGATGCAACTTGGACAGTGCCAAGTTTATGCGACCTTGATTTGTCATTTGCGTCCGGACAGGATCCGGCCAAGGTGGGGGGGGGGGGGGGAGGGTAGCGCGACTCGTATATTTGCAGATAGGCTCTGGTCCGATTCCAGTCAAACTTGATGGACGGGAAGAGGATAAGTCAGAGATGCGACATTTACGTTTCCGAGTCGTATTCAGCCCCGTTGGGCGGGGCTAGAAGGGGAGTCCCGGAACATTTTGTGGCTTGCATAAGGGTCAAACAAGTGGAGTGATTTGAATGAAACTTGGAAGGTACAGAGATCATATGCCCTAGATGACATGTTTTAAGGTTCAAACCGGATCCGACCACAGTGAGGAGGGGGGGGGGGATTCACCGGAAGTTCTCCAAAAAATGCTCAGATTCGAGTGAAAGATAGGTGGTAAGAGAAAATGCTTCAGATGATCCAGTGAGGAGTCCGGACAAGAGGCGGCCGCGGTATATGGGGAGTTGGAAGGGGGCACAGGAAATATTGGGCACGTCTAGGGCCATAGCGAGTGGATTTCTTGGGTTGAAACTCGGAAGGTTGGCGATGGCTTGGAGGTGATGTCGGAAATTTTTGGACTTGATTGAAACTATAGATATCCTAATTCTAGGTCCGAACCGCATTTTTGGATGGCGGGGTGTTTTGTGAAGTTCTCTTCTACTTTCTTCTACCACCTACTCGTAACAAGTGCCATATGAGCTCGTAGCTCTTGTTCTTGACCAGAAATATATTTACCGTGGTCTACATTGGCCCATAATGCTTCAGCTTAGGAGCTTCCCTTACTCTATTTATGATGGAAAGAACCTGGTTCTGTGCTTCATTGCAAAACACAAATAGCTCCCTGTATTTTTCACAATGAAAAAATAAACATCTTTCACGCTTACCATTCATACTTCACTGGATACCCGCTCTCGACACGTCCGGTTAGCTGACTGAGAGACATGAAGTGAAACATTTATTCAAATAATTTATACAACGGATACGTATCCATTGTATACATTATTAATAAATGTTTCAAAGTCAGCTTGGGCTCAAGGAATATTTATGTATTGAAACAATGGTTAAAAAGGGAAGTCAGCTGCGATGTGTGATAGATGTCGTTTTTAGCCATTGTTTTACAATATTTAGTGTTGTGTAAAAAAAGGGGAAAGAGATGGCTAGGGAAAATTACTCAAATTACGCCAGTAACCTTCATTAGCAGTCTCGTTCATTTCAGATATGTTCATTATCATGTCATTTCATTCATTTGTTTTCGTTCCATTCATTACTCTATAACACTCGTAACGGCTAAACAACGTCTCAGCTTCGAAGCGGTAGAAATCTGGTTGATTGGGGATTGTTGCGTTTGGGATTTCTGCTCACTCTAGATGTATACAGTTCGCATCCTTCGTTCCAGGTGCAATATTCCCAAATTGTCAAGTGCCTTCGCTCCTTGCGGCAACTGGACCGAAAGCGCCGCCAGCTCCCTGGCAGCTCCGTTGGCCACGTCACAACCGCGCATGACCGGTGGCAGTACGCCATAAAGGCAGTCCTTAATCCGATTCGGGAAAGGTACAAATATCGAAATTGGCCTGCCGCTCTCAAGCGAGCTACAGACTGCCGGACTTACGTCGAGATTTACGAAAAGCATTTGAAAGATCCGGCCGGATTGTCAGCGGAAGAGCGGGCTGAAAAGGACCGGATTGAGGCTGAGTTTGGATTAGAAGAGCTAAAAGCCCTCCGAGAGATTACAATGAGCTTCGCGGATGAAGACCGACTGCTTGATACTTCAGCAGGGCCTTCACTGTTCCAGAACACCCTGCAGAGATTGTTCCCGGCGTGGTCCGGCTGGTATTACGGGGCGGAGAATCGAGCGGAGCCAGAGACAATCCAAACGCAGGAGTTGCTAAATACTTTGAAAGACACTTATGAGAATGATAATATGCTGAAGAGAGACACAGTTTTGGGGTTATTCTCTTTTGTCCTCCGGAAAGGGTTGGTGAAGCTAGTCAGCGCCAGTGAGAAGAAGTCAGTGATTGAAGTTCAGTTTGAAGACTTGCTTCTTAAAACTGAATCGCGACCGCGATTTGGATCGTACCGAGCTGAGCTAGCGCTTGGCTCTTTGTACCTGATTGACCCAGCTAGTGAGGTGCCCTTGATTCGGCCTCAGACGCGGGAGAAGGACACGGGTTCGGTTCCTGGTGACCGCATCCTTTTTTCTGTGATTTTCGAAAAGAAGCCCTTTTATTCCACCTTGGACTACCGCCTACACCTGACGTCAAAGGGACTTGAGTGCAGTTACAAGCAGAGTCTACCCAAAATATTGACAGACTTTTTTATGATTACACATGAAGAAGTGAAAAAGTTAGGACCGGAAAGCTTCGACGCTGTGCGGGAACTGACCCAGCGGGAGCTCGAGAGCATTAGGGACAGCATTGAACATAAAAAGTGGGACATTCAAGTGGACATAGTCGCGCCTCAGTTGATCATAAGTGAAAACGACACCCCAGGGTCGCAGCTACTACTGATTGACTTCGGGCGCTTGAAAGCGACAAACTTCGCTATGCCTCCCATCCCCCCAATGGAGGATGCTGATGACGATGACGACATTTTCATCACACCCCGCTCCACCCCCGAGTGTACCCCTCCTCTTGTACGGGATGACACCTTAGCAGTTGAACTGACTGACGTGCAAGTGCTAGTTTGCAAAGGGAAAGATACCTGGCGTTCACACCGGACGAAAGCCAACTCTCCCTGGCATGTAGTGGACAGATTCTCCATATTTTTCCGTATTGAACGCAGTGTGTCGTGTGACGATTGCACGACGTCCTTGTTTAGCGTTAAAGGCTCCTTGCCGAAGCTCGTATTTCATCTGTCAGAGCAGAAAGTTCAAACGGTGCTAAACATGGTTAAGCTGGTTCGTATGAAGGGATTACCTCAAGGAGGAAGGTCTCCTAGCCAGTGTACCACTCCTGTACTGCGTAACCCGGATTTGAGACTAGTCGTTGCACACTTCAACGTTGAAAAAGTGCTGATCCACATTCAGTTCGAATCTGTGCTCGTGGCAGAACTGCAGGTTACTGGTATGCAGGTTGATTTCACAAAACGCCCTTACGACACGTTTACAAGCCTTACAGTGCATTCGCTTCTGGTGGTTGACGCGATGCAAGTGTTTGGCCCGGACTATGAACTGCTGGTTGCGTCGCATAGGCAAGTTTATATTGACAGTTACAGCGGGAGTATTAGGGATTCGGAGCCGTGCTCACCGGTGTCACCGGCGTCTCCCGATTTTTCGAAAGGTGGTTGTCGAGCAACGTCGCCGATCTCGCTGACTAGGGCGTTGTCCAAGTTGCACGATGGAGACTTTCAGAGAGGTGAGGTTTTTGTGTTTATTTTCTTCCTTAGTTTTTCTCTTCACTATACAGTTTAAGGGCTTATCAGTTCATCGGCAAAAGAGGCCCTATCTGCCGATAGTGTTACAGCCTTTTTTTTTGTTGCCGCTTAGAAATTTTTCACACTTTTCGAACTAGATCTGACACCAGCTTGATGCTATGTTCTCCTTCCTCGATGACATTGAATCCTAACTTACTCTGTTCTTACCTTACTAATGTCATCTTTACTAATATTATTTTACAGTTTTATCTCCAACAACTATTAACTTTAACCTACTATAGCCTACTTTGCAACTATTACATAAAATTTCTTCATCACCATTAACCTATTATACTCGTATTTTTAAAACTTAACAAAAAAAAAGAAATAACATAACTTTCCTGCGCTTAAAATTGAAGCAGTCAGATGTTATAGATTCGATCAGGCATATTCTACCAAGTAATTTCAAAGCTTCAATTAACGCACTGCCTGTTGAAAGATACCCTTCCAGTTACAGCTCTAGGGCATAACCCTGAGAAAGGGCTCGGTGCGTAAGTTCAGTAGTACAGTTCTCAGTGGCAAGATGGAAGTATCCCATTAATATTTACAAGTATTCGTCCATATCAAGGTGACTGCGAATCACGATTCAAGATAGTTATTTTATTGATCCAGCTCGTAGCGCCGACATGGCACTAAATACGTCGACCATTACATTGCATGTGTTAAAATACTTGAATATTTACAATTATTACATATAAGAAAATAAATCACTTAGAATTCACTTGTTTTTTGTTAATCTTCTCAGTGAAATACGGTACAAAGGAATTCAAATACCGGTTTGTGCGACATTTAACTGGCACCAGGAGATTTTGATGCCTCGTCCGTCCTGTCACCGGTGCTAGATCGGGCAGAATATCACTGGCAGTCGGCTTTTTCACTGGCAAGGACTGACCGGCCAAAACGTAAAATTAGGTTTTCCCGGCGGACATGGAGTGGCTCAAGTCTTAAAGTTTAACTGAAAAGCAAACTTATTTGTGTATCATTTAGTTGAATACACTGAGTTATTTGGATTCTGCTAAGATATTTTTTGATTTTCCACTATCTGCTCTCGTAGTGAGGTTCAGAATATCCGCGGCTGTCGCCACAGCGCAAATTCTACTATGACTCGGAATATTTGAATCTGAACACAAACGCGGCTTTTCAGTGGGCGGTGATAAGCTTGGTGAACACTGCTTAGTGCCTGAACAAAAATATTTCATAAATGTTTTTCGTCAAGCATGCGACACAGATAGGACCACAAATCTGACAGGGAAATTCCACTATTTGAAAACTGATTATTCGTGAATAGCGGACCAACGAAGTAACGGATTTTCATCGGGTCTTCAAGCCTCTTTAAGTGAATAAGTGAGGGATAACAAGACTGTCGCATCTCTGTCCTTTTCAGTTAAACTTTAATAGGAGGAGGAAGCTTCGTAACCATTGTATTTCAGTCCTAGCATAATGCGGCACGCTCTGATTTGCATATTTCCTGGCGCCAAACGGATAAGTCAGCTGAGATTTGTTCAAGCTTTATTTCGAACCTTCATAGCGAGGGTCTTCTTCAGGATAAGAACGAACCTAGAATAGAATTTTATTTTTCAAATGTAGCTGTCACAGCGTTACCGCCGAATTTGACCTTTCGTCATAAAAAAATGATGAATAAGATAACGTCGTCAAACATTGTCGTCAGCCTATGCTGATTGAACACTCTATAGTCTTGTCACAAAAAGAAAAAAATACTAAAAAGGACTAACTTATCGGTTATTATATTATCGGTACAACTCAACAAATGCTGGAACAAAACTCCTATATCTTTCATGAAGAGGGGCCACAGGTGCTAGTTTGGAGATTTTCTGGAATTTTTCTCGCAATCTCGCACTCTTCGGTCCTTGCCAAGAAGCGCCGAAGCTGCAACTAATCTCAGCTCAGTATGTCCGCACTAAGAAATTTTCATAAGAGTTTTCGTGTTTTCTTTTAAAAGTTTCCAGCCATTGTTTTGCACACTTGAAACTTTGTACCCGGGTATGTGTTTTGTAATCTGTCTTTGCTCTTTGTTGCGTACTTTCCTGTTTATAGTATCAGTAAATATTCCTTCAGTCCAAGCTGACTGCGAATCATCTTTGATAGTGCAAAACGGATACGTCAGCTGCATTTTATGAGAGCCATATTTCGGCCCTTCTTGGCAATGGTCCTCTTCAGGTTCAAAACAGCTTAAGTTGGAAAAACGAACTTGTGGATAAAAACGAAATATAGCTGTAATATAATTCAGCTGACGTATCCGTTTTGCACTATCAAATATGTTTACAATATCGTATTCTGCGAACTTGCAAATCAGCCTTTAAGCTCTTTCTTTTCAGGGTATAATAGTTCCTCGCCAATCCTTCTTGACCCCGGTCACATACCCTTGTCCCGGGTTAACTCCGGGCCTTTGTCGTGCGAAGAATTCGATTCACAGGCGCTCATCTCTTTCGAATATATGCAGATTAGCTCGGACTGCCCTACGAATGATCTCAAAGAAGAAATCCGGATAGCCAATCTTCAGTTCAGTAACCTGGATATCATCGGTGAGTCCAGTACTAGCTTTTAGAATAAAGGCAATAGTTGTGTTTTTGCAGATACCATGGTATCTGATACCACGGTCTAAAGTCGTTTTTGCAGTTATTGTGGTATCTGATACCACGGTCAAAAGGCGTTTTTGCAGTTATCGTGGTATCCGGCCAGTTATCGTGGTATCAGATATTCAGATACCACGGTCCGACCGTGGTAACTGATCGTGGTATCTGAAAAAGTCATCTCACTTTCATCAGTTTGACTAAAATTGGTGGGAAAGAAGTTTGGCACTTAGTGACGTGTTTGAATATCAGTTTTTCTTTTGGGATGACTTCGAAAGGCCCAATTTCGGCAATGGTCGTTTTTGCAGAGCAACCGTATATAAGATACCGCGGTTACTGCAAAAACGACTAATTGCAGATCCAGTTGCGGTGGTAACAGATACCATGGTATCTGCAAAAACGTAACTAATAGCTACAAAGCGCCCTTGTCCGGATTTGACAGTGTAAAACAATAGGTCGCTGAATTTTAACAGAGCTAAATTACGGCCATTCTTGGCGAGGTCCTCTTCAGGCTCAAGCCGCTCAAGCTCGAAAATGAACTTTTTTTGCCCTTCCCCGACTTCTCAGATTCAAATTCATTTTATTTTACCTTAATATTCTTGTCGGTGCCAAAGTAACAGCGGAAGTTAACAACAATTTAAGACACTTACAGAACACTTACAATACAAATTATTCACAGCAATTTATTGAATTTTTTAAGGTCGGGCGCTTGGCACTTGCGGTCGGGCACTTGCTCCCGAAACCTCTACTACACTGAGCTTCTTCCTCTGTCGGATACGTGCCAATCCTAGGATACTTCCGAACTTGCGACGTATCTGATGTTAAAATATCGTATTTCAAATTTTCAGAATTTCTCCTTGGGCGCCTATTTCTTTCACTGATTCCGAGTTGATTTCTGACTTTAAAGTAAAATATCCAGTTTTAACTCTTGAGTCGACAAACTTACAAAAAGACCTCGGAAGCCCTCCAAAACCCGAAACCTATACCCATGTTTTCACAACTGATTAATTTGAGACGTTAAAAATCTTAATTTAGTTTTCAAACCTTGTCTATTTTTTTTCCATAAATATATATTTCCGTATATATAGTCGTGAATGGATCTGTTGATATAGGTGTAGTTTTCTTTATATACTTTATTATCCTACTGTTTAGTTTTGGTCGAAATAACCCAATAAATAAATAAGTTACATAAGTAATACGGAATACGGAAATAAGTTACAAAAGTTTACAGTTCTGTAGTTCAGTCCCTTCTTTTGTTAACTTAGTATTTGCTGAGCACCTAGGTAACTGGGATCTTTCTATTTCAGCTAACCAAGACACAATCTTTCAAATCGTGGCGTTCCTTAGTTCCATTCTTCCTTCGAACTCGCGCGAACCCCCCAAACCTACTGGCGCGGATACGCCGAGCGAGGGTCTCCTACCTACATCTTCGAAATTCAAGCTGACTTTTGACTTCCGTCGGCTCAATATGCTCTTGATGCATTCCGTATACGTTCATGGCTGTGATGTCGGTCGAAAAGTGGGAACGATAACAGTGTTTGGCGCCCAGATACGAGCAGAGCTGGGGGAGCTGTGCGAAGTCGAAGGGTCTCTCGGCGGGCTGCAAGTCCTTGATCTCACCCCGGAAGGACGTGTGCACCAAAGAGTGGTTCACATGGGCATAGACCCTCTTGCAGAAAGCCAGATCTTAGGCGCAAGCCTTTACCTGCCGACTGGAGATGACCATAGAGCTTTTACTTTTCTTTTCCGCAAAACTTCTAGTGAAATGTCTCTCAGTGTTCATTTAGCGTCTGTGATTTACATCCACTCTCCTGCCTTTCTTGAGGAAGTGACTCTATGCGCCGGGCAGTTGCGGAGGCACATGACGTTTTTCGCGCGAAATTTGAAAAAGGCGGCAGCCAACGTGGCTTATGACCTAGCCCAGCGTGGGACAGAAGCTCTAAGTGAATTTGCGAGGTCTCAGAGGGCAGGGCGATCACGGACCGTCTCTTTAGCTTTAAGCGACATTGAAGCTGAGAGGTTAACTACAGAAAAAATTGCTGTAAGCCTTTCAGTTACGCTAGAGACGCCTATTGTGGTCCTGCCGCGGTCGTCGCATAGTACCGAAGTGTTGGTGGCGCAATTGGGAAAGATCACGCTTCGAAATGCGAAGTACAAGAACAATGATTGTGAAGGAGGAACCAGTTTCGGTATGAGGCGCTCTTCTACCATCGTCGAGTTGTCTTCCGAGAGTAAGAACGATCGGCTACACCTCGAAGTTAAAAATATGAACGTATATTCGTTGGATTTGGTCACACGGCTGGGGCATGCTAGAAGGTAAGCCCATGGATCCTGCTGTTTTCTTGCCTTTTTGGGATCCCAAAACTTAAGTGGCGGGATACCTATGACATCGCAAAAGTTGTCCGTCTGTGCGCACTGTAACTCTCGAAGGGAATGAGATATTTTGATGAAACTTGGTGTGAGGATTCTTTTGGTCAAGAATAAGGCCAAGTTCGTAGATGGGCTCTGTAGCCTTACATTTAGGGGTGGGAGAGGGGGTTTAAATTAAGGGGCAAATGAAATATTTTTTAACAGATAATGTGATAGTCGATTATGTGGTAAGAAGACATGCTGAACACGATGGTGAAAACCATTGTGTCATCGGACAAGTAGTTCGCCCGGAATCCGGCCACAACCGGAAAGTTTGTTAAAAGTAAAAGTTTTATTTGAAGTTGATTAGATGTTCGATTTAGGGGCAAGAAGACATGGTGAACACGATGATGAAAAACATTTTTTCGCAGGACAAGTATTTAGCCCGGAATCCGGCCAAGACTGGAAAGTCTTAAAAGTAAAAGTTTTATTTGAAGTTGATTTTTTTGTTCGATTTAGGGTTAGGAAGACATGCTGAACACTTATGTGAAAAGTATTTTCTACCCGGACAACTTGTTCGCCCGGAATCAGGTCAAATTTGTTAAAAGCTAAAGTTTTATTAGAAGTTGATTAGATGGCAGATTTAGGGGTAAGAAGGGGCGCTGAATCTGTATATGACAATCTTTTTTTTTACCGGGACATGTAGTTCGTTTGGAATCCGGTTGAAACCGGATTTTTATTTAAAATGTTAAAACGTTACTTGAAGTAGATTAGATGTTCTTTATAAGGATAAGGAGATACACTGAATTCGAACTTGTTTTTGTTTCTGGACAAGTATATGGTATAAGTTCGTTCGGAATTCGGACGAAACCGGGAATTTGGCAGAAGTAAAGCAGGAAGTTTCGATCAGTATCGTCAAAATAGATATGGCTTATAGAGGTACATCTCAACTTGAGTTTTATAAAAAAAAAACGGTCGGAACTGTCTGCATCAACTATTAAATTTTTGGGTTCCCATCGGAACCTTTGGTCTTGTTGTATAAGTTAGGTTATTTCCTACCTGTTAGTTCAAGTTATTTTTATTGACAAACTTATATACACAACTAACGCAATACTAACATAGCCAAAAAACAAAATTTATTTATTAACAGAATCCCAAGGGCTCTATGGCCCGTTGGTTGGGAAACATCTATCTTTGCATTAAAACCAAACAATTCACCAGGTGTTCTCGCGAATACAACCGACCTCCACATCACCACGCAACAAAATAAAAAATAAATAGACAAACAAACAAATTCATCGAGAGCCAACACTATAACGTCTCATTTTTCTAAACTAATAAAATAAAATAAACACCCATATTCAAACGTTATTCTTTTTTTCAATAAATTAAGTTTTCTTCTCCAAATTTCAAACAATTAATTAATATTTTCCAACAATAATCTTTTAAGGTGTTTTTTGAACGAACCAAGACTCAGGGACTGCCGGATCTCTGCGGGAATCGAATTCCATGCACGCCCTACAACCACTTCCAGACCAAAGTCTGAACGCACTGAGGGAGTGGAAGGAACCAGTATGTCATCTCGGTTTCTTAATGCATAAGGGGTAACTTCATTAACAAGGCTATGTCATTTCTTTGTCCCTACGCTAATTTTTATATTTACCGTGTTTGGCTCTATTCGAGGCAGATGAGGCTCCCGCTTATTGCCTCTGGTGAGCTCATTGGTCAGAAATACCGTTTGCTAAAGTTTTTCTCATCAAAAACAAGGGGCCCACGGCTGAAAACGGCCGGGACGGGCTTGAAATCTTTGAATAATCCACCCAAGTCTGAAAGAAGTCACTTGTGTTGGAATAATTTAAGGGAAAATTCAATAATGAAGAAAAATAAAATAAATATTCTTTGAGCCCAAGCTGACTTTGAAACATTTATTCAAACAATGTTTACAACGGGTACGTCAGCTACGATTCTTCATCAGCGATATTTCGGCCCTTTTTGGCAAGGGTCCTCGTCAGGCTGTCAATCTTCTGGTTCAACTTCGGGGAAGGAAACAAACCTGTAATAAATAACTGAAGCTTCTACCGACTATAAATATCTTATTAAAGTAAGTTATCTTCAAATACTACTATAATTAAAAAAAAGTAGTATTTGAATAGTAGTATTTGAAGATAACTTACTTTAATAAGATATTTATAGTCGGTAGAAGCTTCAGTTATTTATTACAGGTTTGTTTTCCCCGAAGTTGAACCAGAAGATTGACAGCCTGACGAGGACCCTTGCCAAAAAGGGCCGAAATATCGCTGATGAAGAATCGTAGCTGACGTACCCGTTGTAAACATTGTTTGAATAAAAAATAAAATAATGGAAAAGTATGTGTGTTTGAACTTTTGCGATCTAGATGAGGTTTAAATTGGCCTTTGTTCGTTATAGCTCCACAGCGACGGATTTCTACCGGTGCAATCAAGAAAAGCAGAAAATTGTCGAAGATGCCACTGTCGAGCTCGTTGTCCAGCGTTGTCATGCCATGAGTGCCTCTGACGGTTTGGACTTCTCACCTTCGAGTAACAGCAGTGATAGTCGCAAAATAGTTAATTTCTCTGGTGAGTGCTTACGAGGGCTTTTACGCTTTCTGGCTTTCCGCTATTGTCTAGTCCGTGATTGAGTCTATTTTACTAACTCGGTGGAGGTTAATAAGGCTGTCTCGGGACTAGTCAGCTTCGGTTACGTTATAGATCCACAATCCACTGTATCAACAAAGTAATAAAATAGAGCAAGAGGACTATCTTTTTTTGGTATTTCCGCAATAACATGTTTTTAGTGGAGTGTTTATTTGTGAACAATCCAGTCTTGTGGACGCTCTTGCCGGTTTCCGATTTTTGGTCTTCGTTTTTCACCGTTTCTTGTGGAGTTCATAACTCGTGATCCATGATAGAAATGAATTTGAAATATGGTATAATCGTTGGCATTGCGGTCTAGATGTGCTTTTTGGGGGTTTCCCCTCCTGCACCCATCTGATCCGGTGCGACTGGACCCAGGTTGCCCAGTGACTTAAGTTCGTAACTTGATGGCTCCTGCGGAGATAGGATAGTGAAATTTCGTGTATTTCCTGGCCATAGGGCCATCCCCATGAAAAAGTTATCATGCTAACAACAGCCGCAGTGAATTTCAAAATTAGAACATAAGTAAAACTTAAGAAAAACGGAAAAGTAATTGTATATTACAAGTGATTAGGTATCGAACTTATATAGTGTTGTGGAATTATGATTACTACTGGTCTTCTTTGTACGGCTATACCAGCTACTGTGTGTAGAAGGTATCTCCCTACAATGGAGTTGCTTTTAGTCGTCACTCGTTGCCCTTAGGGTAGCGTGGCGCAACCGACCGTGACAACTAAACACAACACGACCTTAACAATACCTTCGGAGACTTGGTTCGGATGGTTCTAGGGAATACGAATTGATTTATTTATAAACACAACTTACGACCAAAAATACTTTATTAATCCCTAGTGTTCCGGATCTTCAACCAAGCCAGTTTCTTCTTTCTTCTGCGAGATGCTCGGCCCGCATACCAAACGTAGTCAATTCAAGATTAGTAGTCAATTCAAGATTAGTTTCCCGTCTCCCAGAATTCAGCCCAAAAGAGATCAGTGAGAACCAGTTGGAACTCGTGCCCAGTTGGGCGAGGGTGATTGCAAGCAATACCCCCTCGGGCTTTTACACCCGACCTCCGAAGAGGTGACCAGTTGGTTCTTAAGTAAAGCTAATGAGAACCAGTTGGATCTCGTGCCCAGTTGGGCGAGGGTGGTCTGCAAGCAGCACCCCCTCGGGCTTTTACACCCGACCTCCGAAGAGGTGACCAGTTGGTTCTTAAGTAAAGCTAATGAGAACCAGTTGGATCTCGTGCCCAGTTGGGCGAGGGTGGTCTGCAAGCAGCACCCCCTCGGGCTTTTACACCCGACCTCCGAAGAGGTGACCAGTTGGTTCTTAGTTTGCAGTTGCACACCCAGTTGGGTACAGGGGGTTAACCCTGTGCTAGTCCCTAAGACCCAACCTCCGTAGAGGTGACCAGTTGGTTCTTTTCGACGCACCCTAGTTAGGGGTTAAGGGCAATAAACCCTTGGGCGAGACACTACTCTGCGTAGGCTCTACGAAGACCCAAGTTTGGGGAAAAAGGCAATAAACCTTTTTAGGCGAGACCAGTTGGGCTCTAGAGACAGAGGGTCCAGTTGGAACTATACTGTCTAAAGTTACATCTGTGTTCCGCGTATTTGAAGGTTTAGGATGGAGGATCCTGCACGTCGCAGGACGTGAAAGAATTAGCTCGTTGAGCGATGACTTCATCTGGAAAGTGAATCAGAATTTGCGTCGTAAGGATAAAACAGCATAATAATATTCCATATGGTTATCAATACCATACTTAGGAATACAGACAGAAGATTATTTAGATTATATACGGGGTTTATTGGAAAAATACTAAGAACTACAAAACGCTCCAGAAGTTTACACTTGTTAAGAGGTTTAACAAACCCCCTTTGACAGATTTGTTAAGATGTTTAACAAACCCCCTTTGACAGATTAGCCTACATAACACTATAATAAAGAAAGAAAGAAGAAAAAAGAGGAAGAGAAAAGAAAAAAAAGAAACAAAAATATGCACACTCGGTTCCTGGTCAAACACCCAAAACATAGAAAAAGTGTACACTCCAAAATCTCGTCACAAACTAAACTTACTAGTTGTTCTGCTGACCTTTAACGGCAATCCACTGTCAGAAATTTGATAACAGGTCGTTTTCGAAACAAAATTTCTATTATGACCCTGCTAAATGTAATATTTCGCTAACACATAACATTTAAAAGGGTCGTAACAGATATGTTCTCATAACATTGAACACAAAGATACGCAAACATGTGTTAAGCGTTACCAAACTTCTGTTACTATCAGGGTAGGTAGTGTGATAGTTTGACCTTGTCTCCTCGAAAATTATTTACCAAAGACTCGAAGAAAAACGTTCTGGAGAGCAGCAGCGAGTTGTCAGTTGTAGGGCAGGAAGTGAATCACAAAAAAAATCAACGAAGAAACCAACGAAAATGGGGTTTGTAAAGGCCAACGAATATACTTGTTGTTGGTTGTTGATCTACATTCTCGTTTGGCATTTTTCCTCGAAATTTTCTGTCTGCGCTGAAGAAGGGAGGCTGTTGCCCTCCCGAAATATATGCGTTTTATTTCAGTAAATTCGTTGGCCTTTAAAAACCCCATTTTCGTTGGTTTCTTCGTTTATTTTTTTGTGATACGTCAGGCCAATGTGGTTTACGAAATTATCTTTGCAAGTGAAGGAAGTGATTTTTTTTTTTTAATTTATTTATTTATGACCTGGTGGATTTATGACAGTGGAGTAACAAAAAAAAAGAGTAAAAGGCACGAATAAAAACACTGAAAATATTGAACACGCTTACGCTCTTTAAACGCAGTGTAGATACAGTGACATACCATTTTACATATGCACTAAACTGTTTCCGGATTAAAAGACCGGCTAAGAATGAAGATTGGGAGGTGACCAGCTCGTAGTCAATTCAAATTAATTTTTTTTCCAGGCGGATTTACCACACCACTTCGGGTCGGCCTAACCAGGTCACAATACCGTCAGATTATGGACACTCTTGCGTACATGTCTGCTTCGTCTGAAAGTTCATCAGCTTCGAGGGTTTCAACTGGAACACTGGGGTCTTCGCCTCCTCAAAAGCTGGAAGAACAAAGGCCTAAGCTGGCCGTCAATGGTGAGATATCTTTTCTGTCCCCGGCAAACCCGAAACTGGAAGAACCTGTATGACAGGAATTGGTTTCAGTAAGGAAGTAAGTAATTTATTTGTGACCCGCCATTTTGAAAAGCGGATATAAAAGAAAAGAAATACAAATTTAAAAATAATTTTTCTGTCTTTGGACAGGAAACAGCGTAGAACGTCACGTGTTGGCTGTGTCCAGTTTTCCGTGATTTTCGGTAAGGACGAGGAGACTTCCAGAAGGGCAAGCCTACATCTTGGAACGTCTTCTTTAGCTTGTAGTTATGGCATAAGTTTGACAAAACGAGAAGGTGCTTCGCATATTTAAAATACCACGATCTTATCTGTTGTAGTGTCATGTTTCGCAGAGTTTTAGTATAGTTACAAATTGTTATCATATTTAATAAATAGCATAGCATCTTTATTTTGAGTAATTTATTTATTTATATTCACAAAGACTGCGAGGTTCAAAGTTAACTTACATTCAAAGAAGCATCTCTCTTCTCTCGGTAGGTGGCTAGCAAGTGCTTAGCGGATACGTCAGCTATGTTTATTCGAGCAACATTTCAGCCCTTTTTGGCAAGGGTCCTTTGCAGGCTCAACCAGAAAAAAGAACCAGTGTTTCCATTTTGCGTCTAACTCGTGTTTTTTTCAACCTCAACTGGCTTCAGTTGCAACTGGCTCGTCGTGTGTACGAGTGTCTACAAACGCAGCTAGGTGGCGGAGTCTGCGCAAACTAGGGTGAACCGCTCCAGAGGGAATTCAGTGCGAATTGGGAAAATAACCATTCCTGCTTAGCAATTGCTTTAAAAAGGATATCACAAATATCTTTTAGAGAGTTCCAGCTCAAATATCCAGTTCCTGCGCCCTGATTAGTTTGTTTATTTTTAACTTTGTTTTTTTCCATTGTAGTTCGTTGTAAATTTATTAGGCTAATTTATCTGTAACGGCCAGCTGTTTATTAGTATGTAAGTGTGTGTGAGTTTGATTGACATGTTGTTGTTCCTTTTTATACACTTCTCTTCAGTTTTGAAGGATTCAAATAAATAATAATAGTAATAGTGAAATACAATATAAGGTTTGAAGCCAAGCTGACCATTCATTTCAAATAAAATAGAAAAACGAGATTTTTGGGTTTTTTTTTCTTGATCAGCTATAGTTACCCCTCCAAGAGGATGTGCGAGGGATAGATAAAATTTCGGATATTTCGGTTGCACTTCCGGCAAAAGGTCCTTTTTTCGCTGAGGACGGTTTGCCGGAAGTGCAACCGAAATATCCGAAATTGTATTCATCCCTCGCACATCATCTTGGAGGTGTAACTATATAGCTGATCAAGAAAAAAACCCGAAAATCTCGTTTTTCTATTTTAATTGAAATACAATAAAAACAGTAATATCAGAGGAATGAAGGAAAAATGTGTATAGTTGAAATCGCACCGCCCGGTGAAATCCGCTTATTCGTGAGGTGGCCCCCGTCGTCACCACCTGGTGGGAACCTTCGTGTAACTCTTTTTTATCCTGTCCTTAGCAAACAAATTACCTACATGACTCGGCTCGGTTTCGCGCCGGCTCATCCAACTCCTGAGGCGTACATTCTCGCTGTTCCCCGAGGACTCCTTTTGAGGAGTCCCTGCTTTTTGTTTGTCCCAGGGACTCACTCCCCGTATTCTCGTGAGTCCCCACGGACGGGGAATCCTCCGATTATCACCATCATCAAAAAGGGCTCCCTTTCAGATTCGGACGGGAATCAATTTATCCTGGTGTTGGTGCAATGGAAAATTAATTAAGAACCGCGTCGAGTGACTCCCTTTATTCTCGCCGTTCCCTTCGATTCCGCGAGGAGTCCTCATGGAACGGCGAGAATACGCCTCTGGTGTTTTTTCCGCGTGGACTTTTCTATTAATGTGTCGTCGTTTTAGGAGATTTCGTCTTGTCACTTCTGACCGTTGATATCATCTCCGATGGAATGCCGATATCGAGGCTGCTTTGCAACGACATTGTGCTTGAGTGCGATAAGGCAGGGTACGAGACTGAGCTTAAGGTAAGAGGTAACCATGATCCTCAAGTGATCGATCGCCGAAGAAAAAAACAAAACCCTTACCGGGCAGCTTTTACTGCACAATACTTGCCAAAAACGTTTATTTCATATCCTGTTTAATCATGCTTAACATTTTTTTTTATTTGCTTTTATTCTGTTTACTGCCACCTGGTTTTCCTTTCACAGTTTGAGTATTTTGCTTAGTGGAACGTACCTCCAACCAAGAAGATGGCGGTGTAGACCAACGGACATCTCAAATAGAATAAGGAGCACACTTTATGAATCCAAAATAAAATCAAATTTCAACTCAAAGTTTCTGCCAGGAGTGCCAGGACAAACCTGAAATAGTTGGCTATTATAGCTAAAACCAAGTTTGCTATTTTCTTTCACTAGTAGTAGTAGTTATTCTTCATTGGTAAATAGATGTGAATTTTGTTTTTCGCCTGTTATTTAACAAGTCCCCTATGACTTTCCCTGCAGGTGATGCAGATTATGGGGTATGTATTTGTTTGTAATAAACGTAATCTGATCTAATCTATTTGACTGTTTTATAAGCAGATGACAAAACCAGGGCAGTGAAGCAGTTAGAGAAGTGATCAAGCTAGCATGCCTCAACTGTGATTGTTTCCTTTTCGTCGTTCATTTCTTTTAAAGGACCTGTCTTATCTGTAATACAAATGCAACCTACTTCCATAATCACTCCATACATTTCTAAATCCGGAGACCCCAATTTCGTACGGTACATTTTAACCCCTCTAACAGAACCACGCTAATTTTCTCACTTGCCGTGTTTTGCTACCTTCGATGTGTATCACGCTGTCGACGGCTGTCTGCGAGAAATTTTTCCATCAGAAAAACCGGTTATGTAAATTTTTTTTCCTGTTTTCGCTGTAAGTCAACAGGTCTCGGAAAAGGCTTAAAACCGCCAAAACCGTGGGTTATTTGTTGAAAGCACAACCTAGTTTTAAAGTATTCAAATATTTTAAAATACTGTAAGTGGAATAGTAAGTAGTGCGAAAGGTCCTTTAATGGTTTCTGTATTTGATGTTGCAAAACGGATACGTCAGCTGAATTTTATTGGAGCTATTCATTTATTTATTTATTTATTTATTTATCACCCGTCATTTCAAACAGAAAATGGACGGAGTACAAAAACGAAAAAAACAAAACAAAACAAAAGCAAAACGTAACACTTTCATATGAAACACACAAGAAATCGACAATTACAAACTGAGACTCTCTGACTGAGTAAAAACTGAACACCAGCACATACATAAACACTTAAACTCTGAGAATTTCGGCCCTTCTTGGCAAGGGTCCTCTTCAGGCTCAAAACAGCTCAAGTTGGAAAACGAACTTGTGGGAAACACTTATTTCTGTATTTTAGTTCTCTGTTTCAACGATCACCATGGAAGACCTCACCTTGCCTGAGGACAGCAAGCATCGATACTTATTTCGTTCGTCCTTTCTTGAATCAGGATCTCACGATCTTCCGACGTTTTTGTCTACGTCTTGCCCGGAGTTGCGTTTCTTCTCGAAGTACATGCGTCATAGCTCTTCCCTCCCGGACAAGCTGCAGAATCAGTGGTGAGATTTCCAATACGTTTTCGGGTGTGCTATTATGTCCTCTGAAAAATTTTTGTACGATTTCCATCTGTTGCAGAAAGGTGCCATACAGTGCCCTTTCAGGATATGCCAAAAACAGCCCCCAAAAAAGAGAGAATCGAATCGAATCGTTTATTGACAAACCAACTTCATAGCTTTCCTCGTCAGAAGACGCTAAATTACGCTAGTCATACAGTAATAAAATAAAAATATATTGCACTGATTATTCACTTTGTTAAAAATCTCTGTAAAAAAGGGCACAAACGAGTTTGTGAACCTTGAGGTTCGTCCTCTGACAGGCACTAGTTTGTTTTGCTGTCTTGTCCTGCTATTTTTCGAAGCACCGGGGTGGGGGGGGGGGGGAGCAATGATCGATTGTTCTCATTTGCCAACAGTTTTTTTTCCAATCTTTAGTATCAGTTCTGTTGTAGAGGCTCGAGATTCTCAACACAGACAGTGCTTGCTCGGAAGACTGATAGCCAGGACCCATTATAATTTAAATAGAGAAGAAGATCTAGCTCTGTCAACGAGGAAGTAGAAGGACCTTAGAAAAACTAAGTTGTGAACTGTTTATTATGGAGCCTTGCTTCTAATTGTGATGCTGTCTTGTTCTTAGCTTTGCACAAATGTCGAAGAAGCCAGCACAGCGCACCAGCAAATCACCTAAGGAAGACCGCCCTTATACTCCACCACCCTCACCCCTATGTGAAGCAAGGTCGAAGAGTAACCTAGTTACGATTACAGTTCAGATGATCGATCCGAAACATCCAGAGTTTACCAATCGGTTCACGTCTGTAAGTGTTTACATCTGTATTTTTCTTCTGCGGTTAAGTTTGAAATTCTGCAACGGGTTGTGCGCTATTGTATTGTTTTAAGTGCTCGAGCATTTTTTTGCAGCCGTTTCAATTCAGTTCAGTTCAATTCATTTTAATTCTAACATTCTTTAAACAAAATAACAACCGTAACGCTCCCAAGAAGGGCACAACCGTGTCCTGTGCGGGAGTGCTCAACTTTTACTCAGCTATTACAAACGGTGAAACACACTTTCTCGTCTCAACCTTCTAATTTCTTTTTCTTTACCCCTCTTTACCCAGTTTACGATCTTTCCTTGGGCTGTCATGGTGAATGCTTTCATAGACTTGCAGAGGACCTCTGAACTGGCCCACGGCGGTTGAATCCGGTTGAAACCACAAAATGGTGCATCCAGTGTATACCAAATTCCGTCCTGATGCCTCCGCCCTTTCGAAACATATGTATGCAACAAGATTTTTGCATCCAACTCAACCGACAGTAGTTGAATTCGGTCCGGATATTTGCATACCTTATCTAAGGCCTGTGCTTTAGCCGACTCACAAGTTTCATGTCAGTTGGGTCGGCCGTTCGATTTGTGCATGCCACAGTGCTTTAAATTCCCCCTCCCTCCATATCTCCTAAGGATGGTCGGATCGGAAAGTGAGGAATTCTATTGGTTTAAGTCATATTACCCAATATACCTGCCAGGTTTTATCTTGCTGTTTTTGTGAATAGCACGGTTTTCAGAATTTCTCAGGGGTCCTAATACAGGACCCAAAGAGGTCAAAGAGGTTGCGTACTCTATCTTGGACCGATACCTACAACAGTTGGCCTCTCCCATCTTACTAGGCTACTCCCCGGACATACCCCCCTCTCCCCCGAACGCAATTATGTAGAAAATTAGAAAATCTTAATAAGACTCCCGGACATACCCCCAATCCCCAAACTTAAGTTTGGGCCACAAGCCCTTGAGGATTTTCCCAGGCTCGTGAGTTAAATGTAAATGCGTGACGGCGGCTCGCTGGCCGCTCGCCTCTATATATGAATTTTCATAAAATCTCTTGTATTTTATTAACATTATGTGGGAGGAGGGGGTTGGCACCCGTTTTCTTTCGGCACCGGGGGGGGGGGGGGGGTCGGCTTTTTTTTTGTCGGAACCCATTGATGATAGATTTGGGTCATGATAGGTCATTTGTCGTGTTTCATCCGCTTCCGATCACTCGTTCAGTAGTCATGTCTGCCACAGGGTTCTGGGTTTTCCTCCTCCAGTCATCCCTCCTAATATGCCTGCCGAGTTTCGTCTTCTTGCAAAAAGTGGTTTCTCGGGTACGATTATGGCATCTGACAGGTTCGCATACCAAATGTCTTCGCGATCCGTCTACAGTTAGCTGTCATCCTCCCTTTACCTCCTCCCCACAGTAGGGCATGTGATCTTACCATAACCTGGATAGGATCACCCGTTCGCGAGTTATGCCTCTTCCCTTCAACATCCATAAACTGCCGAAACACCGAAGAAATAACCAAGAATGGGTCTAGACGGTTGTTCATGCTGCACGCCCTTCGCAAGGCTGGGCTGGAGCCTGAACGCTTATGTGTCCTACGTTCGCCAGTCTTTGAATACATGTCTGTTGTGTGGCACTCATCCCTCGACAACCAGCAGTCACAGGCCATTAAGAAAATCCAAAAGAGAGCCTGCAAACTGATCATCGGAAGTGGTTATCGTAGGTACGAGCAGGCACTACTGGAACTGAAACTGGAAAGACTCGACGGTAGAAGACTTCTGGCCTGCATGAAATTTGGTCAAAGTCTAGCAAGGTCAGCCCGGTTCCGCGTCCTGCTCCCAAAATGCTCCGAAAAAATCCATCAGTACGAAACTTGCCAGCGGGCAGGCTTCGAACTAGTGAAATGCAACACGGAGCGTTACCGCCGATCGGCACTGCCGTTCATGGCTGGAACAGTTATTTTAGTGCTTATTTCTGTTCTTTTTTTTGTACAACCCTGTCAGTGTCTCAATGCCAGTTGTTTTCATTAAACCCCCCCTCTCTCTCTCTCTCTCTCTCTCTCTCTCTCTCTCTCTCTCTCTCTCTCTCTCTCTCTCTCTCGAATGAGAGAAATTTACATTTCCAAATAAATCTGGTCTTGTCCCTACTGTGCCGGCGAATCATCGCCTTCCTGGTGCTTCTAGATGTACCGTAATTCTCGATGACGAGGCTGAATAATGGACCGTCGGTCCGGTGCAAAAGCGATCCGTATATGGCACTTGAGCCGGAGGCAGGCAGTGCACTAAAAAACAAATGTATTTTTTTCGATTTTAATTCTGGAAATACTGTAATATAATTCAGTACTGCTGAACCACACTGTCAGAGGTTTCATAACAGATTGCGCAAAACACTTTCAACAATAACACCTTTTCACTTAGAAAAAAAGTGTTATGACCAATTAAGTTTATACTATTTCGTGCCCAGATCTCCAACAACACCTTAAATAGGTAAAAATACTACACTGTCAGAAGTTACATAACGACAACAGCAGGATGCGCGGTTTCAACAGATAACACTTTGGGATGTTATATGTTATGTTTCTTTCGTTCCCGTTAGTATTTTTACCAATTGAAGGTTTTGTTGGAGATCTAGGCACGAAATAGTGTAAACTTAATTGGTCAGAACACTTTATTTCTAAGTGAAAAGGTGTTATTCTTGAAAGTGTTATGCGCAATCTGTTATGAAACTTCTGACAGTGCAGTGCGATGCAGGACAAATCGTTTCAGCATCATCGTTCCTTTTTTGGGCACTCCGTGCTTTTGAGTGACAAGCACCGTGCCCTACTACCCCACGCCGTTGCATTCAACAGAAAAACACGCCACAAGAACAACATTGAACCAGTGCGATGCAGGACAAATCGTTTAAGCAATTCATTCGTTCCTTTTTTTGGGATCCCAAAACATAAGTGGAGGGATACCTATGACATCGCAAAAGTTGTCCGTCTGTCCGTCCTTCCGTCTGTAAGCACGATAACTCTCGAAGGGAATGAGATATTTTGATGAAACTTGGTGTGAGGATTCGTTGGGTCGGCGGACCAGTCGAGTTCGTAAATGGGCTTTGTAGCCCTACATTTAGGGGTGGGGGAGGGGGTTCAAATTAAGGGGCAAACAAAATATTTTGAAACAGCTAATGTGATAGTCGATTATGGGGTAAGAAGACATGCTGAACACGATGGTGAAAACCATTTTGTAATCGGACAAGTAGTTCGCCCGGAATCCGGCCAAAACCGGAAAGTTTGTTAAAATTAAAAGTTTTATTTGGAGTTGATCAGATGTCCTATTTAGGGCAAGAAGACATGCTGAACTTTTATGTGAAAACAATTTTCTACCCGGACATGTAGTTCGCCCGGAATCCGGCCAAAACCGGAAAATTGTTAGAAGTTAAGGTTCTAGCTGATTAGATAACCGATTTAGGGGTAAGAAGAGACGCTGAATCCGTGTGTGACAATCATATTTTACCCGGACGTGTAGTTCGACCGGAATCCGGCTGGAGTCGGAAGATTTGTTATAAGTTAAATTTTTATTTGAAGTTGATTAGATGTTCATTATTGGGGAAAGAAGATACCCTGAGTTCGTTTTTGAGCTTTCTTTTTTCGCCGGACAAGTAGTTCTAGAGTTCGGCCGAAACCGGGAAATTGGCAAAAGTGGCAGGAACTTTTCGTCAAAACAGATATGACTTTACGGGTAAACACACATGCTGAATCCATATCTGAACTTGGTTTTCTCAGATGATTAGCTATTTGGCCTTAATCTGTTTCTGAATTTTAATTGTAAGAATGTTCAAGGATTCTGGCGATGACTGGATCTGACTAAGACAAGACCCAGTTGTCTGGATCAGATATTGAATTTTTGGGATCCCATCGAAAACTTTGGTCTTGTTACTAGTGTGATTAATCATACGTAGTGCTTATTATGTTGTAAAAGGTAGCGTAAATTAGTTGCGGCGGTAGCCATAACTACGATAGCTATTTTATTGAATGAATCTTGAATCTCTTCTAGATTCGGACATTCAAAGAAGTTCAGTTTAGCAGCTGTGACATCGTCGTTAACCTGAACTCCTGGGTGCTCATCTTCGACTTCTTCAGCAGTAGTAGCGAACCCACGCCAAGACCACCGTCCCTAACCAAAGCCGACTCTTTAGGAGCAATACATAGCAGTGACACGAAGATCGAAATTCGGTCGCTGAATCTTCTTTTGAATCGCGATTCTCGTGAGGTAGCACGTGTGAAAATATCGGGTCTGAGTCTCAACCAAGTATCCCGATTCGACGATATGGATATCACAGGAAAGCTGGAAAAAGTCGCTGTGTATGATCTCACTCCGCAGGGAAGGCTTTACCGGGAAAAGTTTCTCACCTCTGGATCTGAAGCGTTGGACTTCCAGTTCTATAAATTCAGCCATGCTAGTGCGGTACAGCAGTCTTACGACGCAAGACTTAAGCTACGGATGTCTTCGGTGACGATAGTTCATGTTCATCGCTTTTTCAATGAGCTCATGGCTTTTAACGGCGAATTCGCGCGGCTTCGGGATTTGGTGGAATCGTCGCGGAGTGGTCCCGTCGATGCACGAACCGGGATGCGACTACTGTTGGACATATCGACTGGATCGCCTGTTATTGTTTTCCCCGTTAGCAGTCTATCGGATGAAGTGATTATGGCTGACTTGGGAGGAATGACGGTGGTCAATCAGTTCGTCTATTCTAACGAAAGGGAAGGCAACGAATCTTTAATCCCCATGCTGAAACAGTACGTATCACGCAGCGTGAGAACTGTCCCGTCCTTTGACGGTGGGCTGCATACGCCCGTACTCCTCGATACCCTAGAAATAAACCTAAAAAACATGCTGACCTACCCAGCCAAGCGACAAGAGATTGGCACCTCTCAGAATCCCGACCTGTGTCTCGAATCCGTGGAATTCGTTCGTGATGGAATGCCGTACCTGCAGCAGCCCTGCCACCTACGTCTAGTAGTGGAGCGAAATTTAGAGATCCACCTGAGTCGACATGTGCCGAATCTGTCTGTTCAGGGGTCGCTGACTGAAGTGCATGCGAGTGTGGACTCAGAACAGTATAAGAGGATTAAAGGATTCCTAATGCACAATTTGGGGGAGCCATACGTGGATGAGGGCCGTGGCAGTGTTGCCAGTTCGACTGAGAGTCTGGGGACAAAGGTAAGACATCATAAACGTTGACTGTTTTACCCTTTTTTCTGTCCTTTGCAACTCCACTTTTCAACGTTTAACTACATGAAATACTTCCCTCAAGTGAAAACCATGCAACGGTGTCATCCAGTGTATATTATCGACGCGGAGCTTTTAGTTGGAACAAAGGAATTCAGGTAGGGCTTGCTTGAGGCAACGGGAGGCTTGGTTCCCGGTTATAGACTTCGTGCGTACGTGGGCGGGCGTGATGGCGTCGGTTTGTGACAGACACTCGAATTGGAAATTTACATAGATGTATGCCATGGTTTGCTAGTTTTAGATTGCAGTTGAACCAGTCCGCTCTATTCCTCACCCCCAACTTACTTCTGTCTTTAACTGAAGTTTACCGTTTTGTAGCATCGTGGTGTAACCGACTTAACTGAAGAAACGATTATTTTTTAAATATCGCATTTTTCGAGCTTTGTTGGTAGATAGCTCTGTTCTGAAACAGCCAGTTGTTCCATTTTATTATTTCAGTTGAATTTCTTCTAGGAGAAAAGCGGCGATAAGTTCGTCACTGTTTTCGTTCGTCTGGATCTGGTATGCGTCACTCTCGACCTTCTGAGCCCAGACCGGAAGAAGAAATTCGGCCGGATACTATTCACTCGCTCCTACCTCCTCACTGAAATACACAATGACGGCTCGACCGATATCGACCTCTTTTCGCGGAAGATATCGATGCATGATACTCGATACGATGACGCCCCAAGAAATGCTAAGACTAACGTCTTTGGGACGATTTTGGATTCTTTTGTGGAAAAGGAGTCCAGCAAGAATCTGCAGGTGGAAGTTCATTATAGGTAAGTTCCGGGAATGGAAGCCAGATCGGGGCGGGGAGGATTAGGGTGTCGTTTTCAGAGAGACCGTGACGAGTCAGATCTTTGGAGGTTCGGAGAGAGAGAGAGAGCGGTTTATTATACAACTTTCGTAGCTCTTGGCTAATTTGCAGTTGCAAAAAAAATAACGTACAACAATTAGGCACTGTTAAATATAGACGTAAAAAAAGGCACAAATGAATTAGAATAACGGTATGAGTTTCCGTCTGGTTCTGCTGTTGGCGGGGCGTCTGCGGGTAGGATGTCTCGATGGGTTGGGTTTGGAAAGCAATGCTTTTCCAAACCTCATGATGAGATCGCACAATCTTTGTTCTAGGCACTGGATGTTAAGTTAATTGAGTGCTTCTTGCTAAGGGATACTATAAGGTAAGGGTACTGAAATAAGCATTCGCTCTTCGATTATTTTATGCCACTGGCTTGTCTGGCACTTGAGAGAGAGAGAGAGAGAGAGAGAGAGAGAGAGAGAGAGAGAGAGAGAGAGAGAGAGAGAGAGAGAGAGAGAGAGAGAGAGAGAGAGAGAGAGACAGGTTTAATGCAAACAACCGGCAGTGAGACACTGAAAGGGTTGTACAAAAAAAAAGGAACATGAATAAGCACTAGATAATTGTTCTAGCCATGAACGGCAGTGCCGAGCGGCGGTAGCGCTCCGTGTTACATTTCACCAGTTCAAAGCTTGCCCGCTGGCGAGTTTCGTACTGATGGATTTCTTCGGAGCGTTTTGGGAGCAGGGCGCGGAACCGGGCTGACTGTGATAGACTTTGACCAAATTTCATACAGGCCAGAAGTCTTCTACCGTCGAGTCTTTCCAGTTTTAGTTCAAGTAGTGCCTGCTCGTACCCACGATAACCACTTCCAGTGATCAGTTTGCAGGCTCTCTTTTGGATTTTGTCAATGGCCTGTGACTGCTGGTTGTCGAGGGATGAGTGCCACACAACAGACATGTATTCCAAGACTGGGCGAACGTAGGATACATAAGCGTTGAGCTTAATTTCTCGCTCCAGCCCAGCCTTGCGAAGGGCGTGCAGCATGAACAACCGTCTAGACCCATTCTTGGTTATTTCTTCGGTGTTTCTGGCCCGTTTGATAGAGTCTTCAAGGCTAACCCCGTGAATTGACAGGGTTTTCTCGCACTGGATGCCACAGTCTTCTATTTCTTGCCTAAGGCGGTCTGACGATTCTCGTCCGAAGCCAACGACAATTGCTTGCGTTTTATTTCTGTTGATTTTCATTTTATTTTCACATGCCCAGTTTTCGAGTACACAGAGAAGTTCTCTGATCGAGCCTTCTGGGTCATCAGACCCCTTATATGCCACTGGAGCTATTCCCATTTTCTAATGAAATTATACCTTATTATTTTATCAAGCAAGCCCTAGAACTGCAAGGCATCCGAACTCTAGAAGTCAAGATCTTTTCTCTTCACTCTATGAAGCATAGCCTCAAAGACCATGAAGAACTTTCACTACAAAAATTAAGACACCATATTCATCTTCATACGTGGTAACTTTGTCTTTTTTTTTTGTTTTTCTCAGACAACTTCTTTTGCAAATTTGCCGCTAATTCTGGTCGCAAGTTCCTAAATTTTCGCCAAATTATCCATCCCAGGCTAAAACCAAGGGGATGACTCAACATGTGCTTTTACCCCTCGTTCAAATTTCCAGTCGACGTTTCGTCTCTGTATATACCTAATCTTTCTGTTCGAGTACAAAGCTCGTCTGGGATCTTAACCTAAGAAGACCAAAGGTGTCGATGGGATCCCAAATATTGAATATTTATAAGACTACCCAATCCAGACAAGCAAATCTTGTAGATTTCCGGTGTTCGCTAAACCCCTTTATTTGCTATAACCTATAACCAAGTTCAGCTATGGATTCCGAATGCATGTTTACTCCAGCATCTCATCTCTAATCGACTTCAGACCAATTTGACCACTTGACCAAATTCCTCCTTTTAGCAGAAGGCTACTCTCGGCGAATTGCATGCAGAGCAAAAGGGCTGGTGACACTCAGAGGCGAACCTTTCGATCCGGATTTTCCGGATTTTCTTGCCAGCTTATCCGTCAAGGAAATAAAGTTCAAAACTGGGTTCAGCATGTCTCCATACCACAGGACCACGGTACCACTTTACCGACAGGATTTTTCCTGTGGGGGGGGGGGGCGGCAGCTGCCCCCCACGCCCCCCTAGTTACGCACTACTCCTCACCCTATGTCAAGTATATCATTGGGTTTTAAAACTTCATGCTAAATTTCCTGTTGTGACCGGATTCCGGGTCAACTACTTGTCCGGCAAGAAAATAATTTTCATATTCGGATTAAGCATATCTCCTTACCTCTAAATAAAACCTCTAATCAACTTCAGATTAAACTTCACTTCTTCACATATTTTCTTTGTTTTTTTCCGAATTCCAGGTGAAACACTTGTCCCGCAAGAAAATAATTTTCATATTCGGATTCAGCATGTCTCCTTACCCGTACATCAAACCTCTACTCAACTTCAGATTAAACTTTTACTTTTCATAATTTTTCCGGTTTTCGCGGGATTCCGGGTGAACTACTTGTCCGGCCAGAAAATAATGTTCATATTAGGATTCAGTATGTCGACTATCTCATTAGATTTAAAAAAAAAATGTTCGCCCCTTAATTTGAAACCCCTTCCTCGCCCTTAAATGAAGACCTACATAGCCCATCTTCGAACTTGACCTGTACTTTCAGAGAGCTAGTCGGATGTGGTTTCAAGGGTGGTTGATAAGGCTAGGTCTTGGATAGCGTGACTTTCTGTGAGGACCGGCGGGCCTGACCTTAATCTCCACACTCAGAACCAATCAACAAACGAGGGGTAGGGATGTCCTAGGTTGCCTAGGGCTCAGACGCGCTCTTCTCTTTCTCTCTCAATAAGATAAACGTATACTCAGCTACTTATTTACAACAAGTCTCCTTTGTCAACAAGATGTAAGTTGAATCACTCTTTCTACCGGACATCAAGTCATGATCATGCCAAGTTTGAATAAAATATGTCAGTCCCTTTGAGAACTATCGTGCTAGCAGACGGACGGAAGTCCGTCCTCTCTAATTGACGAGCTACATAGCCTATCTTCGAACTTGACCTGTACTTTGAAAGAGTGCTCATGCCGAGTTTGAATAAAATATGTCAATCCCTTCGAGAGTTATCGTGCTAACAGACGGACGGACGGATAACTTATATGAAATCATAGGTATCCCGTCACTTACGTTTTGGGATCCCGAAAAGACCTCCCATCAAAGTTTCTGGAGGTGAGTTATCGTGATCACAGACAGACAGACGAATGGGCTTAAAAATGTGAGGTATCATGGGTTCCCTCACTCTCGTTTCTTTGAAACTCTCACTTTGCTCTCTAGGTCGTGCCCCAAAAAGACGGAGCTCACCGTCGTACTCAACCGCATGCGAGTCATGGCGATCATGGATTGGTGGATCGTCTTTCTCGACTTCATCACCCAGCCAATCAGCAACCCACATTTCCGCGAGGGCAATCAGTCGCAGCTTTCTCAGTCCGTGCCTCGTTCGGCTGGCGTTGTAGTTCGAGCGGAACTTGCCAGTAACATCCCGTTTCTGCTAAAGTTGAACGTCACCGATTCCGAGACTGTAGTCGTGGAGGATTCGTCTTTGCTAGACACGATTGCTGTGATTCTAAGGGTGAGTAGTCTTTTAAAACTTCTTCCTCTTTCGTACCCCACCCATGGAAAAGGGATAGTGACCACAGCTGAAATGAGACCGAGAAATGCAGCACGAGGGTCGTGTGGCTGAATGTTTGGACATATACACGATGATCACTGAGGCTCCAGACTTCCCAACGCTGTTCTCCAGTGGCATCCGGAGGGATCCAGACGAAGAGGACGACCGAAGAACACTCTTCGCCGTACCTACCAGTCGGATCTTCACAATATCAACGCGTCTATCCAGCCCAAATGGGAAGATGTATGGGCAGTGGCCCTTTTGAGAGACGACGGGCGACTCTTCTTGGATGCCCTACACTGTCAGAAGTTTCATAACAGATTGCGTATAACACTTTCAAGAATAACACCTTTTCACTTAGAAATAAAGTGTTATGACCAATTAAGTTTACACTATTTCGTGCCTAGATCTCCAACAACACCTTCAATTGGTAAAAATACTAACGGGAACGAAAGAAACATAACATGTAACATCCCAAAGTGTTATCTGTTGAAACCGCGCATCCTGCTGTTGTCGTTATGTAACTTCTGACAGTGTAGTATTTTTACCTATTGAAGGTGTTGTTGGAGATCTGGGCACGAAACAGTATAAACTCAATTGGTCATAACACTTTTTTTCTAAGTGAAAAGGTGTTATTCTTGAAAGTGTTATCCACAATCTGTTATGAAACTTCTGACAGTGGAGCGCCTCTGGAGACGCAGGAGGAACTAAGGTAAAGGTAAGGTAAGGTACTGAGGCTTCGTCAACGCCCTGCCCTCCGTCTGTAACGCGGAGATTCCAGGGTATATTGACTTCACCCACTACTTCATTTAAAGCGGTGCAAAACCTATCTCATTTCCTTAGAATAGAATAGAATAGAATTTTATTTTTCAAAAGCAGTTGTCACATCGTTACCACCAAATTTGACCTTTTCGTCTTAAAAGAAGCGGGAATAACATAACACTCTATCACTCTATAGTCTTGTCACGAAAGAAAAATAAAAACCAAAAAGGACTAGCTTATCAGTTATTGTACAACTCAACAAGTGCTGGAACAAAACTCCTTCTACATCTTTCATGAAGAGGGGCCACAGGTGCTAGTTTAGGGATTTTCTGGGATTTTTCTCGCAGGAGTCCAATACGTGTAGGAGAATAGGGGGTAGGGAGAATATGGTTTTAATACCGAAATCGATGCTAAGGCGGGATTCGTCTCTCTTCCAGCTTGAACCTTTTTAGTAGGTAACTGTAGGGTACTTTATACCCTCCCTGTTAATAATCATGAGAGCCCTTTTTGAATGTTCTCGATGCGGTATGTATGTTCTGAAGAGAGCCCGTAGTGCCAAACGGGACAAGCGTATAAGCCTTCCTAAGCTATTTGGTGAAATAAATGTATTACTGATTGATTGATTTCTTGATTTAGCTATGGTTCTCATACTACTCGGACAAATTTGCTTGACGAATATCACCGCACCACTGATTTCCTGACAAATGTACAAGCGGTGATAGAAATAGAGAGGAATGCAAATTATCTTATATCGTCGTTTCTATCGTGGTAGTTAAAACAACCTAGAAGTACAAAATCAAGACCAATCTTTAAAATGACGTACTTCCGTCTTCCTGCCGGTGATTATTCGGTCTAGACAGATTTTTGTTAGGTCCAGCAATGCGTATATTTGGTCAGGGAAACACGACTTAATTCCCAAGTGACACTCAGTCCTAAGCCAAATAAATTCATCTCCTGCCATAACTAGCTTCAGTATTTTTGTTTCTATAGTTTGTTCTTACAGGGTACTGCCGTCGTTAAGTATTGGCCCAATCTTGAATCTGAAAAGCTCAACTGCGATATCAGCAGCCTGCAAATCTACTCCTGCATCCTCGCGGATGAACAACAGACCTCCCTCTCCATCGTCGATCCATTCAACCTTTCACTTGCCATCAAAGCCACCCAACCCTCCTTCCCCTCGGGGTTAATCGCCGCCACAGAAAGCCCACCCCCTAGCAAGCTTGAGATAATCTTGTCCACATACCTCTACGTGAGACTTTCATACGGGGATATGAAAGTTTTTCTTCGGATGTTCGAGAGTCTTCCGAAACAGGCGCGACGCGCTGCGGCGGAAAAACGAATCATTGGTACGATTCCGGTGAATATGCAAGAGCCAGTGTTGAAGTTGGTAGACATGGGGTTCAACCCTGACGAGTGCTATACAGCGTTAAAGCAGTGTAAAGGATCCGTGGAATTAGCTGCTTCTTGGCTATGCGAGCAGAAACCTTCATGTGTGGTTGAAACTGAAGACTTCAGTTTCTTCCAGTCAGTTGAGCTGAAAGCACCGTGTATCAGCTTGATTCTCATCGATGACACTCGTGACGCGGATATTCCTTTACTGGATGTGTCTTTACTTGACGTGATATCAAACCAGAGCTTAAGTTTAAGCACTGGAATGAGCGCCAAGTTCAAATTGAACATTGACTATTATAACCGCGCCTTTTCTGGCTGGGAGCCGTTTCTGGAGACTTGGGAAGCCACAGTGTCCTTGAAGGAAGTACGGAAAGAAAACGGTAGTTTCCTAAAATACGAAATCCGGTCTGAAGCGGCGTTAGACCTGAACATTACATCCGACTTCCTCCAGCTTCACGGTGCGTTGAAAGAGTCTTGGGTGGAGGGGAGAAAGAGCGAATGTTCGACTGCATTTAAAAGAAGAAGCCCGTTTGTGCCCTATGCGATTCATAACGCAACTGGATCTGGCTTGGCGTTCGCGACGAATGTTCTGATGAGCGATGCGATGAACTTGGTCAAGAAGCCGACACAGTTGATAAAGGTTGACGTGGGAGAGACAAGGGGTTTCTCGTTCGAAGGACGAGGTGAGTGTCTGACTTGCTTTGATTCATGACCGCTTTTTGGCAAAACTTATAGTTTGCATGGCACTTGAGCCAGAGCCTTGAGCCGTCTGTCGGTCTGTCGGTCGGTCCGAGTTTTTTGTCCCACTTATCCGAGTTAGGGTACTTCCAGATGTGCTAGGACAATGAAACTTGGCTGGCATATCAGGGACCCGACCAAACTAACCTGGAAATAATCAGTTTCCCGATCCGACCATATGCGGGGGAGTGCGGGGCGCTGGAAACTTGAAAATTTAGGGCATTTTGTCACTTTTTTCCGATTTAGGGTACTTCTAGATGAGCTAGGACAATGCAACTTGGCAGGAATATCAGGGACCCGACCAAACAAACCTGGAAATAATCAGTTTCCCGATCCGACCATATGCGGGGGAGTGGGGGCGCTCGAAACTTGAAAATTTAGGGCATTTTGTCACACTTTTTCGAGTTAGGGTACTTCCAGATGAGCTAGGACAATGAAACTTGGCAGGAATATCAGGGACCTGACCAAAGTAACCTGGAAATAATAAGTTTCCCGATCCGACCATATGCGGGGGAGTTGGGGCGCTGGAAACTTGAAAATTTAGGGCATTTTGTCACACTTTTTCGAGTGAGGGTACTTCCAGATGAGCTAGGACAACGAAACTTGGCAGGAATATCAGGGACCCGACCAAACTAACCTGGAAATAATCAGTTTCCCGATCCGACCATATGCGGGGAAGTGGGGGCGCTGGAAACTTGAAAATTTAGGGCATTTTGTCACACTTTTTCGAGTTAGGGTAGCAGTTGTGCTAGGACCATGAAACTTGGCAGGCATATCAGAGACCCGACCAAACAAACTTAGAAATAATCAGTTTTCTGATCCGACCATTTTTGAGGGGGGGGGGGGGTAGAGGGCAGGGGAATCCGGGAAATTGAGAAGTGTGTAACTTTCGAACGGATGATCGGATTGTAATGAAACTTCATAACTGAATAGAATATATATCTGTAATGTCCCGTTTAAAGTCTTGACCGGATTCGGTAGCCAGGGGGGAGTTGGGGGGGGGGAGACCGGAAATTTCAAGAAACGGTTAGAATGGAGGGATCGGAGTGAAACTTGCTGGGAAGAACAAGCATCTGCTCTAGATAAGTCCTTTAGACCATTGTACTGGATCCGGACACTTATGGGGGGGGGGGGGGTTCCCGGAATTCCGGTGATGGTGGTTTTGGGGATTTTCACAATGAAACTTGGCAGGCATATCAGGGACCCAATCAAACTGACTTATAAACATTTTGTCGATCAGATAATGGTGGGGGGAGTGGAGGGAGGGGAATCCGAAATTTTCAGTCATGCGTAATTTTGGAATGGGTGATCGAATTCGAGTGAAATTTAAGAATTGAACAGAGGACATTTCTCCGATGATTTTTTTCATATCCGGACTGGATCCGGCAACTATTGGGGGGGGGGTAGCGGAAAATACGTGACCCGTTTAGAATGGAGGGATCGGGATGGAACTTTGTGGGAAGGACAAACAGATGCTCTAGGTAAGTCATTTGCTGAATTGGATTGGCTACGTGCACCGCGGGGGAGCTGGGGGGGGGGGGGGGGTGGACCGGAAATCTCGAGAAACGGTTAGAATGATGGTATCGGAGCCGCTGCTTCAAATCCGAAATGGGGTTCAGCAGAAAAGTGGCATTGTAAGTGTCGAACTAGGAAAATAAATAAGAAAGTTGTTCCTACAATTACATGTAATCCTGCTGGGAAGAACAAACATCTGGTCCATGTAAATCTTTTACTTAATTTGACTGGATCCGGACACTTGAGGGGGGGGGGGGGAGGAGGGGGTTTCCCGGAATTCCGTTTTTTGGGGGATTTTCACGACGAAACTTGGAAGGCATATCAGGGACCCGGTCAAACTGACTTGGAATAAAAAAAAATCCTCGATATGATAATCTTGGGGGGGGGGGAGTTGAGGGAGGGGAATCCGGAATAATGAGTCATGCGTAACTTTGGAACGGGTGATCGGATTCGAGTGAAATTTAATAATTAAACAGAGGACATTTTCCTATGGTGACCTTTTTCATTTCCGGACCGAATCCGGCAATTATTGAGGGGAGGGCGGAAAATACTTGACCCGCTTAGACTGGTGTGATCTGGATCGAACTTCGTGGGAAGGACAAACAGATGCTCTGGATTAATCATTTACAGAACCGGATTGGCTCCGGTTATTGTGGGTGGAGTTGGAGGGGGGGGGGGGTCTGGGATTCCGGTAATCGCGCGTTAAAGTTCTTCCTGATGTGCTAGGACGATGAAACTTCGCTGGAATATTGGAGACTCAACATTATTTGCTTAGAAATTGCTACTTCCCAAACCCGATTATTCCTTAAAGTACCAATCTTGACCGCAAAGTAAAAAAAATACTTTTAAGCAATATATGCATTTTCGTGATGCCCATCAGCCCATTAGCAGTTTTGCCTTAAGGGTTGCCTTAAGGTCTCAACCGCAAAATCGAAACTTACTTTTGATCAATCAAATCATCTTGACCCATGCAAGTGCCATATGAGCTTACAGCTCTTGTTTATTTTGTATCCCCTATTACCTTAAATTACCTTAAATTGCACTTGCAAGCAATACAGATGTTGTATCCCGATGAGTAGCTTGCGGATGATGATGGTCCTATTTTCTGGTTGCTGCTTCCGAGGCGCACAAGTCCTCTTTCCAGTGCTGCCCTCGCCAGTCCTCATCGATTTGCTTTTTGAGACCTTTGGGTGTTTCGATGGTGACAGTTTTTTTTAAATAATAAATGATGATTTAACCCGTAATATCTTTAAATACATAGAAATAGTCAGTATTAGCCTAGCTATCTCATAACATTAAAATTTCGTAAATAAACTACATCAATAAAAAAAGACAGTTCAAAACTACACACCGTATCTCGTATAAAATTTCTAAATCAAACAATCAAGTTCGTAAATAAACTAATGAATGAAGAAAAACAAGTCAAAATTGTATACCGCAGCTAGGAACTGTCAAACTTTTTAATAAAGTATGGTACAAAAGACTTTAGGTAACGCTCGGATGAGTGTATTGGAGGAGGAATTAGTTGCTTCTTCTTGTGTTCAGACAGCTGTTAGAGGAACAGTTCGGTTGCTGGAGAAGTGCTGGCGAACACGATAGGTGCAGGACCTTTAGGACAGTTTCCGGGAGTGTTCTTTTCTTTTAAATCCGCGTAACATCTTTTCTTATTTCCTCGTAAATACTCCTTGAGCCCAAGCTGACTGGTAAACATAAATTCAAACAATGCATAAAACGGATACGTCACCTATGATTCTTCGGCAGCGATATTTCGGCCCTTCTTGGCAAGGGTCCTCGTCAGGCTGTCGAAATTAAGGAACAACGATGGAGAAGGATCGAACCTGCAATAAATAACTGAAGCTTCTACTGACTATAAATATCCTGTTCGGGGAAATTACTTTTAAATACCACTTTAGGGAAAAAAGAAACTAGTGCTGAGATTTAATTAAATTGCCAGTGCACGGACGACGGGAGGGGAGGGGGAATATTCTGCTCACCTGGGGACAACACTGTCTTTGCTCCGAATTTTTTGGAAAGGGTATTTCGGCGGTCAGTTAATTTAGGAACGCCCAGTTTAATGAGAGTGAAAAGATAATTACTCATAGTGACAAGATCATTTCTAGTAAGAGTTGTGCTTTAAGATACGTGCGCATTCCGTCCGAACGAATTCCTCATGCGAAAATTTGCGTCTCAATGGGGAACCCTGCATGCGATGCTTCAGAATTTCGGAGCGAAGGAGAAAATTTGTATCCGACTGCAGGTTGGTGTTGGGTTAGGGGTCTGTGTTAGAAAGAATTAATTAGGTTGTAGTGAAGGGTAGAGAGTGATTTGCTGGCGTCCCCAGTTTAAACCCCGACCATGAACGGAGAGTCCGGCATAATTTACTAGGCCGGACCCGTAGGGAGCGGGCGGGGGTTTAACTCTTCTTTAGTCGTTGGTTGAACGGCTGAGAGTTGGGAGTCAAGTGTGTGCACGATTTGACAAAATTTCGTCAGTTCTGAGGCCCAGGTTTGGCCGATGGGAATGAGTTGGCCCCTCCTTTGGGAGGAAGTAGTGACAAGTGACAGCTTTCCCACCTTGGGGAGGAGTCAAGTGATGACAAGTGATAGACGGCGTCGCCTTGGAGGAGGAGCCAAGTTGGTCATATAGTTTCTGCGATCGAGTGGCCAGGAACAGGGGCGCAGTGCAGGTCCCTTTAGTTACGCCGGTCGAACTACGGATTCGAGAGATGACGAGTAGAGTAAACTGTTCTAGAAAACCTGTAATCTAATGAGAGGACAGAACGAGATTTTCGTGGATTTTATTGATCAGCATAGTTATCCCTCTTAAGATGTTAAACGAGGGACAAATACAATTTCGGAGCATTTGTTAATAATTATAGAATTGCAATAATAAGGCTTTCGCCTCTATAAAAAAATTTTTTTTTGCGGATTTGAGGCAACATCAATTCCCATGTAAGGAAGAGCCGATACTAAATTTGTAATTACGGGTAGCTCCTCAAAATGACATTTGTCCCCGGGAAGAACATATCCTAAAAAAGTGGTTCCTATCAGAAGGAGTATAAGAATCGCTCCTGTGTTTCATGTATCAGTATACCATTTTGAATGGTCGGTTTGACCTTTGAGCGTTATATTCTGTGATCTAATATTAGCCTGGCGGGATTTTCAAAGTACCTTCCGACAGTCATCAACCATCAGACTCGAACTGCTCACGAGTCTCACGACCTGCTTCACTTCGTGTTTTCAAAATGTGTTTCTTAGCGGGTTTTCCTTGAGCGTGTCCCACCCTTCTAACAATAGTAACCATTAGTTACTATTTTCGTTCCAACCTCGTGAAAAGTTACTACACTGACCTGCTTCACTGTGTGTTTTCAAAATGTGTTTCTTAGCTGGTTTTCCTTGAGCGTGTTCCGCCCTTCTAACAATAGTAACTATTAGTTACAATTTTCGTTCCAACCTAGTGAAAAGTTACTACACTGACCGTTCCATCCTTCTCAAAATAGTAACCATATTCTTACCACGCTCAGTAGCGTAATAAGCGTGGTAATTATGATCTCTTTTATTCAAACAATGTTTACAACGGGTACGTCAGCTACGATTCTTGATCATCTTGGGCTCAAAGAATATATATCTACGACGTACAGAGCTTGCACAGCCCAGACATGCAGACAATTATCCAACTTGGCCGGAAGGAAAGGACAAGTGATAAACCAACTGAAGTTTTTAGTAAGATGCAGAGACAACGGACTAATCCCAACTTCAATGCTTCACAACATTGGACACCCGGACTCGAGGAATAAGAAGAAAGTGGAACAACGTATTTCGCAGATTCTCCTCAAAGACACGATTGCCGGTTTAAGGTCAAAATGGGCGATGAGATCACGCGAATTTGACCATCTCAAGGAAACCCTCGTGGAAAATATTGATCATCATGACAAGCCAAAAATCGAAAGTAATCGCTGCCAGATTTGAAAATTCCTGTTGAAAACACCGCGAAAAGCTGCGTAAAAAATATTCTCGACTACAAAACAAAAACTACAGTAAAACCCAGACTTACAGTCCGAAAGTTCTCCCTGGACCTTCCGTACTAAATTTCAGCTCCAGCTGATGAAGAATCGTAGCTGACGTACCCGTTGTAAACATTGTTTGAATAAATGTTTCAAAGTCAGCTTGGGCTCAAAGAATATTTAACTATGATCTCGGTAAAGTGATTGGCCGGATTAGCCCGTGGCACGATATTTTGCCGAAAATAGACAATTTTGTTTCCGCCCGGACGTCACAGAAGCCAAAATTCGTGACGTCATACGTAGAAACTGCGGTGATTAGGGTGGAACACGCTCCTTATATCCTTTTCTTACACAAATGGCGGGTCAGACGTAAATTACCTTTATACTCGCTTACATTTTTAGGGATCTTATCGAGGAAATATAGTCAGTCGGAAATGATATTAAGTGCCACGTCCGAACACTAAAAAGACTACCTGCTCTGGTCTTATTTGTTTATTCATTTATAACCCATCAACTGGCCGAGGCCAAAAAGACGGAGTGTGGAAAAAAAACAAAAAAGGGACCCCAACGTTAGTAGTTCGTAGACTTCGTAAACTCATTCACTTTCGGACATAGGACATAGTCGGACTGTCTAGACTGTCTCTTTTTCACTTTCGGACTTTCGCACTGTCTAGACTATCTTTTTTTTTCCCGTAGATCGAGCTCGGCTTCGTGATAATCGCCGAGTTTCTGCCGTCTCAAACCAACTGTTCATCGAAGTTGATGGATGGAAGATGGTAGGCCCAGTGTCTGTTGACAAAGTAGGTTTGTTCTACCGACATATGCACCATCCAGCGTCCGGGAGAGCGGCTCGGCTGATTATAGAGGTCTCGCTAGAGGGTTCTGCCAGGAAACTTATCACTATTCGTTCGTCCTTGGTCGTGACCAATGGGTTACACGACACGGTCGAAATCAAGATGGACTCTGTAACAGGTAAGACGATTCTTCGAATTTTTTTTTATTTTTTTTTCGCTGAATTTTTGAATTGTCTCTTGTTTTGATTTTTTTATGGCACTGCAGCCTCTGGCTCAAGTGCCGTATACTGATCACAATTCCATCTGTCGGTCTGTCCGAGTTTTTTGTCACACTTTTTCGAGTTAGGGTACTTCCAGATGTGCTAGGACAATGAACTTGGCAGGCATATTAGCGACCCGACCAAACTAACCTGGAAGTAATCAGTTACCCGATCCGACCATATGCGGGGGAGTGGCGGGCGCTGGAAACTTGAAGATTTAGGGCATTTTGTCACACTTTTTCGAGTTAGGGTACTTCCAGATGTGCTAGGACTATGAAACTTGGCAGGCATATCAAAGACCCGACCAAATAAACTTAGAAATAATCAGTTTTCCGATCCGACTATTTTTGGGGGGGGAGTGGAGGGCAGGGGAATCCGGGAAATTGAGTGGAATGTAACTTTCGAACGGGTGATCGGATTGTAATGAAACTTGTTAACTGAATAGGTTATATATCTGTGATGTCCCGTTGAAAGTCTTGACCGGATTCGGTAGCCAGGGGGGGGGGGAGTTGGGGGGGGGGGGAGACCGGAAATTTCCAGAAACGGTTAGAATGGAGGGATCGGAGTGAAACTTTCTGGGAAGAACATGCATCTGCTCTAGATAAATCGTTTAGACAGTTGTACTGGATCCGGACACTTAGGGGGGGGGAGGGGGTTTTCCGGAATTCCGGTGATGGCGATTTTGGGGATTTTCACGATGAAACTTGGCAGGCATATCAGGGACCCGATCAAACTGGCTTCAAAATAAAAATTTTGTCGATCTGATAATGGTGGGGGGAGTTGAGGGAGGGGAATCCGGAATATTCATTCACGCGTAACTTTGGAATGGGTGATCGGATTCGAGTGAAATTTAAGAATTGAACAGAGGACATTTCTCTGGTGATCTTTTTATATCCGGACCGGATCCGGCAACTATTGTGGGGGGGGGGCGCTTATAATGGAGAGATCGGGATGGAAATTTGTGGGAAGATTAAACAGATGCTCTATGCAAATCATTTACTGAATCGGACTGGCTACGGCCACCGTGGGGGAGTTGGGGGGGGGGGGGGAATCTCAAGAAACGGTTAGAATGGAGGGATCGGAGTGAAACTTGCTGGGAAGAACAAACATCTGCTCCATGTAAATCTTTTTCACAATTTGACTGGATCCGGACACTTGAGGGGGGGGGGGGGAGGGGTCCCAGAATTCCGGTATTTGGGATTTTCACGACGAAACTTGGCAGGCATATCAGGGACCCGGTCAAACTGACTTGGAATAAAAAAAAATCCTCGATATGATAATCTTGGGGGGGGGGGAGTTGAGGGACGGGAATCCGGAATATTGAGTCATGCGTAACTTTGGAACGGATTCCGACAATTATTGGGGAGGGGGGAATACTTGAACCGCTTAGACTGGTGTGATCGGAGTCGAACTTTGTGCGAATCACAAACAGATGCTCTAGATTAATCATTCACAGAACCGGATTGGCTCCGGGTATTGTGGGTGGAGTTGGAGGGGGGGGGGGGTCTGGGATTCCAGTGATCGCGAGTTAAGGTACTTCCAGATGCGCTAGGACGATGAAACTTCGCTGGAATATTAGAGATTCAACAACATTTACTTAGAAATTACTACTTCCCAAATCCGATTATTCCTTAAAGTACCAATCTTGACCGCAAAGTAAGAAAAATACTTTTAAGCAATATATGCATTTCCTGTTGCCCATCAGCCCATTATCATTCTTGCCTCAAGGGTTTTCCTTACAAATGAAGTTCTAGCTCCCTTAGAGTGCGCATCTCAACCGCAAAGTCGAAACTTACTTTTGATCAAAACATCTTAACCCATGCAAGTGCCATATGAGCTTACAGCTCTTGTTTTATTACGTGTTCTAGCTTGGCTGACTTTACTGCGAGCTCGTGGGTAGCAAGTTTGGTTTAAGGGCGACTCGCATCAAGTAGTGTTTCTGTTATGATGTTGCCAAATAATTGATTACTTTAAAACTCTGCTCTGTGTGCAGCACATAATACGGGGCTTTGACTTTGGTTGTCTTAAGCCCCTTCTAGGCGGAGAAGGGGCTTGAACGCGGCAAAATGTTCATGACGATCTTCTGACCAATATGCTTCTTGAAAACAAGCCTGATATGTCGCGTAAAGAGTCGAACACGACATATGTAAGAATTCGTTTATAAGGGCGAACAAAAACTCCAGTAAAATGCAGATTCTGGGGAATAAGATTGGATGAAACTTTTACGGAGGTGGAGTGAATTAGTATAAAAATAAGTACTACGGGTCCTTTAATTGAATTATAGATGGAGATGATGATGGAACTGGTTAAGCGTATTACAAACCTGAGCAGAGAATATATTCCGCAAGTGAACTCATTTCCACTGCTACATGAGCTTCCATGCATCTTGTTAAATATTTACGATACGATATGAATTTATTAGGTCAAATAACAGAATAGTTAAATAAGACCCTATCAATAAATTATACAACATACTGTCACTTACTCATTAAAATGCTTTACAAAATATTGACGAAAAGAAGATCTATACGGGTTAGAAGCTGATGGTTTGCAGGGCTCTAACTCATTTTGATGCTTACTGGATTCCAACATTTTATTCCCGCATGTCATAGTAAGCTGGTGACGCCGGGCAACAAGGCTTTCTATACCAAGGATCTTTATACCTTCTTCATAATTCGTGTACTCCTGGGCCAATATCACACGAACAGCTCGCTTCTGCAAATTCTCGAGGTCATTGCTTTGTTCCTTACTCAACCCTGGATGCCACACAGGACAAGCATATTCTAAAATACTTAATATATACAATTTGTAAAAATTTAAAAGTGATGGACGACTAAAACCAAAACGCTTTGTAGTTACTAGATTCCTTAGTGCTATATTCGCCTTCTTAATAATATTATGTACATGACCCGACCATGACATCTTTGAGTAAAGGTCACACCTAAAATCTTCATATTATTTACAATTGGCACATTTAGATCTCCTTGACTAGGAATCTCATTTTCTTTGTTTGTAGGGTCAGTGAAGATTAAAGTCCCGCCTAGCACTACTTACCCGGTTCCTCTCGACTTGGTGTGGTCCAACATCTGGGTCCGCCCTCTTGGCGACAAAGCCCCACCTCCTTACCTCTATTCCACCCAACCAGTGAATTGGAGCGAAGTTCACAAGATAAACGAAGTTCGCGAGAATACAATCCACTGTGTCAGCACCACCAGTAATGCTGATCCGTCCTACCGAATTTTTGTACGAGTACGAAAGGAGGAATTCCCGGAACCTCCTGCGTTGCCACGCGTTCTTAGCACAAGCAGCCTGAGCTCGTTGGATTGCATCAAAGCAGCGTTGCCGATACATACAGTCAGCCTGCTTCCACCACTGATCATCATCAACTTGCTCCCCGTCGATTTGGGGTGGAGGATCCAGAGCTCCGCTGAGGGGAGGATACGATCAGGAAAAGAAGCATCCGTTCACACAGTTGATCTGTTTAACGAGATTGAGGTGAACTTTGCCCTTGAAAACTTTGTTCTAAAGAGAGCCTTGCTCGTTTCGCAAGATGGTGTGGATGTCGTGAAGAGACTGTGTTTCTGTGACAACAAGTCGAGGAGGTTGTTCCTACAAGCGAAGATTAGTACCTCATCGCAGGCGGCGATCAAGATTACGGTGTTTGCCCCATATTGGATCATTAACAATTCGGGACTTCCCTTGATCTTCAGGCAAGAGGGCTGCGAACATGATGCAGCAGGTTAGTCCTTTTTCGGAATCTGTTGTTGTGATGAGATTTTGCGTCCCTTCCAAACCCTCACCCCTTATAAAATGTCTGAAATTCCTATGCCAGTTCCGGATTACGAGACTGGGACAGTTATTCGAGAAATATTTCCGGAAATGCCATTACTTTCCACCTGAAATTTTTCATGATACATGGTGCAGCAGGTTAGTCCTTTTCCGGAATCTGTTGTTCTGACGAGATTTTGCGTCCCTTCCAAACCCTCACCCCTTATCAAATGTCTTGAATTCCTATGCCAGCTCCGGACTACTGGACTGGGACAGTTATTCGAGAAATATTTCCGAAAATGCCATTACTTTCCACCCGAAATTAGTTCATGATGCATGGTGTAGCAGGTTAGTTCTTTTCAGGAATCTGTTGTTTTGACGAGCTTTTGCGTCCCTTCCAAACCCTCACCCCTTATTTACATTCTTTGAGCCCAACCTCACCCCTTATCAAATGTCTGAAACTCCTATGCCAGTTCCGGATTACGGGACTGGGACAGTTATTCGAGAAATATCGTTTTTCGAAAATACGATTACTTTCCACCTGAAATTAGTTGTATTTGTTCTGTTATCGCCATTTTTATTGTTATCGTCATGACTTGGACGCACTGAAAAATCAGTAATACAGCGATACCGAACTTGTAAGGAGGAACGGAAGGGAATGGCCATAACACAAATACTATTGGCATCCAAAACAGCATTCCACGCAAGGATGTTTATTATCCCTTATCTGTTATCAAACCTCTGACAGTCTTACAGTCGGTTTAGTATTAACCGATTCTTGAGAAATTCATAGAGGCGAAAGCCTGTTTACTGAATGTATTTTGTTATTGTTATTTTAGTTGGTGCTATCACGATCCGAACAGCACTGAAAAAAAAGGTAAAATGACGATACCGGACTGGTAACGGAAGAACGAATAGGAATATATATATATATATAGATAGCTGTATTTGAAAACTATTTAGCCATATACAGTAAATTCTTAAATCACAAAAACACACCAAAACATCCTCACTTTTGCTCACATTCATAACTTAGTAACATCTGTAGACTTTTAGCCAAACTAATCACTTTTTCTACCAATAGTCTCGAAACTAACTAGAGCTCATCCACACCACCGCCCCACTCCATTTTGAAAAAGAGTACCCCTCTTATTAGCAAGCTCCTTACACCTCAGGAGTACATGGCCAGCCCCTCATTTAAGCGCGGCTTGAATGTACGGTGATTTAGCGCCGCTTTATAGCCTTCAAATGGCCTTCCAACCTCCGGTCTTTTCAGGTCAAGAGGAAGAACATGAGCGCGCACAGTGTCGGATGCCTTTGATGTTCTCGTTCACCGACTCCGACGCGAGCGTCAACCTCATCGTCCGACTCGGCAATCAGCTCCACCCAAACGCCCGAACTGAGTGGTGCAACAACCTCCCCCTCAATGAAAATGTTCGAGTTCGGCGTTTGATGGCCAGACCCAATGAGAATCGACCGGATTATATCTATCTCGTTGGGGTGACTGTTCGACCAGGAAAGGGCCGGTATCGAGACTCTCTGATAGTGAAGATAGCGCCGAGGTTTGAGATTCACAACTTTAGCAAGAATAGGTTGATGGTGGGACAGAAGAGCTTGGTGCGTCAGGTAAGTGTAAATCTCTTTAGAATTAATATTCCTTCATCCCAAGCCTTAACAGGACCTTGTCTAATAAGGGCCGGAATATCGCTAGAAAGACCCAGCTGACGGATCCGTTTAGCGCAATAAAAAAGCTCATTTTGCTTATTCTGCCTTTTGTAATATATCTAGCTCAGTAATGGAATTATAAGCTCCTAAAATCCCCACCTTTCTCCATTGTTTCGTTTTGTCCCTACAAATTTTTAGTACCTTTTTGGCCGTGCCGAGCTTTGCCCGTCACACAACGCAAAGTTTGCCGGGGTCTTCAACGTCCGCCGAGAACACTTTCACATATGAGGATTTGGGAATCTTTTGTTTTTATGGCACTTATAATGATCGCAGTATCTGTCCAGGTTTTGCTAGTTCAGGCACTTCCACATAAGCTAGGACGATGAAACTTGGCAGGCGTATCAGGGACTCCAAACGATTAAGTTGAAAATAGTCACTTCCCCGATCCGAACATTGTGGGGGGAGTGGAGGGAGGGGGAATCCGGAATCTCGAAGCGTTTATATCTTTTGAACGGGTGATCGGATCTTAATCAAACTTGATATTTGGCAAGAACTCGTGTCTCAGACGACCCACTTCAAATCCGGACCGGATCCGGTGACCTTAGGGGGAACCGGAAATCTTGGGAAACGCTTAGAGTGCGGAGGGATCGGGATAAAATTTGGTCAGAAGAAAAAGCACAAGTCTTACATCGTTGGCATAACCGGACCGGATTTGGGCACTGTGGGGGAGTTGAGAGGGGGGGGGGGCGGAATTCTGGTGATCCCGCGAGTTCGGTACTTCCCGATGGGCCAGGACGATGAAACTTGAAAGGCATATCAGGGACCCGAATAGACTGACTTGGTAATAGTCCTTCTCCGATCCGACCACCATGGGGAAGTGGAGGGATGGGGAGCCCGCAATCTAGTGGCATGCATAACTTTTGAAAGGGTGATCGGAATTGAATGAAACTTGGCAAGTGGAGAGAGCTATCGTCTCGGATGTTCCATTTCAAGCCCTTATCGGATCCGATACTTGTGGGGGGGAGATTGAAGGGGGGCATCGGTTGGGATGGAACTTGGTAGGAGGAACAAGTATTCGCCCTAGATACGTAATTGATTGAACCAGACCTTATCGGGCTCTATGGGGGTAGTTGGAGGGTGTTTCCCGGAATTCCGGTGATCGCCAGTAAGGATATTTCCAGATATTCTTAGGACGATGAAACTTTGCAGGCGCATTAATGACTTAAGGACCGGACATAATGCCCTACTAAAACTCGTGTTCCTGGATACTACCATCTTTGGGGAGTTAAGAGGGAAGGGGAATCCCGAAATCTGGCTTCCGTACTGACTTTTCCGTCGACTGTGCTATTGCCCCGAGCCACCGAATGGATAAAATGATTGTATATATTTAGTAAATAAAGTCCTGTGCTAATGTAATTTTATTATGTGATGTGTAATATCACGAATTAAATAAATTGATTGATTGATTGATTGTAAGTTGTGAACGGGTGGTCCGATTCGAGTGAAACTTTATGGGTGATAAGAACTGATGACCTAGAAAAGCAAAACATGCGTTCGAGCCACATGCGGCCAAGGTTGAGAGAGTTGGAGGGGGGGGGGGGGGTGCGGAAACTTTTTGACCTGCACACAAACCAAACGGGTGGACAGAATGGGATGCAAGTTGGACAGTACCGAGTTTATGAGGCATTAACTTGTTATTTGGCGTCTGGATCGGATCTGGCCACGGTAGGGGAAGGGGATAAAGTGGGAACCGGAAGTTTGCAGATAGGCTATGCTCCGATTCCAGTCAAACATGATGGGCGGGAGTAGAAGATTTCAGAGATGCGACATTTATTCTTCCGAGTCGTATTCAGCCACAGTGGGGGGAGTTGGAAGGCGAGTCCCGGAAATGTTGTGGCTCGCATAGGGGTAAAACAAGTTGAGCGATTCTAATGAAACTTGCAATTAAGAGAGATCACATGCCCTGGATGACAAATTTTAGGGTTCGAAGTGGATCCAACCACGCTGGAGGGGGGGGGGGGGGTTACCAGAAGCTACCAGAAAACGCTCGGATTTTAGTGAAACTTGATAGGTGGTAAGAGAAAATGCTTCAGATGATCCATTTAGTAAATCCGAACCAGATTCGACCGCGTTTGGGGGAGTTGGAGGGGGTAATGTAAATCGTATTTCTGGTTCCGAACCGCATTTTTGGACAGCGTGGTATTTTGTGACCTTCTCGTCTACTTTTTTCTACTATATACTCGCATCAAGTGTCATATGAGCTCGTAGCTCTTATTTAATTCTTTTATTCGCTTATTTTCCCATTTTTTTTAACCACGAGGCGTTCAGTTTTCAAATGTTTTGCGTCCAGCCGCCGCAGCAGGAACGCTGGATGGAGCCTGATTCTAAAAGTTTGCAGGTGAAACGGATGGAGTTTTCGGGTGGAGGAGAAGACAAATCAAGAAATTCCCATGTTCTAATGTCTACAAACATTTCTGTTCGGAACTAGATGAAAGCCGGAAAATTTGTAATAGTAAACCTTTGTTTTAATCTAGCCTGGAATCGTTGAAGACCAAAGCAACCACTTGGTTGTAATGCCCGAAAGCTCGGTCATATTCCACTGGCCGCGATTGGATAAGGAGCAGCTTCTGTGTGTCAAAATGGCAGACCTGGGAGAATCAAGATGGTCCGGTGGATTTCAGATTGAGCAAATCCAGTCCTGTCACATCAGCACTAGGTAACCTTTTTTTTTGCCTCTTTGCTGTTTTCGTTTTCGTCGTTTGCCATCTAGTTTACCTCTACGATCTTTTGGTGGTACGGTCCCAAAAAGCGTGTTCCACCCTTCTAACAATAGTAACTATTAGTTAGCCTGCTATTTTCGTTCCAACCTCGTGAAAAGTTACTACGCTGACCGTCCTCGAAATAGTAACTATTTGCTTACCACGCTCGGGGTCGTAGTAAGTGTGGTAACTACGAATCTCCGTGACTTGATTGGCCCGATTACCCCGTGTCACTACAATGTCAGAAGTTTCATAACAGATTGCGCATAGCACTTTCAAGAATAACACCTTTTCACTAAGAAAAAAAGTGTTATGACCAATTAAGTTTATACCATTTCGTGCCCAGATCTCCAACAACATCTTCAATAGATAAAAATACTACACTGTCAGAAGTTACATAACGACAACAGCAGTATCCGCGGTTTCAACAGATAACACTTTGGGATGTTATATGTTATGTTTCTTTCGTTCCCGTTAGTATTTTTACCAATTGAAGGTGTTGTTGGAGATCTAGGCACGAAATAGTGTAAACTTAATTGGTCATAACACTTTATTCCTAAGTGAAAAGGTGTTATTCTTGAAAGTGTTATGCGCAATCTGTTATGAAACTTCTGACAGTGTATATTTTTCCGAAAATAGAGAAATGCGTTTCAGCCTTGCCGCCAAGAAGCCAGAATCCGTGACGTCATGCGTAGTAACTACGGCAAGTAGGGTGGAACACGCCCATTCTTTTTCTATCTGGTGTTTATCCTGTTTAAAAAAAGGGGATATTAAAGCTATGCGATCCTCTTGTTTTCGTTTTTGTAAATTTCTTCTTTTTCTCCCTCCTTGGCAAAGGAATTCTAAATCAATAATAAGTACTCGCTACCGGATATTACGGAGAAACTGGCTTTTCTCCACAGAAAACTGTCCGAAACGGCGTACGCGCGTCTGTCGCCCTCTCATGGGCTTATTCGTCTGTATGACTCTTGAGTAGATTTTGTTTGCATGTGTTGTGTTTTCTCAATTACGTTTTCCTATTTTCTTCTGTACACCACTTTTTCGTCTTGTACGATTTGTGGGTTAAAAATATATTATTTATAGTGTCACGTATTTTTGCGCGAAAACTCCTGAAGGAAATTTTTGTAATGCTGTCTGTTGTCTTGTAACTGATCTTTGCACTTGCATATCACTGAGAACGTACACTTCAGTAGAGGACATCATGGTATAACACGATGCTCTGTGGTTGATACTTATTAACATTACAAGGCCATCAGGCCGTTTTAATACACATTAGTTCCTTCTTTTTTTTTATCTCAGTTTTCCTCGCGAGTCTCCTCGCAGTTCTCCTATTCCTCGACTATTGAGATGAAGCCATTCTCCTTTTTGTGGTTTTGTCAGAATCGAGAACAGGGAAAGCTTCGCTATTCTGAAGAAAAGAGAAGTTGCTTCGATAGTCAATTTTTGTTTCTCCTTCTCCGTTTTCCTTCCTGAGCCTCGTTTTTGCTGTACGCTGCAGGTCCACTTCTCGGAGGCTGATTCTTTTTACGTTCGTTTTTGTACTGCTGTGCTTGCGAGGAAGACAGCAGCGCTTCTCGGAAATCGCGGACTTGCTTACCGACCAACTCCGTGCTTTGCAAGGTGCTGCTTCAACCAAGAATAAATCTTCCAGGCAGTTAATCCAAAAACGCATCTTGTGCAGAAGCAATGAAGTGCTTTAACAGCGATGCGGCAGCACTATTGTAACAGAAACAAGGCTCTGATCTGTTAACAAAGGGCGGTGTTCAGCCCGTATCAGCAGGTTTTAAAGGGTGGCTGAATACTTTTGATGACTACTTCTCCTTGCCGGTGCAAATCTCCGGCCTCTCCGGGTACCTAGCGGAAGAAAGGCAGAAGTGGTGTCACAGCTGCTCCCAAAGATCGCCGTGATTGTTTGACAGAGAGTCCTTGAGTTTGAGTCGTTACGGAGACGCTTACTCCTTCTTCCTGAGGATCACTGGCGTGTTTTCGACTTAGTCATATAGATATAGTATTAGTTTTATTGTAGAACGCGAGAATGGAGAAGCGAGAAGGGCAAAAACGGTAATTCGTACGAGAATCGATAATTAAGAAGCTAGAACTGAGAATTCAGAACAAAAATGCAGCTATTAGATCCTCATGCGTGTGGCATCCCAAAAGGCCTCCAGTTGTCTCTGAAGCTTGTGGCTGCGATACTGAGCGTGTTCCACCCTTCTTACAATAGTTACTATTAGTTACTATTTCCGTTCCATCCTCACGAAAAGTTACTACGCTGACCGTTCCAACCTTCTCGAAATAGTAACTAATAGTTACTATTTGCTTACCATGCTCGGGAGCGTAGTAAGCGTAGTAACCACGCATCTCTGTAACGCGATTGGTCGGATCCGCCCGTGGCATGATATCCTGCTGGAAAATAGAAATATCGTTCCAGGCTTGACGACAAAAAAACAGAATTCGTGGCGTCATGCGTAGTAACTACGGTAAGTAGGGTGGAACACGCTCACTGTCTTCCCACTCCAGCTATTATGAGGTGTAGATGTGCCGCATGTCATTGTTATATGTGCGGTGGAGTGTATTTTGGGTCTTCTTCTGCGACATATGCCTACGGGTGACCAGAAGAAAATTTTGTCCGAGGCAATGCAATTGTCGTCGTCAGTAGTTTCAGATCCGAAGCTCGTCTTTGACGTTTCTCTTGCAGTAAGATTTTTCTCCACGGTAGCTGTCATCTGGTTCTCGGGAATTGATTGCAGGTCCATTAAGGCGTTTTTTAGCGGTTCTTCTGTTTATCAACAGCGTTGACCAACAAACTACTGTTGCCCACAAAAACGTCCATGTTGATCAACGGAGGTGAATCTTCGCCAAAACGCTCTGTTTGAAAAATCTGGCTGATTACTCCACAAATTGACCAACAGACTTGACCAACAACACTTTCAGCTGTTGGTCGTTTTGACCAACAATGTTGGCCACAGAGGTTTCTGTTGGTCGCTAGAACGCACTGTTGATCAACATTGGCTCAATGTTGAACCGCTAAAAAACGCCTTTATTATGACCTGGCTCCGGACCTCTATATGGGTATTAAATAATAAAACAAAGACTGAACTAACACACATTAACTCGGTCCACCTTATCTGCAAAGTGTTGAACATGCGCACAAATTTTCTGTCTCAGGATTGATGCGAGATGCTGCAGGGCGAATCCAGGAGAGTGATTGCGAAAAAAAGATGGATAGCAGGTATTACTAGGTGGGCTCGTGTTATATATTGAGTAATACGCTATAGTGGATATAGTCGGCTTTCACTTTGACTTTAAATTCATCGCTTCCAGTGTTTTAGTAAATAGGCCGGAGAAAAAATCCACATGCCTGGCAACGACTTAATAATAATAATAATGTACTTTGTTTCCTTAATAACCTGTATTACTCACGCTAGCACTGGATCGTCATTCACGCAAATAGCACTTGGTACTTACATAAGTAGACACTTCATCTATGCGTACAGCTTAAAAATATAATTTGAATCAACTAGAATTAAAATATTGGGTAAAATATTATTTTATTTTGTTTAATCTTTTAAAACGGCCAGCTTGGGCCGTACTAGAACAACTAACAATAAATATTAACAACTAACAATGGGGTGGGCAAAAATATAAAAACAATAATCTACCCAACATCAAACGCTGAATACAGCTCACGGTTCCATGCCATCCACACAGGTAACGATAGCCGCATGTTTGGGCCCGAGAGAATCACAAGGAGTGGGTTGCTAGACCGAACGATCCGGGTCTGAAGAGAGAACAAGGTACAAAGGATTTCAGGTAACGATCAGTCTAGTCTCTGGGAAGCAGCGTCCCTCTGTCTTTGTCGCGTATTGGGCCTGCTATTTGCTATGGTCTCAAAGTCAGGTAGAATGGCACGATGCGCATGTGTTACATTGGGTTGGTCATTAATAATTAATTATCGGAAGCATTTTATTCGTAGTTCAGAAAATATAAAAGACGTAAAAGAATATTCCATTTCCCCTTGGAAACGTAGATTTTGGGTGGAACTTCCTGGAAATGGTGGTTTTGAATATCCTGCTAAAAACATAGATTTTGGTAAAGCATCGTGGTTTCTGAGGGTTTTGGAAGAACCGCGATTGTGCAAGCTAACGGAAGTGGTGGTGGTGGAAGCAGGAACTGGAGAGCGGTTTTAGAAACAGATACGTACGAGAGGCGAAGGAGATACGAATTAGAAACAAGCCGAGAAAAAGCTGTTGTGCATTGGACTATTTTGTGACCAGCAATTTATAATACAGTAAGTCAGCTCGAACCACCGAACGAAAGACTACGATCCCAAATACGCCTTTGAAGAGTTGAACGATTCCCCCGTTCGCACGCTACCGTTATGTTCGCAAGTCGGGGTTAGCTCTCGGTCAGAGTATCGACATTGAACCAGCAACGAAAGGTCCATCGCGGGAACTCGGAAGTAAAGAGTAATAACACGAGTAATAACCTCTTCGGTTCACTGGTGACGCGTTTGTCTTTCGTTTGGAAGGGAATCATAGGCTAGATATAGTGTTTTGAGTGTATTTTCCTTTAGACCGGGTTAGAATGTCTGAAGATGACACATCAAATATGTCCCTTGGCACACTTTGCAAAATCGCATCTCAAGTCTCCACTTTCTCTGGGAGCGAAGACGTTTTGATATTTATTGAGACGCTCGAAAATTTAAAATTCTGGGATAAGTCTATTCAGAGCGATGAACTTATCCGGTTGGCATTCATGAAAACGACAGGTCAGGCGGCTAATTTCCTAACCAGTCACGCGAAATTTGAGTCATTCGATGATTTGAAGAAAGCCCTTGCCAGGCAGTTTGAACACACGTCCCTTAGGGCACGGTTGGTCCACGAAACTCTTCGTCTGGAGGATGGCGAAGATCCGTTTCCGTTTTTCGAAAAATTGAAATTAAAAACTTTGAAACTTATGGGTTTGGATCAAGTTCCGTCGGCAACCGAAGGAAGCTTTGATGGCTATTCAAATCTTTTGAAAAACCTCCTCCTAGACAGCCTTTCCCCTCAACTAGGAATGCGGGTGGTCGCGAAGTGTCCCAAAGATTTTGAGGAAGCCACACAGTTTTTGATAAACGATTTTCGTGCACGTGAATTTGCTAAAGCCAAGTCGCCTCATGTGCTTTCTAATATTGCTTCCGCTTCAGTCGAAACTAGGCCTAGTATACTAGCAAATGGAGCCACACGAGATGGCAGGGTCTCAGAAAACATACCAGATAAGCGTACCGACGGCACTATTTTCCGGCGTTCAAGTCGCCCAACGTTTCGCCGTCGGGAACCGTCACAAAGTAACCGACTGTCAAATGACATAAGCAGCTTCAGGGGTAGATCTCGTGAGATGAGAGGGGTTCGGGAAGGTTCCTATGGGAGGTCCGAGTCCCGGAAACCTGGCGGTTCGAATAAGAATTGTTTCAACTGCAACAAAACCGGTCATTTTGCTCGGGAATGTCGCGCACCCCGTACCCTGCGTTGCTATAGTTGTCAAAGAGTAGGGCATTTGGCAAGACAATGTTGCAGCCAATCTGCCGGTCCTCGTCCCAAGGAATGTTTTAAATGTGGGAAACCGGGACATTTCTCAAGGGAATGCCATCTAGCTGAAAACTTCAGTCGTTTAAACTTGTAAGGGGACGCGCACTTCGTCACGTTTCGGTAAATTCTGATGCGCATCCCGTCCCTTATCGTTCGACTAAAATTATGGGAGAAAATTTTATAGCGTCGTATTTTGCTAATTGCAGTGGAGTAAATTGTAAAGTTTTGCCGTATGTTAATGCTTCTGTGTGTGGTGTCTCTGTACGCGCGCTTGCCGATAGTGGCGCCTCGATATCGCTTTTAAGTTACGATATGTTTTTGCAGTTACCCGATTTAGTTAGGTCAAAGATAGTTAAAAACTATAATGATGTTAGCAGTGCTACCGGTCATTCCATGGAAATTATCGGGAGTATTTCAGAGAATGTTAATATTGACGAACATGAATACTTTGAGACGTTTTTGATAAGTGACAAATTGAAAATGCCGATGATATTAGGTTATGGATTCTTGAAGAAAAATGACCTATTAATTGATGCTAAGAATGACAAATTAATCCGTAGAGGCTCTAACGGGGAAAGTCTGCGGTCTGTTTGTGAATTTTCTGACCCGTCGGCAAATCTGGTCAACCTTAAAGAACAAATGAAACCAAATTGTTGTTTTGCTCGAAGCCAGTCCTGTGGTCCACAGTCGATTCCTTGTTCCTCCGTTAGTCCTGTAGTTAATTTACCCCATCCCAGCTACCCTTGTCCACCTCCTATCAATGAAAGTGATGGTTTAAAATCAGAAATTGGGTTAGGAAAACCGGAGGTCGAATCGGCGAAATCGCCGAAACGCATATATAGGCTTCAACTTGTGTCTAGGGCTAGTGTTAATGCCAAGACCAGTAAGCGGTGCGTGTTATCTACTAGTAGGGGGCCAATAGATACGGACGGTTTATTTTTGGTTTCACCTACAAAGGAAATGAGCGAAAGATTCCCAGACTTAGTCCTACCGGAACAGCTTGTAACTACTCAGGATGGCATGTTTCAGGTGTTCATAGAGAACTATTCGGATAAAACTTTGAAAATTCCCCGGTTCTACATGGCAAATGCCGAAGCTTGGGTTCCGGAAGAAAACGTTTGCATGAGTATTTCTGAAACATTGAAACCCACAGAGGTCATTTCGGGTTCTGGTTTACTGCCAAACAATGAAGTGGATGGGTTTCTTAAAATGTTCAAATTAGATCATCTTGCAAAGAACCCAATCCGAAAACAAAATGTTGAGAAACTTCTTATTGATAATCATGACGTGTTTGCGAAAGACGATTTTGATTTGGGCACTTGTAATATTGAGCCTTTTGTAATTGACGTTGGTAATGCTTCCCCTCAGAAAGTCCGTCCATATCGCATCCCAGTCCACCTAGAACCAGTTGCAAAGGCAGAAATAGACCGTATGTTGGCCTGTAAGGTCATAGAGCCAACATCTTCACCGTGGCTGGCCCCTCTGCTGTTAGTAAAGAAAAAGGATGAATCTTATCGTGCCGTTACAGATTTTCGCCGACTGAATGACGTGACAGTTAGTGACGAGTTTCCTCTCCCCTATATTAATGCCATTTTAGACAAACTGCATGGTAAAAAGATTTTTTCTGTTCTCGATTGTTTAAGTGGCTATTGGCAGATGACAGTTGACCCGGAAAGTCGAAAATATACAGGATTTTCAGCTCCCGGCTACGAGCAATTCGTATACGCGAAACTCGCGTTTGGTCTAAAAAACGCGCCTGCGGCTTATAGTAGAATTATGCATCGAATTTTAAAACATCTGTTTGATGAAGGGGTCGCCGTTTATCTCGATGACGTGATAAACGCCTCCGATGACGACGATTCACACATGATTTTGTTGACTAAAGTTTTTGCAGCTTTTCGCAAAGCTGGTTTGAAGTTGAAAGCGCGGAAATGTGATTTTTTCAAGGAAGAAGTTATTTTCTTGGGTCACCGTGTCGATAAAAATGGAATTCGTCCCGATCCTAATAAGTTAAGTGCCGTACGTGACCTCGCGTATCCGAAAGACGTCAGTGAATTGCGATCCTGCATAGGTCTATTCTCATATTTCCGGAAATTTGTTCCCCAATTTTCGGCCATAGCGTCGCCCCTTATTAAACTCACGAAAAAGGAGGTATCTTTTGTTTTCGGTGATGAAGAAAAGAAGGCTTTTGAACAGCTTCGGTCTAAATTATTGGAAGAACCTATCCTTGGTCTTCCAGATCTTAGTCGAACAGCAAATCCGATGAAAATTTATTGCGATGCCAGCAACAAGGCGTGTGGGGGATTTTTGACACAAATTCAAAATGGGGTACAAAAGGTCTTGCAGTATACATCACGTACGTTCAATGACGCAGAGGTAAAACACGCCGCGGTTCAGAAGGAGGCCTTAGCCATTACGCACTGCATTAGGTCGTTTCGCCCTTACTTGCTTGGTAGAAAATTCATTGTCGCCTCAGATCATAAGCCTCTTCAGTGGTTGATGAAGAGCACAGGGAAGGATCTCACCGGGAAGTGGGCTAGAATGCAGATGGAACTGCAGGGGTACGATTTTGAGATTACACACATTCCGGGGGCCCAAAACGTTGTCGCAGACGCACTCAGTCGCCTTCCGACGGCTGATTCAAATCTCGATATAATGGCCGTGGTACCAGGGGCGGACAGCCAGTTCTCTTCACAGGAAATGCGTAATTTACAAGGGAAAGACGGGTTTTCGTCTGCGGTACGTAACTACCTTCAGCATGGTAGTGAGTTGCCCTCTCAAATCGAAAATCAAGTTTTGCACGAAATCGAAAATTTTGTACTAGATGATGGCTTACTTTGTTACGTTTACACCCCGTATCAAAACTGCCGTAGATCGGATCTGCGGGTAGTACCGGTTTTACCCCGCTCGCTTATTCCGGAAGTGCTATTTGATTGCCATGATTCTAAAATATCGGGTCATTTTGGGTTCCTCAAGACATATGAACGCGTGCGCAACCGTTTTTACTTCAGAAACATGTACAACGTTGTCAAACAATACGTTCAGTGTTGCCTTGACTGCTGTCAACGAAAAGGTCTTAACCATTTACCTAGGGCACCTTTGGGCACCATTCCCGAATCATCGAGACCACTCGATATGGTAGGCATTGATTTACTAGGTCCCTTACCTGTGTCCAGGCAAGGATCAAAGTATATAGTCGTTATCACTGATCACTTCACGAAATACATTGTTCTTACGGCCATAGCGGATAAAACAGCAAAAGCTGTTGCCAGAGCGTTCGTCGAGAATTTCATTCTGGTTTACGGAGCGTGTGAACGTTTAATTAGCGACCAGGGTTCAGAATTCATAAATGCGGTATTCAAAGGCATCCTTGAACTTCTAGACATTAAGCAGCTTCGTACATCTGCTTACCATCCAATGTGTAACGGGGCGGTAGAAAGACGGAATAGGGATATCGCAAACATTTTAAGCCTTTATGTCAAAGATAGGGGACACTCTGATTGGGAGGATCAACTTCGTTATGTCCAGTTTGCTATGAATACGGCTTTTCATGAATCCATCTCAGATAATCCGTTCTATGCTATGTTCCTTCGCGACGTCCGTTTCCCGACGGACACTGTCATAAACAGTAGAGTTTATTATAATCTGGACACCGATTACAAATCAGAGATGATTACCCGACAAAGAACTGCGTACCAAATGATCAGAGAAAACTCTGACATTGCTCGGGAGAGGCAACGGTTTTATTACAACAGAAATGAGAATCAGAAACCTATAAAGGTGGGCGTTCTCGTCCTGTTGCATACTCCACCCGACGCGCGGCTACGAAAATTAGACAAAATACGATGGGCGGGACCGTACCGGGTATCGGCAATTTTAGAGAATGGGTTAAATTTTGAAATCACACGACTATCAGACGGACGGGTGGAAGTTGTCCATTATAATCGTTTGAAGACGTACGTTCCCAGGAGTTTGTGGGAAAAAGACGTCGTCCAGGATGAACTGATCATACCCCCTGATTTTGACGAAATTCCGCTACCCACACCCATAAATCTCCCGTTATCCCCGCCCACTACTGATCCGTTATCCCCGCCCACTATTCTTCCGTTACCCACTCTCGCAAAAGAACCGGCCGGGGGTAAACCTGAAAGTTCGCGCACCGGGAAAACAGTTACTTGGTGGGACAACACACCTTCGGCTCAGAAAGCTATTTCAGGTTGCGATCCACCAAACCTGCTTACTGAGGAAATGTATGATATCGGCACGGGTAATTTTACTTCTAGACCGGAATCGCCGGTCTTGAGTTCTGAACCGGGTGAGGATTTTCAAAAATTTCGTAAAATTCCCCTATTGACCCGCCCTTTAACATTACAACCGTATCACACCGATCAACCAAATGAACATGGGGACTGTAAACGACGTTATTCGGTGGGTTCTGAAGATATGGCTTGGGATGACCCCTACACAGAAACGCCTCTTCGGCGTCAAGGTTTAGGAAGTTCTTCAAGTTTCGAGAGTGAGTCACTAGATGACGCACTAGTGAAAAGAGAGCTTTTCACACCGGCGAGAATTAGATGCTCCACGCCAACTTTTGGCGAGGAACCAATGTCAAGGCCAGGTATCACGCCATCTCGTGATTACTACGAAAATCTGGAGGGTGCTTGGTTACCGTCACTAGATCCACCTAACTATCGCCTCCAGTTCGAGAGCCCAGTTGTTCCGGATCAGCGTAGTGATCCTGTTAATATTGAGGGTCCATCCGGGGTTATTAACTTTCCCCAGTCCAGTTCACGGGTTGACGGGTCCCCTAAATTTTCCCCTGTCCGACCGGAAGAAGAATCACCTAATCAGACGGTGATCGAGACACCTCAGTCTCGTAATAGTAAAGTGCCACGATTACAAGAAGCCGGAGGGACAAGCCCTCAGGACGAAGGTTCTGGTAAAGACTCGGGTCAGTCCGGACTCGAGTTAGAACCCGGCGTTAGGGTCAATAATGAGGGTAATTGTTCTGGGAGTATGCCTGAATTGAGGGGACCGTTCGGAGAACTGGAATCCGACCATCCAGTGTCGGAGTGCCCTATTGACCTTAATAGCCCCCCACCAATTTTAATTCGTGACAGAGCTTTAAGCCACCCTACGGTTCGTTCGGAAGCTCTCAGACTACGAACGCAAGCTGCACGTCGAGGTGCACTTCAAGGCGTTAGGTTTGATCTGGCTACGAGAGGTACCAGCCAAACGTCCAGAGAAATTCGCCCCCCAAATAGGTTAGGGTATGGTAAACTTGGAAGCCCTTATTTACCGGAAAATCATAGGCAATAAATAGAAGGGTAAATTAGTAAAAATGGATTCTACGTATAGTAGTTGCAGTGTTTTATTCTAAATTGAAAGAAAAATAAATACGATCAGACAAACATGGAAAGTTAACGAGAGGGATAAGATGGAGGCGCAGATAGCGCTTCAGAAGGAAAAGCTGGAAAACGCGTGAACAAAAGATCCAGTTAGCAATATCAGCAGAAATCTTAGGTCTAAAATAAAATCTAGTAAACGTTAGGCTGAATTAACCAATAGTTGAACTCCGGGGCGTAAAAGGTCACCTTGCAGACGTGCAAGAGCTGCTCTTTGAAGCCCAGGATAAACTCGTTGAGCTATTGCGATTTTTGTTCATATGAAAGATAATAGAATAGTCGTCAGTGGTTGCTAAATTAAATTAGTAATGTTGCTGTTTTACTGCGTAATCGCTTGGCTTTGTTTTGCTTCATATTGTGTTTGATGTAGCCAATAATACACGGACAAGAACGTTTATTGTATTGTTCCCTTGTTTCAGACAAATGGAACAAATCATAAAATTTAAGTTAGTTAGTAATAGACCCAGAGTTATAACATTAAAGGCCAAATTATGTTTTTACTATTGGTCTATTGTTATGCGACACCCTGGAAAAGTGTTTGAGACAGGCTCGAGCTGTCTCGGCACCGAAGACGGGTACAGTCTAAACTTTTCTAGTCGACCTAAAAATCTAAAAAAATAATTTAGAAGCAGTAGGCCTAATTAGTAGGAAGTTTCAAACTCTTTTAATCCGTTTCATCGACGTTAAGTTAATTAAATCCGTCACGAAATTTGAAATTCATGTGTGACGTAGTATAGAGCATGACGAAGTGTGTATGACATAAAAGAAGACCTGTAGAGCTTGTGAAGCCAAGATTTTAAATATTGCTACTCCTGATGTAGATCTGCGGTTTGGTTTCAGCCAAACGACCTAGCGGTTTAACTGCATATCGCAACTTTAATTTAATTTCAACTCGATTCGTTTAATGGTCGATTGATCTTGCTTAATTTGTTGTTCTAGTTTTCAGTTTGAGACTAACAGAGAAAGCCCATTAAGTTTGAATGGATTACGTCACGAGTTGAACTATCAAAACTTGCGGTAGAGTTATCATTTGCGTTCTTTTAACGACAAACGAGAAGTCGAGAGAATTTTAAACTGCCACGTAATTTGCGGTCTTGGCATTTGCTATATTTTAAATATCAAAGACGTGGAGTTTTAAATAATACCGAAACACGTGAACAAGTGAAACGTGAAGAAATGAGAAAAATTTGAAAGAAATATGGATTATGAAATTATCACAAAGAGAAGACGTGAGGATATCGCGAAGTAAGCGGTTAAATAACTGTTCTAGATATAATGCGTTTACTATTTTACAGATTTTAATTTAAAGTAGAAGTGAATCCAAGGATTATCAGTGTGTCGCCGTTGTAAGGCGTGATGGAGGAAAGACACAGTCCACATACAATACGGAGAAAGACGGACAAGCGGAATCACCACCCCTCATTGGATTGGGAGTCAACCTGTATGTGGACGAGGAGTTGTCTGCACCGCCAGAGGTTCTTAATGAAGAACCCAGGAGAAACGTAGCTATAAATCAATTTTATTACTATTTCATGTCAAAGTGCGTTTTTATCGCGTCCTTAGACTGATTACGTCATCGCGACACAGACGTCTATCGATCTAAAAGTACAAGTATCCGTTGACCAACTATTGACATTTTCTCGCACACTCCCAGGTAGACTAAGAACAACTGTTTAGAACCGTACCAAGGAGACTGCAATTGAGCAGTTAATCGAAATTCTGTCACTACCCGAAAACACTCAAGTTAAAAGGGAGATGATAGTGCGACTGTACCATGTTGAGACATCGAATCATAGGTCACTCACAACAACAAGCCTAATGAAAGTAAGAGGTTACGACAACCTATATTACGAAATTGCGTATGAAGTATGAACTTCATCTGTGACATATTTGTTAGAATTGCCATACAGTTCTAACGGCTAAGAGTAAGCCAACTTCTAAAGACGCCAGTGTGTACAGAAGCATGTATATAAGCGAAACTATTTATTCAGCGAAATTATCGAAATGGCCATACCATTATAATGGCCAAACGCCAGCCAACTATTATGCAGTCCCTTATGGCTAAAATCGGGCGTCAGAGGACAGCCGATTCTAGCCATCGGCTAGTAAAGTCTTACTAGCCGGCATTTTATTGTATGCTAATTTGCTTATTTGTTCACAGGAGCTGACGACCGGTGGTATAAAGGAACTTCGTTGCAAACTCATTCAGCTACGCTGGCATAGAGGTCATGGAAGCTGACCGCTTGGAGACACGCCGAGCCGAGCCGAGCCGAGTCCTCGCCGAGCATCAAGAGCCAATGGAGGAGAATACGAAATTAAATGTTGATGATTTTAAATTTGACAACTGCTTTGGCAAGGCGAATTTCAGAGTCGTGGTAATGTAGTTCTCGTTCCTTGCGTCGCGACCACAGCTTCTAAGTTTGCACATGGTTTAAGTAGAACTTTAAAAGAGAAAAAGTTTATTCCGTTTTTAATTCTGGGAGGTTGGTTCGAAAGCAAACTTTTCCAAATATTTGATATTTTAAAAAAAGTAATTGTGTCGATTTTGCAGTATATCTCATTTTAAATTTACTAAATTTATAAAGTAAAATGGAGTGACCAGACGTTAGTGATACTTATCCTTCTTTGTTGGTAGTTGTGATCGGAGAATCAAAACTTGATTTCGTCGAAATAAAAATAGACCCCACCCCGAACGAAATTTTTCGAAAGGGGGGAGGGATATAGAATTTATTTTATTGTTTTGAATATTTTTATAAAATATTACGCTTGGCCAGGAGAGTAGACAGCTAGTAGTGCTGGAGCACCGACTTCGGGTCCATAAAACCCTGTAGTCACCGCTATGAGAACCCTCAGGCAAAGCAAGAGTTGAGGCTTTTAAGAATTAAGAATCTTATTTTCACAAAGCCGATACTGAAACTAGGTTGACCTGTTGTAACCTCAGGTTAGGCAGATTGACCGATTGGTAGAGTTAAAAATAATTGAAATCAAAATTAAGTTTAAGCAGTAGAAAGCTAAGTAGAAGATATCAAGTTTTGACGTGGTTCTGTTTTGTCGGAGACAAAACTTTTCAGGGAAGGAAGGAGTGTTACATTGGGTTGGTCATTAATAATTAATTATCGGAAGCATTTTATTCGTAGTTCAGAAAATATAAAAGACGTAAAAGAATATTCCATTTCCCCTTGGAAACGTAGATTTTGGGTGGAACTTCCTGGAAATGGTGGTTTTGAATATCCTGCTAAAAACATAGATTTTGGTAAAGCATCGTGGTTTCTGAGGGTTTTGGAAGAACCGCGATTGTGCAAGCTAACGGAAGTGGTGGTGGTGGAAGCAGGAACTGGAGAGCGGTTTTAGAAACAGATACGTACGAGAGGCGAAGGAGATACGAATTAGAAACAAGCCGAGAAAAAGCTGTTGTGCATTGGACTATTTTGTGACCAGCAATTTATAATACAGTAAGTCAGCTCGAACCACCGAACGAAAGACTACGATCCCAAATACGCCTTTGAAGAGTTGAACGATTCCCCCGTTCGCACGCTACCGTTATGTTCGCAAGTCGGGGTTAGCTCTCGGTCAGAGTATCGACATTGAACCAGCAACGAAAGGTCCATCGCGGGAACTCGGAAGTAAAGAGTAATAACACGAGTAATAACCTCTTCGGTTCACATGTGATGCTAGACACTTGTTCCTGAACTCTATTTTCAGTTGATGCCGCCTTTCAGCATTGGTTGGCAGATCAAGCTTGACCAGGCCATCCTGGTAAGAAAGATAACCCGGTCCGAACATAATCTTAACAGCCCATTTTTGGATGGTTTCTAGTCTATCGGTCTGTGCGTTGGTGAGTTCTGGGTGCCAAGCCGGACAAGCATACTCCGGGCAAGGTCGGATGTACGTACAGTAAATACTGCATACGACGTAATACGATTTGTAATACGACTCACATTGTTGTAATATATGTAATGCAAAAAGCAGGCCATTGTTCTATACATTGTAGGTCTGCAAAATTTTAATCATAGTTTTTTTCAGCTTAGCCTTCAGTTGAAGTCGTTGACAGAGTCACTCAGACTCTTGACCTTTTTTTCGTTATTTAAAGAAACCGCTTTCAGATTGTGTAGTTCTACGCGGTCCACTCTATTAATACGGTCAATAGTTGCGTTTTTGCAGATACCATGGTATCTGTTACCACGGTAACTGGATCTGCAATCGGTCGTTTTTGCAGTAAGTGTGGTATCTGATATACGGTTGCTCTGCAAAAACGACAATTGCCGAAATTGCGCTTTTCGAAGTCATCCCAAAAGAAAAACTGATATTCAGTCACGTCACTAAGTGCCAAACTTCTTTCCCATGACCAATTTGACCAAAATTGATGAAAGTGAGATGACTTTTTCAGATACCACGACCGCTTACCACGGCCGGACCGTGGTATCTGAATATCTGATACCACGATAACTGGCCAGATACCACGATAACTGCAAAAACGACTTTAGACCGTTGTATCAATTAATGTCTTGTAAGTTTGCGCCGTTATCAGCCATGTTTTATTTTCAGTGACAGCGAGGGTACCACGCACTTCCTCCACATAGAGGTCTCCATTCAAGGCCCTACTTACTGTGTGGTCTTCACAGATGGCGACACGATGCCACCATTTTACCGCATTGACAATTGGTCGGAAGTGCCGATATCATTCTATCAGACTGGAACGAGCGAAAGCACCCGAGCTGTAGTCAAAGCCAAGTCTTCCTTAGCGTACGCTTGGGCTGAGCCTGTGTTACCACATTATTTGACGTGCGAGGCACCTGGTGGGAGTTCGGCGAGTTTCTATCTGGATAAGTTTGGTGAGCTGCAGAGGACGCTTGAATACGAGAATTTTATCTACATAGCATTCAGCTCAACTTTCCCGAGGTATGACTATTACATGGGCTTAGGTTACATCTGAATGCTTTAAAAATGCTTTTGACTAGTTTTGGTTTTGCTTTGTTTATTTTTTTCACATCGCACAAAAAATGATGGAGTGCAAATCACACAACAAAGAAAACACAGAAAGAATTTCACACTAATACAAAAAATATGATGAAAAACAATCACTCGTAGCCGCTCTGATTGAATTCTGATCGTTGGTGTAGCTCGTCGGGTCAGCAGAACCGTATTTCTGGATTATATAGAGCGGTTTTTGCGAACTTAAAGGAAGCATCTGCTACAACCTTCGCTTTGATTTCTGTTCAGAACAAAAGTTCGACCAGAATCCGGCGAAAACCGGAATTTTTTTTATAGAGCTAGCCTATGTATTTGTTGATCCAGTTGTTTGATGGCTAGTTTAGTGGAGACGAGACTTGCCAAGATCCATCTCAAGTTAATCAGTGCTTTCAAGGATTCCTTGGACAATCCGTACGCTGGAAGAATTACCTATATGTTGCATTAAAATACTATTATTATAATAAATCTTTTCTTCCGATTTTTTCTTTCGTCGAATCGACCAAGACATGCAAAACCGCCGCAGGCCGTGCTGTAGTAGCCTCCCCCCCCCCCCCCGAAGAAAGACTTATTAGGTTATTAATTGTTGGACGCAAATTGAGTCTAGCTGTCCGTTTAATTCCATATTATCTTTTTACGAATATAGTGATGAACAATCATACATGGTCACATAGTCACACATATCTTACAATCCAAAATGAAATAGGTACAATTGCATTGATTGCATGTCTGTACATTTGACAAGCTATTTATTCTTTTGTTTGCAATGACCTAAAAGCAAGTATTGGCTGTGACCGGCTTCGATTTTACGGTTAATTGTTGATTGATAGCAGGAGATGCGAACCTGCAGTCTGCGTTAATCAGTCGTTTATGCGGTCAGTTCTTTCCTTTTCCGGCAAAACTATATTCACCGGATACAAAAATAAAAACCCACCAAGTTCGGGATCCTACTGAAACCTTTGATCTTGTTTTTCTAGAGACTTGTCTCCGACGATGCCCTCCAGGACCACGCCTGACCAACCTCAGCTAGTCTTGGAGGTCACAAGCGGGTCGAACAAGGTGAAGTTGGCTCCGAAGAAATATGGAGAACGAAGTCAGTTCTGGAGGTTAACCTCCGCATCGAAATTGGAGCACGAAGGCTCAGTGCCGCCTAGCGACCCAAAAAAGAAAATGCCTAGAAAAGGAGATGCACTGGTAAGTCTGTTTGATTTTCAGACTACTCAGTGCTAGACAGATAATCAAAAAAGGTAACCTGCAAGAAGCAACTGTCAAACATAAACAAGACCAAAGGTTTGGATGGGATCCCAAAAATTTAATATTTGATCCATGCAACTGGGTCTTGGAGACATCAGGGCTTCGCCGGATTCCTTGACATTTTACTATTAAAATTTAGAGAAAGATCAAGGCCATTGGCTATCATCTAAGAAAAAGTTCAGGTATGGATTTAGCATGTGTGTTTACCCCTATACGTCATAAATACTTTGACGAATTTGATCAAAACTTCATGACTTACTTCTGACAAATTTCCGATTTCGGCCGGATTCCGGGTGAACTATACACGTCTGGCAAAAAACTAAGGGCAAAAACGAATTCATCATGTCTGATTACCTTTAAAACCAACCTCCAATGAACTTCCGATTAAACTTTAACTTTGAAAAAATTTTCAGGTTTTGGCCGAATTCCGGACGAACTACTTGTTCGGCGAGAAAATGATTTTCCTATACGTGCTCAGCATATCTTCTTAACCCTAAATCGACTATCTCATTAACTGTTAACAAATATTTTCGTTGTCCCTTAGTTAGAACGCCCATTACCCCTAAGTGTAGGGCTACAGAGCCCATCTACGAGCTCGACCTGTCCCTTGACCTAGAGAATCCGCACATCAAGTTTTATCAAAATATCTCATTCCCTTCAAGAGCTATCGTGCTGACAGACGAACGGAGGGACGGACAGACGGACAACTTTTACTAAATCATAGTTGTCCCTCCGCTTGTCCGTCCGTGGCCGAATGGTTTAGCGCACTGGACTCCCAAGCGAAGGGTCACTTGTTCGAGTCTCAGTGGTGCCTACCGTTTGGTTTAGGGCGAGGGTTAGTGGCGTTTCCCCGTAAGACAAGCCAATAGTCCACCCAGCTTCGAATGGGTACCTAGAGAAATCTAGGGAAAAGCACGGGAAGCGTCGGATGATTCGCCCCCAACCACGCATCGCACTTCCGGCCGAGGGCGGAGGTTCAGGAGATCGGCACCTGCGCTGCGCGAACCTTAAATGGTTTGCATGCGAAATTTTTTTCTTTTTTTTTCTTTTTTTTTGCCTCCACTTACGTTTTGGGATCCCAAAAAGAACCTAAATGAGTTTGGCGGTTCTTGAACTTACTTGGTGCATCTCTGTCTGTAACTTGCTGTCGGTCCTTACGGTAGTAGCCCCACCCTCATTAGGGCCCTTCCCAGTAACCAGTGTCGCCGGCCAATGAATGTAGTCGATGTCGTGAGCTTTGTAACTCAGCTCGGTCGTTACGTATAAGGCGTACTTTCGCCTTTCCCCGGGTAATTCTTTTCAGTTTCCAAGACCAGAAATGGATTTTTGTGTTACTTTATCTGAGTTTACGATTTTTACTGTGTTTATTTGCATATATTTTTACATCAGAAAATCTGATGCATACGTTTAAACTGACTAAGTTTTTGTTTGAGTAACTGTATTTATGTTGACGTGACCACGTGACATCCAAATTCGGCGCCATTGCTGAGACAGATATTTTAAAATTAAATTCTACTCTCACTCTACTTCCTCTACGGAGTACTCCCGTGTTTGTGTTTTTGGGATGACATCGTAAAGTTGTCCATCTGTCCGTCCGTCTGTGAGCACGGTAACTCTCGAAGGAAATGACATATTTCGATTAAACTTGGTGTGTGGACTCTTTGAGTCAATGGAGAGGCTGAGTTCGTAGATGGGCTCTGTAGCTCAACATTTAGGGGTGGGGGAGGCATGGGTAAGAAGACATGCTGAACATGAATATGCAAACCGTTTTCTCGCCGGACAAGTAGTTCGCCCGGAATCCGGCCAAAACCAGAAAGTTTGTTAAAAGTTAAAGTTTATTTAAAGTTGATTAGATGTTCGATTTAGGGCATAGAGACCTGCTGAACGTTTATATGAAAATCATTTTCTCGTCGGACGAGTAGTTCGCCCGGAATCCGGCCGAAACCGGAAAATTTGTTAAAAGTTAAAGTTTTATTTGAAGTTGATTAGATCGATTTGGGTAAGAAGACATGCTGAATCCGCGTTTGACAGTCATTTTCTACCCGGACATATAGTTCGCCCGGAATCCGGCTGAAACCGGAAAATTTTGCTAAAAGTTAAAGTTTTATCTGTAGTCGATTAGATGTTCGATATAAGGGTAAGGAGATCCGCTGAATTCGTTTTTGAGCTTTAAGTTTTGCCGGACAAGTAGTTCGCCTTGAATCCGGTCGAAACCGGAGATTTGGCAGAAGCAAGGCAGGAAGATCTGATCAGTTTCGTCAAAGTAGATATGACGTATAGCCTAGGCGTAAATACAATCATGTTGACTCCATATCTGAACTTGGTTTTCTCATATGATTAGCTTATGTTTCTAAATCGTAATAGTATAAATGTTCAAGGAGTCTGGCGAAGACCAGATCTCTACAAGACCAAATTGTCTGGACCATATATTAAATTTGTGGGATCCTATCAAAACCTTTGGTCTTGTTCTCAGGGACAGTAAGTTCTGTAATCCCGTGTATAAGTTCCTTCTTCAGACAAATATGAATATTTACTCCGCCTTTTCAAAATGGCGGGTCATAAATAAATTACTTACTTACTTATATTATTTTCCTTTATACTGTAGTTTATTTGTTTCTCTCAGGTCCTCGATATTGAGGCTCCGGCTATACAGCCCTCCCAGTTCACTAACCTTGTCGTGAGGAAAGCTGATCCCCGTCGGTCAAATACACAGACTTGGCAGCTACAGGACGGAAAACTACTCTGTCAGTATCTGAACCTGTATGTTCAATCGAAAGATGGAGTCGACCATCTCAGGTGAGTTTTGTATGTTACGCTTGTTTTTAGCGTGTTCCACCCTTCTAACAATAGTAACTATTAGTTACTATTTTCGTTCGTTCGAATAAGCTTACCATGCTTGGGAGAGTATAGTAAGCGTGGTAACTACGAATCTCTGTAATGCGATTGGTCAGATTAGCCCGTGGCATGATATTTCACCGAAAAAAGAAAAAGGCGTTCCAGCCTTGACGCCAAGAAGCCAGAAATTGTGACTTCATGCGTAGTGACTACGGTAAGTAGGGTGGAACACGCTCTTTATCTCTGCACGTGTTTAGCTTAATTTTTTTTTTTTTTACTTTTACAATTCAGAAAGAACGCGTATTAAGCCCTGTGGACGCCCCAGGCGGTTGGATTTCGGGCCTTCCTCGAAAATTACCTCCCAATATGTTTCTGGTTTTACTGAACAACAGCCTTCACAAAAGTCAATTACTAACGGAGAGTCTATTGACTCGTCGCTGCAATCGTAACTTCGGCAGATTATCCGAGGCTCGTGACGTCACTGCGACTGACGTCATTAGTGGATGATGATGATAGTGTTTAATGAAGCCCTTGGGCCATGACGAAAACAGTACATCCTTTACATAGAAAACAGTACATCCTTCACATTCATTATACGGGCGAACTTTCAAACAACTTAAAAAAACAACTTCCCTCAATCTCCAACGAACCTCACATACTTTTAATTGTCTTTCTTAAATGGTCCATAAATGCACCAATCCTGCATATACTTCTAGGGTTTGTACTGTTAAGTAGAGCCTTTACTGGCATAACTGTATCATTCAAAACTAAAAACTCCTGGCACTTGTAAAGAAGATGGTCCAGCTCCCCTACCTCAACTTTAGATAGTAGATGTGCAGCCTATGGTTAGGATGCAAGTACTATTCATTCAGAAAAAAAAAATATTGCGGAGCTGGTTCCGAATGTTGCATAACTTGCTTACAGATTGTTGAAGCTGTGTATCACAAATGGACCGGGAAAGCCGCGTCTATCATTTGTTTGTCACTTCAGACTACTGAAGTGTGTAAACATCTTAACTGTCTGGGAACAAAAGATGCACAGTTTTGTACAAATGAATGGCAATTCTCCTGCTCATGGAAAGAAATGAGGACGCTTATGATGATGATAAATAGATAATAATAAAATCGATAAAAATAGATAAATATAAATAGATTCTCGGCCATAAAACCAACTGGAGGTCGGTATACTGTGTGTTGTCGGTTACTGGTTTGGTACTCCAGTACTCTATATGACTTAGTCCAAAACACGCCAGTGATCCTCGGGAAGAACGAGAAAACGTAGCACTAACGACTCAAACTCAACAACTCCATCCTATGTTAACCAATCACGGCGAGGTTTAGGAGCCGCTGTGATACCGCTTCCGGCTCTTCCGCTAGGTACAGGGCGATTTTGCATCGGCAAGAAGAGTTAGTCATCAAGAGTATTGTTTGTCTTTGTCCAGGCTTTCAGTTTGTAGTTTAGGACTTCATTTGTGCTTTTAGACCATGGGCGGACGCCGTTATTGGACCAACTCAGCCGATCACCCGTTACTATAAGCCGAACTTGCCAGCAGAGCAAGCTATTGAGTACCAAAAGTATCGTCCGGGATCTGGATTCTTGGTTCTCAGAATTTCGGCAGATGGACCCACTCGCGTTCTAGAGATCACTGACATGCATGCGGTAAGAATTTTTGAGCTTCGTAATTTTGTGTTGACTGCCGAACGTTACTCTAGTGGTCTTCCCTGAACCAGGGTCTGCTGATATCTAGGTCCCTAGGTTTCTTCGTCAAACATTTTCGTCGCTTTGATCTGTGGGAATGCTGATTATAAAATAGTTAGCGTTATTGCAGATACCATGGTAACTGTTTTACCATGGTAAGTGTTTTGCAGTCACTGAGTATGTGGACAGGTACCATGGTATGTGATATTTAGATACCACGGTCTCAACCGTATTAAGTGACCGAGGTATCTAAAAAAGCCGTCTCATTTTCATCATCACAAATACAAGAGTCTAGGTTTTGTCAAATTGGTGAGAAAGGCGTGTGGCACTATAGAGTTGTGTGAGTGGATATAAGTATTTCTTTGGTATGACTTCTAAAAGCGCGAATATCGGCAATTGTTGTTTCTGCAATGCAACCGTAATGTTAGATACCATGGCAACTACAAAGACGTCAAAATGCAGATTCATACGTCAAAATGCACATTCAGTTGCCGTGGTATCAGATACTAGAAAACTAATTGTGCGTTCAAAGTACGTCTGTCTTTACCCTGTGGTCAGCTTGAAGGGAAGAACTGTATTTTGGGTTCGACCCATCTTGATTGACGCCTGTGTGCCTTCCTCTTACATTTTTTCCTTTTTTTTAAAGTAAGGGAATTTCCGATCGCTTTTGCGGGTGTTGACATTAAGTTGTGCTGCATAGCCTTTAAGTTGCCTTTTGAATGCTATATGACAAAAATTTCGAGTTTACACCAGAGATTTTTTTCACAGAGTGGAAACATAAGAAATGTCTTGCCTCTTCCCTCGCCCCATCACCCCAAGTTGCGCTGCATAGCATTTAAGTTGCCTTTTGAATTTTATATGTTAAAAATTCGAGTTTACAGTAAAGATTTTTTTTACAGAAAGGAAACATAAGAAATGTCTTGCCTCTTCCCTCAGCCCATTCCCCCGCGGATAAAGATTGTGACTATAGTGCTCTCAGGTCCATTTTTTGCAGTCAGGTGGCGATTTCGATTTTCACTCGGTTATTTTCACTCTGGTCTACCACATTTTTGCTTCAGTTTGAGGACGCTTAGACGTGAGAAGTTCGCATACCTTTTTGCAACCGAATTGAAAATCAGATTCGAATTTTACAAGAAATAAAAAATTTGATCAGTGCAATAACACGCACACTGTTAACACACAGTTCAATTCAATTTGGTTTATTCATTAAAAATCTTGAAACGGCGGTAAGCCGACTAGTTGATTTTACGTCAACAATGTATACACTAAAGTTATAAAATTTAAACTGAATTATATATATAGAGCTAAATCGCATATCACACTATGGCCCATAACTGGCCATTGGTCTGTCAGGTCACGTAACTTGTCAATAAATAAAAAAATCAATATCACTTAATCTTAGTGTCAAAATTCATAATATTTACAATTAACAACATTTGCGCTAAAATAACCAAATTAACAACAATTACGCCAAGATAACCAAAATATAAATGACCTTAAAATCTAAGGGAAAGATTCGGAATTAACTGTAAATCCATTGTTAAAGAACTTGACAAAAGAAGGAAGAAAACTATTTAGGTACCGGGTGTGGGAACATGCAACCGGTTGTAGCCTTGGTACTGAGATAAGCCATAAGGAATGCTTTTCACATGTTGGGGTGTTTCAAATGCCCTGATGATTTGCTTGTATGGTCAGCAACTGATCAAGTATCGTGGCATTTTGCTCCCAAGGTTGACTTCGGTTCAGCCAGGGCATCTCATCCTCTCCACTCCCAAATCCTCCCTCCCCCCTATCAAAATGTTAAAAGTCGACCAGAACGAGACTTCGGATCAGCTATGGTATCTCCTCCTCTCCACTCCCAAATCCTCCCTCCCCCCCCCCTATCAAAATGTTAGAAGTCGACCAGAACGAGACTTCGGTTCAGCCATGGTATCCCATCCTCTCCACTACCAAATCCTCCCCCCCCCCCCCCCCTATCAAAATGTTAGAAGTCGACCAGATCGAGTGGTAAGTTCTAGGGTTCCCAAGATCTGTCCGTACCTACAAAACGTGCTAGATATGCAAAAAGTTTTATTCCCGAATTCGTGAAATATTTTGACGAAGCGTAAATTCTTTTAAGCGTACTGACATTAGATAAATATATTGTAATTTGTTCTGTTTGTTTGACAATAATCACAAATTTGGCTTATAACCACGATAGTCGATTTTTACAATAAACTTTCTATCTATCTATCTATCACCCGAATTTTTCCTATCTTCGAGTAGCTTGCAACTATAGCTGCGTTCTTTGTCACGGGAGTCTCACCGGTGGTCTCCGGTTTTTCTTATAAGCCGTTTTTGCATCCACCGGTGACTTCTCACCAGTCTTACAACCCGTTTTTGAACTAACCAGTGTCCGGTTTTATCTCACCGATGATGACTAACCAGAACCTGCTCGTGAGCCCGGCTTCAGCGAGGAGTTAGCCAGTTTTCATCAACTCACAGGTGAACCAAAAAAACGCGTTTTAAGGGAAGAACCGGACACTGGTGACTAAACACCAGAGACAGCCCGGAGTGCAACGAACGCAGCTTATAGCTTCTTCCCTTTCAGCCCACTGGTATGATGGAGTACAAAGCCAAGCCCGTACCGAAACCCATCCTTGGTAAGGATCTGCAGATCGAGTTCAGTCTGGTTGGTGGAATTGGTATAGACCTGATAAGTGGCGGCCCCAGGGAAGAACTGATCTACTGCAAGGTAAACATGCGTCAAACATGTAGCGTAGTTAGACTGAGGTGTTTGGTATTTTTAGGTAATATCCCACTGGTCTGTCGTTCGATCGATCGCTATCAACTCATTTGGTATTTTTTTGTTTCCGCGAGTTAATGTATGTATGTGTGTGTTCGAAAAGCCTACTGGCCACACTGAAAGAAAATACAGAAAAAAATTACTTCAAATTGCAAGTCATGCCTCATGCCTTGTAAGTCATGGAGTTGGACGACCCTGACGACCCTACCTCATTTTTTAAGATTCTTAAAAGACCTGTCTTACCTATAATACTAATGCAGCCTACTTCCATAATCACTTCATACATTTCTAAACCCGGAGACCCCAGTTTCGTACGGTACATTCTAACCCCTCTAACAAAACCACTCTGATTTTCTCACTTGCCGTGTTTTGCTACCTTCGATGTGTATCACGCTGTCGACGGTTGTCTGCGAGAAGTTTTTCCACAAGAAAAACCGGTTATCTAAGTTGTTTCCCTGTTTTCGCTACAAGTCAACGGGTCTCGGAAAAGGCTTAAAACAGCCAAAACCGTGGGTTATTTGTTGAAAGCACAGCCTAGTTTTAAAGTATTCAAATATTTTAAAATACTGTAAGCTGAAGAGTAAACAGTGCGAGGGGTACTTTAAAAACTTTTGCTTTTCGTTAATCCTTCTAGATAGTTCCCCTGTCCAGAACCCATTCCAAACGCTTCCACTCTTTGTTCACTATACTCTGCGCATTCTCACACAAAGTTACTCGGACCTTCCTGTAGACATTCCGTCGAGGTATCATTCTAGACACGTTGTTTTGGCTAGTTTCCTGCGCCCCGATATCGCTTTGAACCCAGTATGAATTTTCGGGGACCTGAGACAGTAGTGGTCGGAAACCGATGGCGTTGCAAATCTGCTCGTCCGCTTGTGAGAATGATTCTTGTACACAGTGAGCTGGAAGTTTTTTTTTGCTTATTCAAATATTTTGGTTCGGATGCATGCCAAGTTAACCGGAAATCTACCATATCGATTTAAAGTCATTCATTTCCATGTCCTTGTTTGGGATCGCATCAATACCCTTTGTCTATCATGGAGTGTGCTGTCCTTCCCGGTAAAGCTAGTTTCCTTGTCTATACGTTGCGGAAGCTTTCCCTTTCCCAAGTTGCGTTTTCAGACAACAAGAAGTTTAGCAAGGAGTTTAACACCAATGTGCAAATACCCATTTTCATCCCACCGTTTTTAAAGACGTAACTTAGAGCGTGTTCCATCCTACTTACCGTAGTTACTACGCATGACGTCACAAATTCTGCCTTTTTGTCGTCAAGGCTGGAACGATTTTTCTATTTTCCAGCAGAATATCATGCCACGGGCGAATCCGACCAATCACGTGACAGAGATCCGTAGTTACTACGCTCCCGAGCGTGGTAAGCAAATAGTTACTATTAGTTACTATTTCGAGAAGGCTGGAACGGTCAGCGTAGTAACTTTTCGTGAGGTTTGAATGGATTTAGTAACTAATAGTTACTATTGGTACGAGGGTGGAACACGCTCTTAACTTGCTATTTGGGAGAGTTGCAAGTTCTTAATAATCGATGTTAAACCCGCGCATAACACGGAGGCTTAATTAAAACGCTTTTAAACATAAACACAGTAACACCGTGTTTGACTCTGAGGCAACTGGAAACGCTTTTTGCTAAACTCAGTGAAAACACAAGTATCGGGAAACGCAACTTTAATGTCATTACGAACGCGTGTTTGTGTATCGGTTAATGATGAAAAAAGAAAGATTCAAGTATCATACTCGAAGATCGTTGCTAATCGTGGGAAATACAATAAAAAAGCCATTAGTTAACTTTACAGCAGTTTTACTGACCATTCTATCTTATTCCTTTCTGGCCTCTGCTCAGTTTTTAAAGAAAAAAGATCTTCATTCCCTCCGTTCTTGTTATTACCCATATGCGAAATTCCTCCTTTTCCTACCCCCCTCAACAAAAAACAGACATTTGGTTTCGCGTTACAAGCTTCCGGATATATCGCTGAAACTTTCGGCCCTAAGTAGGAAATTCTCCACAACGTCCCATCTCAGCTTCCCCGCACATCACGGCTTGTCCCTTCTTCTATAGTGAAGTTTAGTGTTTTTTTGTGGTTTGTTTTCTTTTTCATTGTTTTTACTCCGCTATTCTGTCTTTTCAGCAGGTTATAAAAATAAATAAAAATAAAAAAAATATTAGCTGCCTGCATAACCATGCTCCAGACCATATGCATAACCGGCCCTACCTGTACTCGCAGTAACGAATTCACTACAACTCGCAATATCTGTCTGGAAAATAAGAGAGCTGTTGTAGGAGAAAATAGAGGGTATGACATTGGGTTGGTCATTAATAATTAATTATCAGAAGTGATTTTATTTTTAGCTCAGAAAATATAAAAGACGTAAGAGAATATCCATTTCCCCTTGAAAACGTAGATTTTGGTAGAATACCCTGGATATTACTTTATTACCTAAAGAGTAATGACCTCATTGGTTCAAGGGTATTGACGTGTCGCTTTAGGGTATGCCCTCGGAGAGACCCTTTGTGTAATGGGAAAGAAATCGGTCAGTAAGAGTCATTTCGTCTTTAAGCTCGGCGGTATCAGCGGCGAAGTTTTTGTTGGATCGGAAAACCGAATCAACTTTCAAGTCGAGGACGTTCAGGTGGATAACATGCTTCAGGATCCCGAGACTCCTTTGGTTTTGTCAGTGAATAAAAAGGAGCATCAGTCAACGGGATCCCACGCGATCAAGTTTTCAGCGATGCACATACCCTGCCCGAATGTAAACGCCAATATATTCAAGGTGAGTTGATGGAAAGGGATAGCTAAATTCGCTCGTAGGGAAGTCAGGGTGTTTTCCAGCCTGCTGCCAATCGTGGCCAGAAGCTACGGTCGTTGCTCCAGCCTAATTCACGAATAATCGATTTTCGTATAGTAGAATTTCTCTGACGGATTTGTGGTAACGCGCTTGTGCCTGTGTTGTATGGTTGACGAAAACGATTTACGAAAAATTTGTGTTCACGCAGTGAGCGCACTCACGCACCTGGCGCAGCGTCAGCCCCTGAAGAGCCGCGTTTATGTTGAGATTCGAATTATCCGCGTCATAGTAGAACTTGCTGTGTGGCGACGGCCGTAGCTATTCTGAACGTCACCACTAGAGCAGATATTGGGAAAAATCGCTAAGCTATCCAGATAATTAAGTGCAAGCCTACTCAATTAAATGATGAAAATTACCTGCAAATTTGGAATTCCAGGCGAATAGGATTTCTCCTAACGCCTTCAGGGGTGCTGTCTTGTTCAGGTTTCCAGTTGAATCTCCACTGTTTGCCTGACCACTCCTTTTCCAAATGTTTGAAACTATTTGTTGTTTGGCAAGTTACAGTGGAATCTGCTAGTGCGTTCCACAAGTTGATTGATCTACTTGTGAAGAAGGTCTTCCGCTTCGGTACAGGCCTCTTCATCAGTTTTTTTCGGTGGCCCCTGGTGGTTCTTCCTGTGTTTTGCACAAGAATGTTGGGTGGGATGTTGTTGCTCAAATTTTTGTACACAGCAATCATATCACCACGATTTCTCCTGTAGGTCATTGTGGGGACGTTAAAGTTTAACCGAAAAGGGCTGAGATAGGACAATCTAATTACCCATCACTAATTCACTTATCTAGGCTTGAAGACCCGATGAAAATGCGCTGCTTCGTTGCTCCGCTATTCACGAATAATCGTTTTAATATAGTGGAATTTCTCTGTCGGATTTGTGGTACTGTTATACGGGGAATTATCGACCGTACCATGTAGTCTTAGGGTAGCGCTGGTGATGGTATCGTATCTGTATCGTTAGGTAGCGTAACCGTAGCGTGTAAGGCGGTGGGTAAGTAAGGGTGGTAGTGGAACTAGGATTTACGTTAACATACAAATAGTTTTATTTCAGACTTACTCTGTATAATGTAAATCCCAATCCGGGTAAATACAGTCACTGTTGATAATAACGACAGTCTAAACAATGACTGACTGGTAAGTAACGTAGACAAATAATGAATGACGAATGACGAATGACCCAGCGCTAAGACTGGAAAGAGCTTATATACTCCATTTCGCACCCGTGGAGATTGCAGATCCAGACTTAAATATAGGAGTGATTTATGCTGTAACTTAACGTCTCTTAAATTTAGCTCTGGGTCAGTCACTTGTGCCATTAATAGCTAGGAACATAGTTCAGTGCTTGAAGTTAGTATGAATCATGGCTTAAATCAAGGTATTATTCATGCTGTAACTTACGTCTCTTTCGTTAAAACTAGAAATACAAGAAGGATTATATTTCCTCCGCTATGTGCATAGAGATAGTTCGACGCTTGACATAGAGACCGACACAACAGTACGTCTATGTGCTTGTACCTGTGTTGTATGCTTGACGAAAAAGATTTACACAAATTTATGTTCAGGTACTAAGCAGTCTTCACCAAGATTACCATTGGCCACTGAAAAGCCGCAACTGTGTTGAGATTCAAATTCTCTGCGTTGTAGTAGAATTTGCGTTGTGGGGACGGCTGTAGATATTCTGAACATCACTACTAGAGCGATAGTGGAAAATCAAAAAATTCCTTAGCAGAATCCAGAGCGTGTCCGAAAGCTTTCAGGACTGTAAATGCTGCATTTAATGCTGCATTTTTATTTTTATTTTCGTCCGAAAGCTCTTACCTTATATGCAGCATTAAATGCAGCATTTACAGCACTAAAAGCTTTCGGACACGTTCTTTATTTCTTCTCTGACACTTCTAATTCCGAAATTTAGCCTTAATCGCCTGCTCCCCAGTTTCTTCTTGAAAATTCAGCGTAAAATTTAGCATCTTCGCTGAATTTTTCGATGAATTTTATGCTGAATTAATGCTGCATTAACTGAGCGAAAATTTAAGTCCGAAAGCGAAATGCTGCATAAAATGCTGAATTAATTCAGCATTTTCGTTCGTTTCCGAGCTTTCGGACACGCTCAATGCAGTGTGTTCAGTGAAATGATGAAAAAAAATAAGTTGGCTTTTCAGTTAAACTTTAAGGGCGGCTAATTTTAGCCACCCAATACTTTTTGTGCACACCGTTCCAGAAATTATATTTTTATAGGATGTTTGCCTGACAATGAAGAGTCTATCATTGAATGTTGAGGAGCAGCTACTCTTCAGGTTGCTTTTGTTTTTTGGTTTCGACCAATCAGACTTGGAGCTGGAGAGATGTGAAGAAAATGATCTCGATCGAACCAGAGCGAAGTTGTCTGCGGCTGGAGTTCAGTTGATTCGACATTATGTCAGCTCTATCAGGGTTGATCTGAACGAGGTATGACTCCATTTCAGTCGATAATTGGTCGTGTACATAGGACAAGCATAGCAAGTGCTGGTTATTCGGTTTCCCGTTTCAGTTTAGTTGTTGATCTATTTAGTAGTGTCACTAGTTGCGTTTTTGCAGATACCATGGTATCTAATACCGCGGTCTAAAGTCGTTTTTGCAGTTATCGTGGTATCTGATACCACGGTCAAAAGGTGTTTTTGCAGTTATCGTGATATCTGGCCAGTTATCGTGGTATCTGATATTCAGATACCACGGCCCGACCGTGGTAACAGATCGTGCTATCTGAAAAAGTCATCTCACTTTCATAATTTTTGTCAAATTGGTGGGAAAGAAGTTTGGCACTTAGTGATGTGACTGAATATCAGTTTTTCTTTTGGGATGAGTTCAAAAAAGGCAGTTTCGGCAATTGTCGTTTTTGCAGAGCAACCGTATATCAGATACCACGGTAACCGCAAAAACGACTAATTGCAGATCCAGTTATCGTGGTAACAGATACCATGGTATATGCAAAAATGCAACTCTTGACCGTAATTTGTTTTGCCATTGGCGAAGGAATTGCTACAGAGCGAAGAACCGGTAATGATAGAACTTGCTTTTTCAGCTCGAGCAAAAATACGCGATCGTGTTCCATAATGGTGAACGGGAGAAAGCGAAACAAAATTTGCCCGTGGCATTTGTCGTGGGTCCAGTCGTTGGAAGCTTCGCTCATTAGCAAAAGCTGAAGTTGAGGATTTACTTCTACGAAAGTTCAGTAAAGGAATAACTGCATTCCAATTAGTTCTACACCGGTTCTAGCTGTGTCGTTGGGGAATTTGGGGGACTAGCATAGCAAGTGCCTTTATTCAGTTTCCCGTTTCTGTTTAATGTTAATGACCGTACTCTGTTTTGCCTTTAACAGCGGAGAAAGTGCTCCAGTACCAAGAACCGAAAACGAAAGAACTTGCATCAGCAGCTTGGGCAAAAATACGCGATCGTTTTCCTTTAATGTTGAGCGGTTGCTTCACATAGGCTTCTGTACCATCTTTCAGAACCATACGGCAAGTATGACCGTTGCAGTGACGTGAGAATGAAGTAGTTCTGTAATAAGCATAATAAGATAAGCAAACAGTGGAAGGTAATAGGAAACTCTTCCAAAGACTTGGGAGTGTCCCTTACAAAACCTCGCACACACGTTGGCACATGCGTACCTCAATTCATGTGCGAGGAAAAGATAATCGGAGCATAAGAATGTCACGGCATAAGTTGTGCAGAATGAGGAGAGCGATTGAGCTCATTTAGGTTGCATTGCGAAAAGAGTAGTTTCTTTTGTCTTTTTTAGCGGTGTTGCCGGTCTGAATGAATGTCCAGACACGAGTTTAGTTTCTGAATTATTTCAACTTAGAGTCCCAAGCATGTTTGAACACACTCTATAATCGTAAAGCTTTGGGAAATTTGGACAGCACCTTCTGCGCTCCTTCTATACTCTTTCGTTCTGGCGTCACTCATGTTCTGCGAAAGAAGGAGATTAAAAAGAAGAGATCATGTTATTTTAAATATGCAAAGCACCTGCTTCACTTGTCGAAATTATGTCATAACCATACATTGACGGAGAAATTCAAAATTCAAGATGCAAGTGTTACCCTTTTGGATGTGTCCTCATCGCTTTCAAAAATCATGGAGAACAGGGCCCAACCAGCGCACGATGTCGTCCACTGCTTCCTGACCGAAGACTGAAAATTAAGTGTCTTTTTCTGTGTGTTTATGTGTTTTGTTTATTTTCTTTATTTTCTTCATTTACTCCGCCTTTTGAAAATGGCGGGTCATAAATAAATTACTTACTTACTTACAGATAAAAATTCTCCAGGTCCATCAGTAAACGTTTCATTTGTCAAATGTATTCCTTCAGCCCAAGCTGACCGCGAATCATGTTTAATGGTGCTGAAAGATACTATGCAGCTGAGATTTCTTCCAGGGATATCTTGTCATTTTGGGCGTGTTCCACCCTTCTAACAATAGTAACTATTAGTTACTATTTCCGTTCCAGCCTCATGAAAAGTTACTACACTGACCGTTCCAGCCTTCTCGGAATAGTAACTAATAGTAACTATGCTCGGAAGTGTAGTAAGCTTGGTAACTACGAATCTCTTTGACATGATTGGTCGGATCAGCCCGTGGCAGGATATGTTGCTGAAAATAGAAAATGTGTTCCAGCCTCGACGCCAAGAAGTCAGAATCCGTGACGTCATGCGTAGTAGCTATGGTAAGTAGTGTGGAACACGCTCTTATGTCAGGTTCGTAATTCTAGCTGTGGAAAGGAGCCTTGACGAGAAGAGCCGTTTGCAGAGGTTCCCTTTTCAGAGACTTGAGCCGTCTACTTGGATAAACGTGTTTCTATAAACTAGTTTTTCTTTTCTTTTAGCTTCGCCTAAGTTATCTTACCGCCAGCCGCCTTCCCCCGAGACTAAGCCGGCTGAAAAGGCAAATGGGTTTTAAGCTCCTGACCCGCTTTGAAAATGCGGAGCTCCAGTTTGCCGTCTTTGAGAGGGAACATGTCTTCGAGACCAAAAGCTTTCTCTTGGACTCTATCCAAAAACACTACATAGAGGTAAGTAAGTGATAGCTCTTCGCGTACTCTCGCTGTTCTCTGGGGAGTTGAGGTGAACCATGATAACAGAGAATCTCTCCAACGATTTCTCGCTGATGATGGTTTAGCGTTTCCGCTCAAATAGCTCGATTAGTGAAGAAATGTTGGCGCACTAGAGAAGACCAGTCCTACACAAATCCTCAATTTTTGGGTATAGTGCTCCAACGTATGTGGTCGTACGGTGTGGCACCACGCCCTTGCAGCAAGTTCAATGTACCTCCATAAAAATGTGTTTGAAAAGCAAATTCCCACTTCAGATTCCCAATTCAACAGATTGTGTGGGGGTACCTTGCTGTTGCTGCATAATGCCCCAACGTATGGCACCATGCCCAAATTTGAGGTTTTTGTAGGGCTGCAGAACAAGACCAGATCTTCGGAACAGCTTAATGTTTTAAACAAATCCTTAATTTTTGGTTATGGTGCTCCGACGTATGGGCATGGTGCTCATACGGTGTGGCACCATGCCCTGGCAGGAAGATGAGTGTACCTCCATAAAAATGTGTTTGAAAAGCAAATTTCCATTCCAGATTCCCAATTCAACAGATTTGTGTGGGGGTACCTTGCTCTTGCTGCTGGGTATAGTGCCCCAACGTATGGCACCATGCCCCAAATTTGAGGGTTTTGTAGGACGGCAGAATAAGACCAGATCTTCGGAACAGCTTAATGCTTACCGCTGGTTCGCGATCGACAATCGGGAGCAAAGGGGGAGAGAAGTCCAGTTCGATTTATAGCTTAGAGAACGGCTGGTTCTCCTCTTTGATTTCCAAGACGTTGCTTTCTGTGGTGGGGAACTTAAGGCAACACAGTGATTGGGCAGGGTAAGTAAGGAATCTGAAAGCTGGGGCGAGCTTTCATAGTTTATTCTATGATCATGTTGCTATTAAGACCTCGAAGGGTTGCGCCTCACCATTTGTGTGTGTCAAATGGTTTGATTGATGTTCTGGCAAATAGAAAATGGAAGAGACACCCTCTCCCCACTTCGATTTCTAACATAATAGGCGACTAGTTCGATTATGAGTTCGACCCCCGTTTTGCTGCCACCACTGAAAAGGTGACCGATGGGATGGGTTGTTGAGGTAGTATATGAATGCATGCTTAATGGATTTCCACTAATAACTATTTAGACGTAAAGATAGCGGCTGGCTTGTTTAGTCTTGTGGGAGGTGGTCTCCAGCATCTAGATTAATATATCAACAGAGAATGTAGGACAGTATGAACATCTCGCACTGTAGATTACGTGAATGTGGCGTAATATATAAACGAATGGAGGACAACACTGACAAAGGTGGTATGCAGTTTGAAACGACCCTTTGCAATGTAAGTAGATTAGAAACAAATTTGTCCGGCCTGACTTCCGGTTTGGTCTAACAATCCGAATCCATAGTTGCGTTTACAGTAACTGAATTTGCAGTTAGTCGTTTTTGCAGTTACCGTGGTATCTGATATACGGTTGCTCTGCAGAGACGACAGTTGCCGAAATTGCGCTTTTCGAAGTCATCCCAAAAGAAAAACTGATATTCAGTCACATCACTAAGTGCCAAACTTCTTTCCCACCAATTTAAAATAAAAATGATGAAAGTGATATGACTTTTTCAGATACCACGATCATCTGAATATCAGATACCACGATAACTGCAAAAATGCCTTTTGACCTTGGTATCAGATACCACGATAACTGAAAAAACGCAACCCATATTTTGGGTTGCTCCTTCTAAACAGCTTCTTTTTTTTCAGGAGATTATGTCCCAGGCAGTCAAAATCTTCGGGTCTTACGACATCATAGGCGCACCACTCGGCTTCGTTCAAGATTTTCAGGAGGGAGTTGCGAATTTGGTCGTGGATGGTGACGTTGAAGGACTCTTCAGAAACTTGGCCCATGGCCTGTCGAATTCAACAGCGAAAGTTACAGGTGAGTACTAAAGGCGTATTCTCGCCGTTCCCCGAGTCACTCTACGCGGACTCCGCCTTGGAAAACAACGAGAACGCGGGTAATGCTTCTAAAATGGATTTTGTTCGAAAAAAAATTGTTCCCCTCCGAATCTGAAAGGAAGTCCTTTTTTATGATGGTGATGATAATCGGAGCATTCCCCGTCCGTGGGGACTCGTGAGAATACCGGGAGTGAGTCCCCGGTACAAACAAAAATGCGGGGACTCCTCAAATGGAGTCCTCGGGGAACGGCGAGAATACGCCTTAAGTACAAGGTTGTGAACCAAACAAAGAGACAGTATAGTGCTGTGAAAGTTGTTCAATGTCCATACTATCATGCTACCTTTAATTGTCTCCAGCTTCTGTGGTAGCGTGGCGCTGGACTTTGTGACAGTTAAAGGTAACGCAACTTCGGAGACTAAGTTCGGTCCGTTGGTTGGGGGAAAATCAAAGGTTTTATTTATAAACTCACTTTAAGGGATAAAAATAATATAACGTCTCAGATCTTTTTGTCTTCTTAACCCAATGCTTCTTGCTTCTGCGAGAGGCTCGGCACGCTACCCAATTTAGTTAAATCAAAGTGGACGGACACACACAGCGTGAACCAAGTCGGTTCTGAACTTTATCGACCCTGTGTTAGGGAGAAAGAGCAATGAACTCTCAGGATGGGCGATGTCTGCCCAAGTGAACCAGTCGGTCCCGCTTTATAAACTCTATGTGAGAGAGAACGGGCAATAAACCCGGAGCATTCGCACAGCGTCTACTGAAGAATCTAAGTGCGCTCGGTGCTTATATACTTTTTGAATTACAATCCAGCGCGTTGAGAAACGTGAGGTAATAAAACATTCTGGGGAGTGAGTCAGTACTCAGGGGAAAACTGAAACTAATAATCAATGGTAGAATACCATAGCAGCGTTTCTTCATTTGTAGAAAAATGTATGATTGATCTGACGTGCTTTTAGGTTTTCTTCAAAGGGCTTTTCAGTTTGAAACCGTTACCTTTTACAGGATCGTTATCTGAGAATTTGGGCGCGCTTACAATGGACGCCCACTTCGAAGAAGAGAGGCGCCGAAGGCTCCGTTCGGGTTTCAGCTATTCATCTTCGGATCGCCTCCTAGCGGGATGGGAGGGATTCAAGCATGGCGTGTACGGAGGCATGACGTCGATCGTTCAGCAGACATACGAAGGGGCAGTGACGGAAGGATTTGTGGTAAGCGCTTACTTAATTTACCCTTTGGGCTCGAGTGGTGCTTAATTTCCCCGTTGGGCGGTCAGGTACATTTTACGCAGGCCTCATCTCAGGCTCATCGATAGCTGGGTGGTTAAGGCTTCGGACTTTGGACTACTTGCTCTTATAACCCTAGGATGCGCGGTTTCAACAGACAAGGTTCAAGGTTTTTTATTCTTACTATAACTGATACATAAACATTAATAATACGATACTCCGCACTTGCAATTATTTCAGGGTTTGAACCGGAGAGAAGAAAAACATGAATGGTTCAAACCCTGGTTCAAACACGAATGGTTCCAACACTTGGGATGTTGTTTGTTGTGATATGACTACGACAAACAAAAAAGTCAGCTGATGCTTTTTCGGCTCTTCGACATGCTTGTTACGCATAACATTTACTGTATTACTGTATAAGGTTTTCAAAATTACAACAGACAACGTCCCAAGTGATGTCTGTTGAAACCTTTTATAAGTAGTGAACTGAAAGACAAAAATGCTCAGCAGCCTGGATTTGAACCCAAGACCCTCTGCTTACAAGGCAGGCGCTCTTACTATGTGAGCTACCGAGGGGCTTGTGGACAGAGTTCGCAAACCACTACAGTAGTCTGGTAGAAGCCGGCCATAGGAACAGTGATCCCGCCCGAAGACAAATTCATCTAACCAGTTCACATCCCCAGGTCATGGAAATTAATGCGCATCCTTGGGTTATCCGTTATGAAACATCTGACAGTGTAGTCTTACAAATATTTCAGGAAAAAGAAAACAAAGAAAAACAGGCGAAAATGGGGTCAAGTATTTCAACACTGGTTCCGTCGGCAGCGAGTTCTAGTTTTATGTCCGACCCCTTAACCACTCGGCTATCTATCAGCCTGAAGTCATCTGAGATGAGGCCTGCGGAAAATGTAGTCCACCGTGAAAACAAAAAAGTCAGCAGATGCTTTTTATGAAACCTCTGATAGTGTAGCCACAGAAGACACAGCTGTAAAATTGGCAATTACAGAAATATAGGGTAAAGCTTGAGAAACGTCGGAAGATTTGCCCCCAACTACGCGTCGCACGGCCGAGTGCAGTAGATCAGGAGGTTGGCACATGCGCTACGCGACACTTGAGTAGTTTTTAATACACTTAAATTGCACTTGCCAGCAACAAGGATGATGAATCCCGATGAGTAGCTTGCGGCTGATGATGCTGTCATTTATTTCCGAGTCACTGTTTTTTACTTACTTAGACTTAGGTCTTCCCGCGCCTGGTGGCACATAAGGCGACAACTTCTCACCTCCAGTTGACTCTACCTTGGGCAGCATTCCACAGCTCGGTCATCGTGGTCCGACCTGACTTTGCTTCCGTCTCGAGGTTTCTGCCAAGTGTGGAGTGCTGCCTACCCTTTGCACTCAGGCCAGAATGTTTCCAGCACCAAGCGTCGTTGGGAGGGAGGTCTGCCCTCAGCCATCCACACCATGTGACACCAGTATCTCCATCTTCTCTCCATCAGGACATCTGTCACCAAGCGTTGCTCAGTTATAGCACGAATCTCAATATTGGTCACTTTATCGGACCACTGGATCTTGAGGATATGCCTGAGACAGATGTTCTCGAAGCCCAAGATTCGTTTTTGAAGTGCTGATGTGAGGTTCCAAGTTTCGGATCCATAAAGCAATATAAAGATAACATTACTGTTGAAGAGGCGTAGTTTGAGTTTCAGCGTAAACCCACTGCTCTTCCAAATCTTAGAGAGTTTATTGAACGCGGATCCAGCAATGTCTATCCGAGTGTGGATTTCAATCTCTGTGCTGTTTCTGGGGCACTCCAGTACACTTTCCACGGTTCCACGCTTATACCAAAGGTTTTTTTTTTGCATCTCTGATGACAGGATTAAATTAGCATTCAGTGCAACCCGTGGTATTCTCATATCTTAGGCCTGCAGGAAAATAACCATTGCGGTCTGGGAAACGTCATGGTCTTCCCTTAAACTGCAGTACCTCCGGGATGTTCGGTGGTGGTGGCCTCCCATTTTTTCCAGAAGTGGTGTAAGAATGCTCCTTTTCGATCCAAACGAGGAAAAAATCCTGCACTTTTTTCTCGGTTCAGTCGCACCAACCCACCTAAAAATAAACCCAACGCTCCAAAATCCAATCTCCCTACGAAAAAAAAGTAAACCAGCAAAAATATAGATAATCCTTCAGCCCAAGCTGACTGCGAATCATATTTGACGGTGCAAAACGGATAAGTCAGCTACATTTTAATAGAGCTATGTTTCAGCCGTGCCCAGAATGAAATCACAGCACCACCTCAAACCAATTTTCAACCAATCAATTTTCAGAGAAGAAGTTCAATTCAATTCAGTTCAGTTCAATTCATTTATTTGTATCCGCCAAAGCTGGCGAGTAAAAAAAAATATAATAAAATTCACACAATTGGTCTACAGACTAATAACTAGACCATATACTTTCATACAAACTCTACTTCATTTAAAAAAAAACAAAGAAAAAAAAAACAATTAGCCTACGCTATCCTCAACGAAGTCTACCTAAACTTTAACCAAAATACAATCAACGCAACGCATCGGTCAAAGTGTGCTTTATGGAATAAATTTTTGAAAAAAATGTTTCCCGTTTCTTTTTCAGAATATCAGTGGGGTTTTTTAAACCATAATTTTCCATCATAAAAGAACTGGATTGGTATTTCGAAAACCGGCATAAAAAATTTCCCAAAATAAAAAAAAGTAGTTTTAATATGAGATAAATTTGTCAACGTTAAAAAAGGTAAAAAAGAAGATGCAAGCAAAGCCTGTGGAAGAGCAACAGTGTTAAAAATCTTTGCAAGATTGTGTCTAGATAGGAAATCCCTGAGACAAATCACCGCCCCGAAACTAGAAGAAATACGCGACTCCACATCTTTTACTATTAGAGCCCTCGTTAATGATAAAGTCGGGCCATAAGGGATTCCCAGATATCTTAAAGACTCACATGGTTTTAGGACTGAATTATATATACGGACAGATACTGAAAGAGAAATTTTTTCAAGGGGTTTTGGACCAAAAACCATAAACTGGCATTTTTCAGGTCGAAAAATCAGGCCATATTCTTTAAAAGACTTAACTAGATAATTTACATTATTCTGAAGGCCCGATAGAGAACGGCTAATAAGGAGTATGTCGTCAGCATACGCTATAAGAGAAGCTAGGATACCTTTACCATAAATAAAAGAAGACTGTACACCATCAAGACATGCAGCGATAGTTATATTGAAAATCACTGGAGAAAGAATCCCACCCTGACGAAGACCCCGGTTTAGAACAACATCAAAATCAGTGTAAGAACCCTTTCAAAGAACTCTAATTCGAGAAGCTCCAAACCACCGACGCAACATGAGTACTATCCTCACTGGTACACCATTCTTCAACAAAGATCTAAGGGCCCAAGCGTGGATGATACTATCGTATGCTGAAGCAATGTCTAGGGCTAATACATATACTCTATTACTATAACTACAAGAACTCAAAATACGAGACAGAAGAGTGTGAGCCACATCAATATTCAATCCTTTCCTGAAACCAATTTGATTCAAACCTTGATTAGAACTACCAAAATACGGGAGGAGTGTTAGTTCAAAAAGTTTACTCATTTGACAGGAAGTAGTTATTGGACGGAAAGATTTACAATCATTTGGGTTACCTCCTTTCTTTAATAGGGGGGTACTTGTTGATTTTAAAAAACTCGACGGAACCAAACCTGACTTGAGTATAAAAGTAAACAGGGATGCAATCATAATAATAGTATTGTGTGAGGCCCATTTTAGATGATTAGCATGTAAACCATCACAATCTAAAGATTTTTTGCTTTTCAGTTTTTTTATAGCTTCTTTTACATCATCTGCTTCAATTTTAATATCCGATATTACATGCTTAGACAATTCTTCTTCAAATTCAGAATCAAGTTTACAATGTATCGTATCATCAATTCTAGAAAAAGTACCATTAAAATGAGCAATCCAATTATCAGCCCCAAGACTACTTTTATCATGCGGGTGCTTTCTATGTGACTTATTTCTCACAAATTTCCACAGCTCATTTTCATCTTCAGAAATACGATATCCAATTTCATCCCGAATAAAATCATTGTGAAATCTTAATTCCTTGCGGAACAGTGATTTAGAAGCTTTCATACCCTCAAAAAAAGGACCAAACCTTGGGCTTCCCGCTGAACGCCACAGGCGAAACGCACAAGAGGCTTTCGTGTTTGCATCTTTTAATAAATCATTAAATTTCCATGCAAACACTCGTGTTCCCGGGTAAAAAGATCTATTATTAAAAGCATTTTTCGCTCCTACTTTCATACAATGGACCATTTCAGCATAAAAAATATCTATATCAACTTGATCAAGGCATGTTTTTTTGTCGACAATTTTTGACAGCATTTTATCCGTTTCAACATGAAAGATTTGAATTCTCTTTTTATCCCAATCCAAGCATGTAACTTTTTTAGAACGGACTATATTGCTCGTAATGGGTAAAACGGGGATTGGAATAGCAAGAGTAAACGACAGGTAAAGATGATCACTAATAGGGATATCAGCACAAACACCAACTATACTTGGACATAAATTAGTATCCGAAGAAACTAGATGGTCAATATTGGACGACGCACCTGAATTATGAATGTAAGTAGCGTCTGAATTTTTATGAATCAGAGCATATTGAGGAAGTGCCGAAAACAACATAGATGCTCTGATATCTTGATCATCCGTAAGGTCACAATTAAAATCCCCAACAATGATCCATTCTGACTTGGGCGGAACTTTCAACACAGCCTTAGAAAGCTCGGAACATGCATAATTAAATTCGTAATCTGAATCAATCGTATGGTAATTAGTTGGAAGGTAGCAAGTAAAAACAAAACAATTCAAAATCTTGATCGCGATGAAATATTGCGTATGAGTAAAATAAGAAGCATCAACATTCTGACGGGTAAAAATACATATGCCTCCAGAAGGACGACCTCCAGTGGGAACCGCGGGGACAAAAAAACATGAATGATTTGACGATAAATTATGTACAATTCGAGCAAATGGTGCTCTTGTAGACACATAATGTCGGCTGATGCTAGCAAATGTGATAAAGCATGGACCTTGTTAGAAACACCGTTACTGTTCAAAGAAATGACACTAAAATCACTCATTTCTTACTTTTATTTGCTTGCTCCTTGACCACTTTGCAACGGAAACTGTACCCTGGGTGTTCCGAGGATCCGCAATGGCAACAATTGAAAGCCTTAAGACATGGGCTATCACGAGTATTCGTATGATCTGAACCCGAACACCTAGCACACCGAATTGAGTTCTTGCAAGCTGCAGACATGTGCTCGAGAGATCCGCACTTATAACACATTTTTGGCAGTGACTTAAACTCGGTAACAGCAAAGTGCTCATACCCGACAAAAACACCGTGTCGCAGGTGGTAAGGCTTTGAACTCGAAGACTCGAAGAATATCTTGTAGCAACTGGAAGAACCGATCTGCGTGGCATCAATAATACCTTTGTTTTGGCTTTTCAGCATATCCGGATTAAAATCAAAGGTGACACTGATCAGGCCGATGTACTTTTGAAGACGGATTTCTACACTGGGACCCACTTTCTCACTCAGACTTCTTTTTAGTATTTCCGCTGATGACTTCTTAGTTTGAATTTTCCAGTTACTATCCTTTGAAACCGTAAATCTGTGTATCCCGTCAGCCCCACTTAACTGTTCTAAAATTTCTCTCCGTTTATATGGGTTGTCAAACTCGGGAGGGGGGGACTGGACCGAATATTCACCATATCGATCGCGCTAGTTTCAATCCTCGGCCATTCTACTGAATTGGTTGATTCAGCAGGAGGCATTTGATTCTTCTGGAACTGCTTTATCTCGCTGACGTCCGAAATCAGTTTATCCCACGAATGGACAGTGCATGGGTTTGCTAACTCCAGCGATGTTAATTGTTCCACTTTTTCCGAAACATATTTGAGTTGACGATCCCACGAATGCAGCGCCTTCGTAAAATTTGCATGATCGGGTTGAGCCGGCTACTGGGATTAGGTCACCAGCAAACATGACGTATTTTGGCAGTTTCCCAGGCAATTCATTCGCATCAGCCAGAACGAACAACGAGAATATATCGTCACATAATGAACTGGATGCATTTGGGCCACGGCGTTCGGGATAACGAGTAGTTGAATTAGCAGCCGAGATGATAAGAGAACGGGCATTAGATAGAACGTCAAGCTCGTAGAACCTGGAGGCTGCCGACACTGAATCATTTTTATCGATTCCTGATGAAACGCAATTTTGGAAGAAGCTAAGGACTGGTGAATAAACCAGATCCGGTCCATTTCCTCCGTCACCACAGCAAACAGGAGGCGATCCAATCACAGGGTCCAATGCCGTTGGGGCATGGCTAACATCTTCTCTGACTTTCGGCTTGGCCGAGCAGGGGTTGCACAGTAGGAATGTTCGTTGGTGTTTCTCACTGTATTGTTCTACGAGAGTGTCACACCCCTTGTGGAAAAATGTACCACAACCTCCAATCAAAGAAGAGCAAATTATCGTGTCTCTGCTATTAAATTTCAGAGACGCATTACACTTGTTACATTTCGAATTACTCATTTTCTGTTAAAAAGCAGTGCTGGGCGCTAGGGCTATGGGCTGAGGGCTACCTCAAACCGCATCCCCCCGTCACGATCTGTGTAAGTCTTGTTAACTAGAGAAATCTCTACCTGGAGCGGAGGCTTTATATTTATCCAAATCCAAATAAATCAAATGTTCATGCACACCAAGTCAGTTCAGGTTCAAGTAGCTCTCGCACAGCACCTCTCCGTTCACAGGACAGATCGCGATCGCGACGTTCATAAAGTCAGATATTGAAGGAAGAATCTTTAATTGTTTTTCTACAAGATTTTCCAGCTTGAGCGGCTTGAGCCTGAAGAGGACCCTTGCCAAGAAGGGCCGAAATATAGCTCTAATAAAATGTAGCTGACTTATCCGTTTTGCCGTCAAATACAGCAAAAATAAATTATTCCAAATTTCTTGGCGATAGGATGCATTATATTGTTGCTGTTGCTATTATAACGCAATATATTCTAGGGTGTTTTCGCTGGCTTGGGTCGTGGACTAATCGGGACTGTTGCAAAACCGACAATTGGGATGCTGGATTTTGCTGCGGGAGCGGCGGCTGCTATCAGAAACTCAAGTCGAAGGTAAACTGTGACTCCTGTTCTGTTGTTTATTTATTTATTTATTTATTTTCTTACCCACTAATAACAACAAAGGTAAATAGCGGAATTAACTCAAGAACAAAAAAAAAAGAGAAAAAAGAAACATAAACTACGAGAAATGAACACATTCAAGACCGTGAAACGGTGGCAATTGGCTTGTGTTGGTATTTGAAAGCTTTCTGCTCAATACGGCAACTTTTGCGAAAACATCATTCATCCCAAATTTAGACATAATCTTCCTATTACGGTACCAAGGGGGGAGGAAAAGACGGAATTTACAAAACCGAAAATACTGGACACGCAAAGAAGAGATATCTTTCTTTTATAACAGAGGGTAGAAACCAGAAAGGTATAAAACTGAATAATCGCAAGAAAACGAATATAGTTTAGAGAAAGCTTTACGATTATATCTTCCTCTGTTTCCAACAATCCTAGAGTAAGCAACGTGAATCTTCAGCCTGGAATCGGAAATCAGCCGAGAACGGAAAGATCTTAGACTATTAGTAATATTAATGCCCAGCCACCTAAAAGACCAGCCACCTGTTACGGGTATGGTTGCACTGTCAGAAATTTGATAGCCTTCAAAAAATGAATGCGCATCCTTGTTTGAATGTTACGACGGATGCGAGAAGTTTTATCTCATGACCCTTTTAAATGTTATATTTTGAGAAAAGAGCTCGTTAAATGGCCCTTTGAATTGGCTCTGCTTATGAGCACGATAACGAAACTCCAGTGCGCCTGCTATAGAGCGGTTGCGCCCTGCCCGACGAAAACGGATATTTCTACACCATCATCATAGGGAGCATAACAAACAAATTTAACATTGGGAGGTATAGGACTTTCCACTTTGAAACTAAACTATGAAGTTCGTTAGACAACGAACCGAATTTCGACGAGATTCCTGATACTTATTTCTAGACGAGCGGTTTATTTCTGTATATTCTATTTACTTAATGTTTCTTCCTTCTTCCTCACTCCAGTTGATACGCCGCATCCACAGAAAGGCAGGTGATACTGATCTCATTCGGTCTAGTCGTAAGGGGTACGCGAAGGTCCCAAAATTCCTGAATTGCGAGAATGTCTGCTCATCAAGAAATTATAATTTTGGCTTAAAGGACCCCTCTTTCCTATTCTGCCTTTTATAATATACTATAATATACCCATATGGAATTATAAGCTTCTTAAATCGCCACCTTTCTCCATTGTTTCATTTCGTAACTACGAATTCTTAGCGTTTTTTTGGCTTTGCCGAGTTTTCCCTTCACCCAACGAAAAGTTTGCCGGAATCTTCAGTGTCCGCTGACAACTCTTTCACCCATAAAGATGTGATAATCTTTTATTTATTCACTTCTTTTATTTGCTTAGTTTCCCCACTTTTTAACCAAGTCACGATCAGTTTTCAAATGTTTCGCGCCCAGCCCGCCGCGTCGGAGAGCAGGAAGGCTGGACACAGCCGACAAGCGCTAACAAGAGAATCGCTAGTTTCAGGTGGAAAGTAATGTTATTTTCGAAAACATTCTTTCTGATCGCTTTCGTAGAGAAAAGATAATTTCTAGTAAGAGTTGTGCTCTAAGAAGATTCAGTTCAGAGAACTAACGCAAGTGTCTTTCCAAACCTTGACCAGTTTGAGCACGATAGTGAAATCGACGACTTTAAAGCACAACTCGCACTTACGGCTCACGGCTCAGATATTCTGAAGTAGTTGACCACTTTACAACTAAGCTATGCTTACAGAAAATTACGCACGCTTTCAGCTGCTTTTAGCGTCTTTCCATGTCCCTTGCCTTGGATGACCATCTTGGCAAAATGTGCATTAAACCGGTCTCCCAACGAATAAACTCCCAACGGAAACAGTGATCGGGCACATGGGGCGCCACGTAAAGAGAAGAAACCTGGCAAGTGTGATAATCAGTGTATTGCTAATACAGGAGATAGGATACACCCATAGCAAAGCTGCGAGAGGAACTTGCTTAATATCTCCCACCGATCACGACCAAAGATAGACCAGGGGACTGAATCCAGTATGCATTTAGTGGAATGTGACCTCTCAGTGACAAGCTTAAGAAAATCTGACTGAACTTGCAATTAGTTGTACTTTAGATCTTAAATTTTACTGTTTACCATTTTCATCTACCTACCTTTAAGAAGTCTATTTCCGGCAATGTTTTTAATCAAAAACAAACAGGCAATATCTTATTACTGCCGTTAGTCACATCGAGCCAAGATTTGACAAAATTTCAGCTACAAAGCAGCCTGAAGTATATCATTGATTTGTATTTATTGTATTAACAATTATTATTGATTTGTATTTATTTTATTATACCTTATCATTTATGACAATAAATGTCGTCTTTTTGACGTTGTGGTCTTAGTAAAAATTATAGAACAATGATTCTCAAAAAGGGGTACGTAACCGTTTTGAGCCTTGATTAGGGGTACGCGGTACGGAAAAGGTTGGGAACCACTGATGTAGATAACCGTCAAATCAAAAAGTACAGAATTACGAAAATATATCCGGCGGATTAGATTTGTTTAAAGTTTAGCCGAAAAAGGCTGGGATTGGACAATCTAGTTACCCATTCACTTAAATTGGCTTGAAGATGCGCTGAAAATGCGTTACTCCGGTGTTCCGCAATTCACGAATAATGATTTTCAAATAGTAGAATTTCCGTGTGATTTGTGGTAGCTCTATGCGCTGGTATTTTTGCTGTATGCCTTATGAGAAAGATTTATGATTTTTTTTGGCTCAGGCACTAAGCAATCTTCACCAATCTCACCACTGCCCACTGAAAAGCCGCGTTTGTGTTGAGATTAAAATTTCCCGCGTCATAGTAGAATTTACGCTGTGGGGACAGCCGTAGAATTTACGCTGTGGGGACGGCCGGATATTCTGAACGTCATAACCAGAGCAGATAGTGGAAAAAAAAAATCCCTTTGCAGGATCCAAATAACTCAGTGCATTCAATTAAATGACACAAGAATAAGTTGGATTTTCAGCTAAACTTTAACAAAGTCGAAGTCCAGGTGTGGTCACGTGTTTTAAGTCTGTAGCGAGTAAGAGTGGGGCAATCTCTTCGAGAGGACTGGTATTAATCCTTGTTTCTTGCAGTGACAGCCATGGCACTCCTAACCCACATCGGCTTCGGAGGCTGCTTCGTGGGCCGGGAGGTATCCTTCCGCGCTACAAACAAGGTCAGGCGCTGGGCCAGAAGATTCTCCACGAGCTTGCTGGAACACAAGATGAAACGTGAGTTGCAGCTTCATCCCACCATTGATATCTTTTTCAGTCCACGTTAGTTCAGAACTCAGCGATTAACTCTTCGAAGTTGCCTTAGCCCCCCCCCCCCCCCCCCCTCTCTCGATTATGCATCAGCATTTTATTTCTGTTTTTGCTAGAGGCATATTCTCGCCGTTCCCCGAGGAGTCCCCGCGTTTTGTTTGTCCCGGGGACTCATCTCCCGTATTCTCGCGAGTCCTCACGGACGGGAAATGCTCCGATTATCATCACCATCATCAAAAAGGACTCCCTTTCAGATTCGGAGTGGAATCAGTTTTTGCTGGTGTTGGTGCAGTGTAAAATTAATTAAAAGCAATCAGAATAAACAAAACCAAAAATAAAGTGGATCAAGACCAATTTCGTCAACTGCTTTTTTTTCTAACAAAATCCATTTTGGAAGCATTCCCAGTGTTCTCGCTGTTTCTGTACGCGGAGTCCGCGTGGAGTGACTCCCTCTATTCTCGCCGTTCCCTTCGATTCCACGAGGTGTCCTCGGGGAGCGGCGAGAATACGCCTTAGAACTTGATTGCTATGTTCATGCCTGAAAACTGGGACCGTTTTGGCGATGACTCTAGCGTCACCTCTTTCTTGTCTGTGCTATTATCGCAGCCGGGATTCTTAATTTCCGTGAAGGCATAATGATATATTAATAATAAATGTGATATCTTTCATTTTTATTTCTGTTCTCGCACCATCAATGTACGTAGGAAAAAAAGGTTACATGCCTGAAAATTTGGGCGGTATTGACGATGATCAACAGTAGAGGATACGGTATGCTTTACCTTACATCAGCGCTTTCTTGTCTGTACTATTATCACAGTCTTGACCTTTTGATGCTCCTTCATTGTTAGCGTCTTTGGTCGCCAGTGTTTCATCGACTCGAGCAAGTTGTGTCGGACACTTTTCCAGTGGCCAAATATCTCCCTGTTTTTCGAGACCGATGAACGAAGTCAAGTACATAAACTGAGGCAGTGCTATACAGCGTTTTTCACCCTTCAAACTATAGTAACTATTAGTTATTATTTTCGTTCCAACGCCACGAAAAGTTACGCTGACCGTTCCAGCCTTCTCGAAATATTAACTAATAGTAACTATTTGCTTACCATGCTCGGGAGCGTAGTAAGCGTGGTAACTACGGGTCTCTGAAACGTGATTAGCTGAATTACCCAATGGAGTGATGTTCTACCAAAAATTTAAAAATGCGTTCCAGCCTGGAAGACAAAATTCGCGACGTCATGCGTAGTAACTATGGTAAGTAGGGTGGAACACGCTCACAGTCTCACCAAGAATGAATAATGGGACAATTGAGAACTCGCATAGCGTCGATTTCAGCAAGCTAAGTACTTTTTTGCGATTCTGACCTTCCGGGGGTGGAGCTTTGCGTGTGGCCTCTTACATTATTAAGTGTTACCTCAGCAAAAGTGATGAAGCAGTCAGAAAATGCGGGTAGTTCATACAGCGCTGATTTCTGCGCGGAACCACACGAAGAGGATAATTCCTCCTGGGCTCTGATCCCAGTCTAGGCTCAATCATCAGCACCACCATCAATGAGAAGAGGGTAATTCCTCCTGGGCTACGATCCCAGTCGAGGTACCATTATCCACTCTACAAGCTCAACCAAGAAGAGGATAATTCCTCCTCTGCGGCGATCCCAGTTGAGGTGCCATAGACCGACCCATCAACATCTCAGAAGAAGATCAACTGGAAGGCGGAAAGGGTCGCGCTCCCCAGCGGTCCCGATGCCATTAATGAACAGAAGAAGGATGAAAAAAGCATGCATGAAGAGAACACTATTGCTGAAGAGACTCGCAGGATCGAAATGGGGAAACTCCACTTCTACCCTCATCTCATTCTACAAACAATACATCCGAACAAAAATGGAATATGTTCTGTTTCTAATCTCAGGGGGGTCCTGCCACAACATCCTAGTCATGGAGACGATCCAAAATACAGCTATCAGAATCAGCCTAGGAGTCCCAAAGGACACGCCAGTCGTCAAACTTCGCCAAGCTAGCCGGGCTCTGCTCAGTCAGGGAGAGAGCAGACCACCAGCTTGTCACCGACTTTACGAAGATACAGCTCAACGGAAGCAAGCATTTTGTGCTCAAACACACCATGGCTAGATACCCCCGATCACCACCCCTGGGGAAAAACACATGCTTCAACTCCTTCGTGCAACTCGTCCCCCAGTTGCAGCTAACAAATACCACCACCTCACCGTTTCCCGACACCCCGCCTTGGGAAATGCTCCCACCTGATTTGAGACTGGAACTCATCCCGTTCAAAAGAGAAGGCTATGGTGAAGCTGAGATTCAACAGATTTTCCACATTCGGATGCACGACATTTATCCAACCCACCTCCAGCTTTACACAGATGGATCCGTCACGGACGACAGACATGGAAAACAGACAGGGGCCGCTGCATCCATACCCAATACAACATGAAAATTACCATAAAGCTAAGCAACGGTTGCTCAATCCTCACAGCCGAACTAGCAGCCATCAACAGGGCCCTTGAATTCATAAAAGAAACCCCCCGTCTCAATGAAAGCCATCGTCCTGACAGACTCAAAATCAGCACTCCACCTTATCAAAAACACCCATAAGGCCGATTCAGAAAAAACAATGAATAGAACTATCATCCGAAGCCTCCGAGAATCGAACATCGAGTGCGTGTTTCATCATATTCCTAGTCATAAAGGAATAAAGGGTAACGAGGTATTGGACAAGCTGGCTGGCTCAGTTGCCAGTTCCCAGACGTCAACACCTTTTATCCTCAAAACGTTTCAAGATGTCCTCAGGCAAAGAGTCCCGCCAAACGAAATGAAACTTTTGAAGTCGACATTTAAAACACGCGAAGAGTCATTCCTGTACTATCACCTAAAGGCTTCAACCATCCTGCTTAAAACACCGTTCAAGTGGGATTAACCCACACCCCCAGCTGCAGGCGATGCCACCAAAAAGAAGAAACAGCCCAACCAAAAAGAAGAAACAGCCCAACATTCGACTGCCCGTCAACGCCGTGGAAAATAAAAACTCTCAGCAATCTGCCGAAAGTTAAAACTACCTTAATAATCATCTCTATTCGTAATAACATGGGTATCGTCAAACAAGAACATGGGCATCGTCAAACAAGTGAAGAGAAAAACACCAAAAGACGCAACATGAAGACCACACATGATGAGCTATCACTTCGAATTGAGGATATTGTCGTTGTATTGCTTCACGGAGTATGGCACGAAGGAGTTTAAACCTTGCAACTTGCAACAAATTGCCGAAGCCCCCCCCCCCCCCCCCCACTCCCGATACGGAAAGAAGTGATGATATACAAACAGATGATGAAAATCGTTCTGTTGCACGACGTTCAACAGTAACCAGACGAAAAGAAGAAAAGAAAGGTGGGAAGGGATTGGCTCCAAGCCAGTCCAAACCCAATTTTGAAGTTGAAGGAAGGAAGGGATTAGAAAACGACTCAGATTTGTAATAAAAAGCTTGAAATGTGATAATGAAGCCTAAGGGAATGTGACATTTCATGACTCAGGGAGTAATTGGCAACTATAATATTGAGGCATAGACAGAACATGCATGCATTTAGTTTAGATTCAATAGTATCGGTGTGAACTTAAGTAATTCTGTTTCAGTCGTTTTGGGGGGACTGTTAGGAATGACTTCTGGGAAAGGTATTAAGCATGGACAATTTAAGGCATTTAGGTGGCTAAATGTAATCAAAGAGGTATTTTATTTTGCTTTTAAGTTGTAATCTCTAAACAAAATTTAGTACATACAATTTTCTGGTGTAGTTGCGAAAAACAGTTGGCTACAAAGTATTTCCTAATACTTGCATTGTAGCGCAATTGTTAGAAACACTAATACTTAAAAACACTTATCAGGATTATTTCGGATTTAGCCGGGGAAGGTGAGGGATCCATTTGGTAAGATATAATTCAAAACGTTGTCATTTGTGATAACAACAAAATGTATCATTATCTCAGGTAGTTGCACTAGACATCTGGCTAAACTTTTCAGTATCTATGCATTTAACAGTCTGTTCTCGGATCACTAAGAATCAGCCACAGAAATTTAACGAATGTTTTTGTATGATGAATATTCCTGGTGCTTTAGTAAGTGAACAGCACGGTGTGACATAAAAGGTAAATCGTTGTTTGTTTTGCTCCTGTTTCCACTAAATTCTTATCAGTTAGGCTTTGAAAACGTATTTCATCACACTGCTTAGCCTCTTCTCGCTTCTCGTGGGACAGATATTCTAACTGATTTTTTAAGTTTAGAGTAAAAACATTTATAACTTTTGTCCCTTCCTTCTTTAAACTTGATTTGGCGTGGGGTCCAAATTGCTGTCGGTCCCTTTCTGCCTCTATTTCCGTATCCTTGAATGTTAGAATGCACGACTTCTATCATCTCATCGTACAGTAGCTCTTCATGTCGTTTCTTCAAACTGGTGGTAGCTGCAGTTTGATGGAGCGAGGATGGCAAAAGGCTTTCCTTTTTCTGTTTATTTTGAAATCTGCGCGCTTTCTTGACGCGAAGAACGGCGATCAGAGCCTCGTTTTTGTTGCATGCTGCAGGTCCACTTGTCCGCCGATTCCGGACTGATTCTTTCTACATCCGTTTTTGCACTGCAGCGCTTCCAAGGAAGACGGCAGCGCTTCTCAAGAATCACGGACTTGCTCACCGACCAAGTCCGTGCTTCCCTGCAAGATGCTGCAGTGCTGCCGCTTCAACCAAGAAGAAAATGAATCCAAAAACGCATATTGTGCAAAAGCAAAGAAGTGCTGCAGCAGCGATGCGGAAGCGCTATTGCAACAAAAACGAGGCTCAGATAAACGAGCACCAATATTTACTCTGTGGTGGGGAAAAGCACTGGGTAGGCTTGATTCAAGTCTTCTCAGTTCTCACCTTATTTATTCTTGGTGTGACTATTGATACATTGTTACTATACAAGGTACTTATTGCAGATTCCTGAGTTTCATGCCGATAAACAACGATAAAAATCCGATGCACCTTATGCTGTCTGACCGCTGCCTTCGCATATTCTCTATATCTGAGATTGGGACAAGAACGGTGCTGAAACAAGTTGAACTCAGGTAAGAACCACTATCAAACTAACGGGTAAACGCAGTGACGGATTTTGTCAGGTCAACTGACGGGTTTGCGAAACGTTGGAGGGCAACTGATGGGTCCCGATGAAAAAATTGTCTCAAAATAGTAGTACGAAGTTGTACGAAAAAGTAGCATGCAGTACTAACTGATGCTACTACATGCTTCTACTTCAGGACTACCGTGTTACTGCATACTATTGCATGCTACTATTAGCAAGACTGGATGCTACTATGGCAAGACATGATGCTGCTGGATACTACTACATAAGATTGGAACAGTCTGAGGCACTTAAATAATAGTATTCTTTGCTATTACATAGTATTACACGCAACTTTTTCGTACAACTACCATACAACTACGCAGGCTGCAAATTTTTCATCGGAGTGGGAGAAGTTAATAGGGGGGGGGGGGGCTGACTGACGGGCGAGCGAACTGTCGTAGGTCAATTGGTGGGTGGGAGAACTTGGTCCCGATGAAAAATTATTTGACTGTGCTCATAGTTGTATGTTAGTATGGTAGTTGTACGAAAAAGTTACATGTATTGATGTGTAGTAGTATGGAATACTTTGATTTAACAGGCTTCCGACTGGGTTTATCTTAAGTAGTAGTATCCGATAGCATCCAATCTTGCTGTGGTAGCGTCCAGTTTGCTAGTAGCAGCATACAGTGGCAACAGTTACTACTGCATGCTACTTTTTCGTACAACTCCATACGACTAATTCTCGAAAAAAATTTCATCGGGGTCGTAGGCGACCTGACTGACAGGTGGTCGTAGAGACGACGACCAAGTATCTTCGGGTTGAGGAACCACAGGCTGCAAGAAGGTCGTTGCACTTCTTCCCGATGAAAAATTTGTAGCCTGCGTAGTAGTATGGTAGTAGTACGAAAATGTTGCATGTAATACTATGTAATAGCCAAGAATACTATCATTTAATGTGCCTCAGACTGGTTCAATCTCATGTAGCAGTATCCAGTAGCATCCTGTCGTGCCATAGTAACATCCAGTCTTGCTAATAGTACCATATAGTAGTATGCAGTAACACGGTAGCCTTGAAGTAGAAGCATGTAGTAGCATCGTTAGTACTGCATGCAACTTTTTCGTACTACTTCATAGTACTATTTTGAGATAAATTTTTCATCCGGTTGGGATCTGAATGTCACCATCAAACTTAAAGGACACCTGAATGAAGAGTACCAAGTATCATCCCTATCTGCATGACTTCCGTTATCATTGCCTGCAGAAAACCCAATCCAAATACGAAATAGTGTTTCCAAGCTATGATTTTTGCTCCATTTTGCATCTGTCCTTATTTCAGTACCGAACAATTTTAGAAATGAACAAATGTCTCCAATCAACCCTTCTTCTGGAATATTTTCAACCAGTTAAGCCCAAACGTATATCTAGGAGTAATTCCAATACGATCCGGCCAGCGCTGTACAAGATTTGAATGAATTGCGCTTTTTGTCTTGGAGTCGAACGAATCGCGTGTCGAACTGTTGGGTTGTAGGAGTAGGGGTGAACTGATGGGTGAGCGTAGGACCGCGGTCCGCGACCCGGTACCTGCAAGTCTTTCTCTAGTTGAAGAACTACAGGCCAATGAAGATGAGATCCCTGCTACATCTTTGAATCTAGAAAGTAAGAGACCCGAATCTAAATGACTGATGCCGTTTCTTTTAAACTCCATCAGGAGCATAATTGTTTATAAATAATCAGCAATGTAATTTCTTTCATTTTATTTCTGTTCTTGCTCGAAATCAGATGCTACTACATAGGACAAAAATGTTACCCGAAAACTTGGCTGGTATTGACGATGAGAGAGAGTAGGGTTGTATCTAAGAGAAGCTGATGATTAAATTTGAACTTGTATACATGTTTGTATACGGACTTTAAGAGGGATGTTAAGATGTATTGAGGAGAGCAGCTCAGACAGCAGAAGTGTTGTGGCCTGAGTGCCGGGCAGTTTTCCTGCACCACAGAAGAGCGTTTGCGATTTTTATAAATTATGTGTGTTGGGTGTCCGAAATGATTTTGAGACGCCATGCAATTCCACTAGACAGCTCTCTTAAGTCTCAGTAAGGAAGGTACGGATTTAGTCTAGTTTAACCGAAAAGGGCTGAGATAGGTTAGTACCCATCAATTATTTACTTAAAGGACACCTGAATGAAGAGTACTAAGTATCATCCCTATCTGTATGACTTCCGTTAACATTGCCTGCAGAAAACCCAATCCAAATACGAAGTAGTGTTTCCAAGCTATGATTTTTGCTCCATTTTGCATCTGTCCTTATTTCAGTACCGAACAATTTTAGAAATGAACAACTCCAATCAACCCTTCTTCTGGAGTATTGTTTAAACAGTTAAGCCCAAATGTATATCTAGAAGAAATTCCAATACGATCCGGCCAGCGCTGTACAAGATTTGAATGAACTGCGCTTTTTGTCTTGGAGTCTGCATTTGCAAACCTCTAGAAACGAACATCCCTATTTTGAAAACGTCACACTCAGGAGAAGAATGCTCTCCGTGGCCATGTCTGTAAATGCATTCTTCATGGTGTGTTCAAGTATGGTTTCATTGTTCAGGTGTCCTTTAAAGATGCTTGAAGACCCGATGAAAATGCGTTACTTCGCTGCTCCGCTAATCACGAATAATCGATTTTCGAATAGTGGACTTTCCTGTCGGGATTGTGGTACCTCTATGCGCTTGTACCTGTGTTGTACGCTTGACGAAAAAGGCTTACGAAAAATCTGTGTTCAGGAACTAAGTAGTCTTCACAAAGCTCACCACTGCCTTTGAAAAGTCACGTGTGTGTCGAGATTCAAATTTTCCGCGTTGTAGTAGAATTTCCGCTGTGGAGATGGCCGTAGATATTCTGAACGTTGCGACTAGAACAGATAGTAGAAAAAAAAAAAAAAATCCCTTAGTATTCTGAATGTCAAAATAATTCAGCGTCTTGAACTAAATGATACAAAAATAAGTTGGGTTTTCAGTTAAACTTTAAACGGCCATACTCCGCAAGAGTTTCTGAGGAAGTAGGTCAGGAAAGATGATTGCTTTTGCGTGAATTTGTTTGTTTTTGTCCTGCTAAGAATCTTACCTCACTAAAAGAATAAAGACTATCGAAGATAGAATAAAGCAGAATAAAGACTGCTGTAGTTTCGCCTTACGTATCGCTATTTTTCTAGGTTGATCAGGCATGTAATACATAGCGGCCGAAACACGGTGGACATTGTTGAGATACCCCATCAGTCAACATCAAGTAAAGAGTCAATCTTTACCATCAACTGTCCCGAGGAAGTTGCAAAAGAGGTTGGTACTCTTTCTTAGATCCCACTATGATAATTTCCAGGCGGAATTCAAGAACCGAGATTTGAAAAAGAAAACAAGGTCGAACTCGTTTCAACCCGATGAAAAATTTATCTCAAAATAGTACTATGAAGTTGTACGAAAAAGTTGCATGCAGTACTAACGATGCTGCTACATGCTTCTACTTCAAGGCTACCGTGTTACTGCATACTACTATATGGTACTATTAGCGAGCCTGGATGTTACTATGGCAAGACAGCATGCTACTGGATACTACTACATAAGATTGGACCAGTCTGAGGCACATGAAATGATACTATTCTTTGCTATTACATAGTATTACTTGCAGCTTTTTCGTACTACTACCATACTACGACGCAGGCTACAAATTTGTCGTCGGGAAGTCGGACTTCACGCTTAAAGGAGGGTTTTCGCGAGCTGGAAAGCAAAGTCGGAATCACTTTCCAGTGGTTTTTGCGCTACTTTGGAAAGTAGCCGAACTTTCCAACCCGTTTTTTGCGCTTTAGAAACGGAAGCAGCTTTCCCGTAAAGTGATTCCACGAGGTTAGTGGAAAGCTCCGTGGAAAGTTGAATGTTTCGGCGGGAATTTCAAAGGTGTGGAGAAAAAACAGTGCAAGTGTTACTAATAAATAAATGAAAAATGGCAATCGTAATTAAGGTGACTTCGATGGAATATATGAGAATCAAAGAACCGTTAAGTGAACCATATTACTTCGAAAAAGTTTGTAATTCAACATTTTCTCGGCGATATCAGCTTTCCATACGTTTTTGCTGTCAGTCCAGCGCGAAAGTGGAAAGTTATTCCAAGAACCGCTTTCGCGACACAGTTTTCGCGATGCGCTTCGCTCGTCGGAAAGTGATTCCGAGATCTCGCGAAAACCCTCCTTAAGTCACTCCGGTCAAAATGGCGATAATAAAAACAGCGGCAGGAAAAGTTTGTTGATTAAACGTTGGTAGATTTTTCCAAAGCCTGTGACGCTACTCCGTCATAAAATTCGAGCAGCTAGCTGACGCGCACCCGATATATAAAACAAAATGAAAGTGCTTAATGTACTCGACTGATCCAGAGCTTTAGCATGTCGGCTCTACCTCAGCTCTGAAATGATTCGTCTTGCCTAGGTCAAATCAGAACCAGTACACAACACTTTGGTTGGTCGCTTGCCCCAGCGTTTGAGCATAAGGGATCAGTATACTAGACTGTGTAGGATGGCCCGGGGCGTCACGTATGGGGGGGTCCAATGTTGTCGGCCAGTCGGTAAAATAGCCGAGTCGGCGCCGAGTCAGCGCGTTTTCGTAAAAACAGTCGATGTTTGTCTTGGAAAAGGTCGATTTTTCTTCGAAACAAAATGGTCAATTTTTTCGGGAAAGTGGTCGATTTTTCTTAAATTTTTTAAAATCAGTCAATTTTTCGTCAAAACAAACGTTTCTTTCTTAAAAACAGACGTTTTTTTCTGCAAAAACATTCGGTAAAAATGACCAGCCAGTCGGTAAATATCTTGCCCCCCCCCCCAAACATTTTGGCTAGTAACGCCTCTGGATGGCCAATACCTAGAAGGATTTCTGTCTTGCCTTTAAAGCACCGTCGTACCAATATTGCTAATGCAACCTAGTTCAGTAACTGCTTTCATTAATTCTTAAACCCGGAGACCCAAATTTCGTATGTTGCGTTCCGAACCTGCTTACGACAACTCACTAATCTTTGCACTTGCCGCGATTCACCAGTTCCCGTGCACTCCCGACGAGGGTTCGCGGATCGTGCTATTCACGCTTAAAACCGGTTTTGTGAATTTTGCCAGGTTGTTGCTAGAAGTCAGTGGGTCTGGGAAAAGGCTTAAAACAGCCAAAGCCGTGGATAATTTGTTAAAAGTAGAGCTTAGTGTTAAAGTATTCAGATAGTTTAGAATATTGGAACATAAACAGTAAGTAGTGCGAGATGTGCTTTAGCCACTATACCGTCGGGTGAGACCTATAAAAGATTAGTTAAAGGTTTGTAAGATTTTACTAGCTTCTCGAATTTGACGGCGGATTTATAAAGTTTGGAAAATTAACAAAATCAACTCCCTTGTCATGCTTCAACTGAAATTTCTCGAGGCTAAAGGGCAGAATTTTTGTAGCAATGTTATGATGTAAAGGATACGCCACGTATTACTTCTAACAATGATTTCCTGCTAGAATGAAAGTTCTCTCAGAGTAAGGCGCTACGTAAGAAAAACACACGGCTTCGCGACGGGAAGAAAAAACTCTAAAAGATGGAAATGATGAATTCTGAAATAATACACTGAAAGTGTTATCAGTCATAAATTCAGACCGTGCATAGGGGTTTTGACCGCCATCGGTTTTTGCAGTCGCTGGGTTTTTTTTTCGCTGTTTTGACAATATTTGCTACAAGTTAAAAGACTTCTTTATTTTTTACGGATGCGAAAAAAATCTTCGCCTAATGTACTCGAAGACCTGTTTACTCCACAAAGCTTTCATTTGTTCTGTGACTCCCACATATAAAACATTTTTATTATAGCTTCCCCAGAGCACAGCAAAATAACACTATGGGAGTAGCTAGCGTCAAGGCGTATGCTTTCCATGCTTCGGAAACGGACCATACTCGTAGCGCCGCACACTGCGCTTGCGGCATTTAAATTGAAAAAAACTTGCGGGTTTAGAAATTTCTAGTGAAGCAAAGTTGGGGTCTCGGACACATCGAGCAAACAGGAGAGGGGGTACCATTTTTTTGGCTGTGTTCAGAATATGAAGTTATCGGAGACAGCGCTGGTGAACGACTGAAGGGGTTTCAGTAGGACATTTTCCTAGTGGTGTTAGTACCACCGAATATAATACTTTTTGGTATTCTGAGGCTAAAAGATTTAAAACGTATCAGGACTTATTATTTCAAATATTGTAAATTTCTCTTGTACCTTCCTCGACGTTATAGGAATTCCCGTATAACTGCAACTTTTTTGCCCTCTGACCCTTGTGCGAAGTTATCTTCAGTTGCCCAGGACCTTCACGTTTCTGCCCTTGGCCATTTCTCCGCACTCCATCTAGGAAGAATTTTTTAAAAGTTTATTTTTTTATTTCGTGCATTTACTATCTTATTGAAAGCTCAGTGTATTTTTTCCTTTTATTTGTCTATGCTGCACTATTTTCCTCTTTTTAAGTGCGTAAATAAATTTTCACCATCATCATCATCACTGCCATTCGAGTGTGTCACTTTTTTATGTCTTGGTGCTACTGCCTAGTGTTAATTTGCTCTGCCCCAGAGTGACCGACGCCGAATGAAATGGTTTGCCCAGTCAAGTGGCAGAGATGGGCGAATCCAGTCATGAAAGGATTCGAATCCGAATCCAGGGCTAAGTTGGAATCCGATTCCGAATCCGAATCCACCATTTCATGCTGAGGATTCGAATCCGGAACTGAATCTGACCTTACCAAAAATCAAATCATGTACATAGAAAGCACTGATGCCTAAGGCAAATGAGACAGTTCAGTGGACGATGTAGGCTAATCCATTGTTCTAGGTTTTCATGTGTGCTTGTTATAGTTTTCATGTGTGTTGTTATATTAGCTCTCTGAAGCTGCTGTCTCGGCACGGAATACCTTCAGATCACCTTTTGTGAGTTTATACATCTTTTATACGGTCCTGCTTAGAATACTGTTCCCCCGTTTGGCATTATGGCCTGACGCAGGAGCAGTCAGACGTGATCGAGAGAGTTCAATTTCGGGCATTGTTGATAATTTCAAAAGCACCAAAAATCCCATACTGTGCCCTCCTTGAACAGTTTGGCCTAGATTCCCTTGTTAGCCGTCGACAAAAGCTGTCGCTTGATTTTGGTACAGGGTTCATCGATCCATACTGCCCCCTGATTTCAAGCCACATCAAGAAAGACCCGCAAGAGCAGTGGCAGAAGCTGTACCTCTCATACAGCCTATTCAGGTGTCTCGAAACCGATATCTGAAAAGCTTTGTTCCCTCCTTTGTCAAGTTTTTTAACGCCAGTGCTAGTAAGTAATTGTGTACCTGAGCTCAACTCTTTTTATTGAATATATTGGACAATTACTTTTATTTTAAATTAATTCGTAAGTGTTGACCGTAAATTGTATATATATGTTTATTGACGACCAAACGAATATTCGGCTTGTCCGCTTCCCGTTTCAGAAATAAATTGAAATTGAAATTGAAATTGAATTATAGTCTGGGTTTCCTCTCGGCAACCAGGGAGGAACTTGGGGCTCGTTAAGCAAAGTGTGTAAACGTAGGGGAAAAAATTGGAAACTGGAGCGGATTCGTTGGCTTCGGGGTTTGGAATCCGAGTCCGAATCCGAATCCGACAAGCAGAAGATTCGAATCCGGCCAAAAGGACGAATCCTGGATTAAAATCCGAATTCGGATTCGCCCATCTCTGTCAAGTGATCCGGGTTATTTCGGTCTTAGGTGTTGAGAACCTCAGTAGCGTGACGACATTTTAATGAAAAGAAATTTGACAAAAGTAGCATGGTCGCAGCATCTGCTTTCTGTCTCTAAAGAGTTGATGTTATCTAGGCTTTCCACATGTCCCGTATGCATGGCGCGGAAGTGTTGAAAACAAAAATAGGGTCGGCTACTGTTTAATTTGGAAGAACAACGTGCCACCATACTGTTATAGCGTATTTTGGTTCACCTGGCTGCTTTCTGTTTCGCTTTCTAATGTATTGAAAAAAACACAGGTGACGTAGATACTATCCGTGTTATATTAAACCCGCTTCAGTTCTGATGAAGTATTTGCTTCCAGTGCGCAATTGCTGCCTGCAAACGGCGTTATTTTTCGGTTGCTAGTTTGTCATTCCGAACAGCTGTCAATCATGAAATCCTCAGTTGTCAGTTATTTACTACTTCCAGACTAAGTTCAGTTATATAGAAATAAGACTAGTTGTAAGACCCAAGTTTCCTTGCTTCTAAATACTGCTCTCCATTCCGCTTTCTTATTAGAAATCTGAGGGGTTTTTTTCTTTTCTGGTATTAAACAAGAGCTACGAGTTCATATGGCACTTGTTACGAGTAGGCGGTACAAGAAATTAGATGAGAAGAGAACGTCACAGAATAAACCCGCCATCCAAAAATGCGGTTTGGAAATAGAAATATGATATTTAGTTTCACCCAATTCTCAGCAGATCCGGCATCGTCTCGGATTACCTGTAGCAAATGCGCATGACTGTTCAAACTTTCAAGTTTGAGCCCAATAAATCCACTCGTTTGATCCCTAGACGTGCTACACGATTTCCGGTACTCCCTCCATCTCCCCCTACCGTGGCCGAATCTGGTTCGGACTAAAAAATGGATCATCTAAAGCATCTTCTTTTATGCCATCTATCAAGTTTGTTTCGAACACCATGTTGTAGAGAAAAAAAAAGCTGAACAACATATCCAAAGTTGCATATCCTGGCTCGACGCAAAATATGCGTTTTTTGGCTTTTAATGCCATTTTTTTACGCGTTTCGAAAAATGATGTAAAATGTTCGTGGTCGTCCGTTATTCTTGAACTTAAGTATGATTCTTATGCAAAATGACAAGGTGAAACCGAAAATGAAGTCAGATTTGACGTATAAACCATCAAAAAAAAGTTAATGTCCTTTTTTCAACCTATTTTGTAGAAAAGTACTAATTTTCGTACTGGTCCGATTTTCTGGAACGAAAGTGCGACCCTGTTATAGAATCCCGAAAGACCGAAAATGGAATCAAACTGGGTGTCTAGTGTACCAGAAAGAAGTTTCATAATCATCAACATATGATCTCTATGAATTTTAGTAAAACAAGAAAATTATTAAGAAAAGTCAATTACGAACCAAACTGGTTTTCAAGGTCATTGTTTGAAATCGTGCCTTCGTACACTTTATAATTTGTTTTCAAAAGAAATAATCAACTTGCAATTAGTGTTCACAGCTTCGTCTTATGGAATGGATTAGGCTACCGACTACGCTTTTGGGTTTTCTGCATCATAGCTAATTTTTTAGAGCTGAAACACATTGTCCCCCTTGCAATTTCTGCATCCTGGAGTAGAAACTAAATCGTTTTTAAGGCAGCTACATCTCTCTGAATTATTGCAGTCGACACGAGCACTTAGCGATTTTTAAGAGCATGCGCGGAGCTTGTGGAAGGTCATTTGCTAACGGGTACAAGAAGTTCTTCGACCTCCATTTCCACGATTTTCAATTGAGGATCAAGCTCCCCGGTTCATACCTAAAAGCGAGCATAAAAGTCTTGACTTACCATGATCCAGATCGTTCACTTTTTATGAAGTTTTGCAGTATCGAAGCATCTCCAAATACTGGAACCACAGCTTTGACATCCGATACTGGAGCAGTCCTGATCAATTCCTGTATTTTTTCTAAGGAATGGTTACCTTCTACATCCTCAACATTTACTTCCTTGTTCATCTGCTTCGTGTACAAGCTTTTAAGTCCCATGATCTCTTCAGATTGTAGTCTTGGAAAGCAGAATAGCGTGTAGCGCAGCGTCAATCAGTACATGGCCACGTAGGCAATGGTTCTGGCATCGCTTTTCCGCTGAGAGGGGAGGGGCATCACCGATTCCTGACTCCATCTCCGAACATCCCCGAGCCCTGACTCCTCGAGGATGTAGCCCAGTGCTCCTGATAAGCTCATCGCGGTATGGAATCATCCAAGTTTCAGGACGAACTCTGAAAGCCCACTTCCTGGTGAAGCTGCTTTGACAATTTTCCTGACTTTCCACCACAGGAGTTGGTCAAAGGTTATATCGAGAGTAAATACATGTCGGCTCGCCTGGTCTGGGAGCTGGAAGAAAAATTATTGAGAGGAAAAGAGTAAACTATTTCCCGGGGTAATTCCCGACCATAAGTGATTGCTGTGTTCCATTCCAACCCAGGCTTGGGTATCAGAAGGAAAGCCAGAGGATGTCAAGACTAGAGTAAAAAGTCGATGATTTGTTGAAATTCTCCGAGACTTTCGGATTGAAGGATTTCCGATTTCGGATCGCAGGATATTCAATCATCTGATTTGTGGCGCACAGTGCGTGAAAATTTTTGTGAAAAAATTATGTCATAATAGGCAGTGGATTAATCATTGGAATACGTTTGCTCGCATAAGTTTAGTAGATTCCGATATGGCAGAAATATCGAATAAATTTCAGTGTAGGGTAGATAGGTCTCAGGGTAGAACTAATTTTCTATCCGACTGCATGGTCTTACTTTGGCCCTTCTTCTAAGGATATGTTATTTGGTAATCAAGAAGATTTTGCTATTAATGACCAGCTCAGGTATATAATTTTTTTTTTCTAACAATCGATCGTTTTTGGATAATAAATACTGACTAAACTATCTTTAAAAAAATAATAACGGCGCAGATTAATGTTATTGAACATTTTTTTCTGGTGCACGTTACACCAAATCTGACCTATTTTTAAGTCTCAGCCTGTCATTCTGCATCAGCATCATACTTCAGTCCCCCCAAAAAATGGACGACCACGAAAATTGTAATTTTTGTTCTTAAAACGTAAAAATGGCACTAAGAGCCGAAAAGGGCTTATTTTGCGTCGATTCAGGATCTACAACTTTGGATATGTTGTATTTTTTGTTAATATTGAGCATTGATTTGATTCGTACTTTACTTTTCTTAATTATTTTCTTGTTTTTACTAAAAATTCGTAAAGATTACATATTTATGGTTACGAAACTTCTTCAAGCACAGTAGCTTAGTATTAAAGGACTCCTCGCACTATTACTCTTCAAATTACAGTATTTAAAAATATTTGAGTACTTTAAAACTATGCTATGCTTTCACAAGTAAACCAAGGTTTTGGCTGTTTTAAGCCTTTTCCGAGACCGAGACTTGTAGTGAAAAGAGGGAAACAATTTACATAATCGGTTTTTCTGATGAAAAAACTTCTCGCAGACAACCGTCGACAGCGTGATACACATCGAAGGTAGCAAAACACGGCAAGTGAGAAAATCAGCGTGGTTTTGTTAGAGGGGTTAGAATGTACCGTACGAAATTGGGGTTTCCGGGTTTAGAAATATATGGAGCGGTTATGGAAGTAGGTTGCATTAGTATTATAGGTAAGACAGGTCCTTTAAGAACTCGCGAAGTTTTGATACGGAGTTGGGTACGAAGATTAGGCCTATGTGTCTTCTTTTTATGGCACTTGCAGCCTCTGGCTCAAGTGCCATATACCGATCACAATTCCGTCTGTCGGTCTGTCGGTCTGTCGGTCGGTCCGAGTTTTTTTGTCCCACATATCCGAGTTAGGGTACTTCCAGATGTGCTAGGACAATGAAACTTGGCAGGCATATCAGGGACCCGACCAAACTAACCTGGAAATAATCAGTTTCCCGATCCGACCATATGGGGGGGAGTGCGGGGCGCTGGAAACTTGCAAATTTAGGGCATTTTGTCACTTTTTTCTGAGTTAGGGTACTTCTAGATGAGCTAGGACAATGAAACTTGGCAGGAATATCAGGGACCCGACCAAACGAACCTGGAAATAATCGGTTTCCCGATCCGACCATATGCGGGGGAGTGGGGGCGCTCGAAACTTGAAAATTTAGGGCATTTTGTCACACTTTTTCGAGTTAGGGTACTTCCAGATGAGCTAGGACAATGAAACTTGGCAGGAATATCAGGGACCTGACCAAAGTAACCTGGAAATTATAAGTTTCCCGATCCGACCATATGCGGGGGAGTTGGGGCGCTGGAAACTTGAAAATTTAGGGCATTTTGTCACACTTTTTCGAGTGAGGGTACTTCCAGATGAGCTAGGACAATGAAACTTGGCAGGAATATCACGGACCCGACCACACTAACCTGGAAATAATCAGTTTCCCGATCCGACCATATGGGGGGGAGTGCGGGGCGCTGGAAACTTGAAAATTTAGGGCATTTTGTCACACTTTTTCGAGTTAGTGTACTTCCAGTTGTGCTAGGACCATGAAACTTGGCAGGCATATCAGAGACCCGACCAAACAAAATTAGGAATAATCAGTTTTCTGATCCGACCATTTTGGGGGGGGGGGTGGAGGGCAGGGGAATCCGGGAAACTGAGAAGTGTGTAACTTTCGAACGGATGATCGGATTGTAATGAAACTTCATAACTGAAGAGAATATATATCTGTAATGTCCCGTTTAAAGTCTTGACCGGATTCGGTAGCCAGGGGGGAGTTGGGGGGGGGGGAGACCGGAAATTTCAAGAAACGGTTAGAATGGAGGGATCGGAGTAAAACTTGCTGGGAAGAACAAGCATCTGCTCTAGATAAGTCCTTTAGACCATTGTACTGGATCCGGACACTTATGGGGGGGGGGGCCGGAATTCCGGTGATGGTGTTTTTTTGGATTTTCACGATGAAACTTGGCAGGCATATCAGGGACCCAATCAAACTGACTTCAAAATAAAAATATTGTTGATCAGATAATGGTGGGGGAGTGGAGGGAGGGGAATCCGCAGGGGAATCCGGGAAATTGAGAAGTGTGTAACTTTCGAACGGATGATCGGATTGTAATGAAACTTCATAACTGAACAGAATATATATCTGTAATGTCCCGTTTAAAGTCTTGACCGGATTCGGTAGCCAGGGGGGAGTTGGGGGGGGGAGACCGGAAATTTCAAGAAACGGTTAGAATGGAGGGATCGGAGTGAAACTTGCTGGGAAGAACAAGCATCTGCTCTAGATAAGTCCTTTAGGCCATTGTACTTGATCCGGACACTTATGGGGGGGGGGGTCCCGGAATTCCGGTGATGGTGGTTTTGGGGACTTTCACGATGAAACTTGGCAGGCATATCAGGGACCCAATCAAACTGACTTCAAAATAAAAATTTTGTCGATCAGATAATGGTGGGGGGAGTGGAGGGAGGGGAATCCGAAATTTTCAGTCATGCGTAATTTTAGAATGGTTGATCGGATTCGAGTGAAATTTAAGAATTCAACAGAGGACATTTCTCCGATGATTTTTTTCATATCCGGACCGGATCCGGCAACTATTGGGGGGGGGGGGGAAATACGTGCCCCGTTTAGAATGGAGGGATCGGGATGGAACTTTGTGGGAAGAACAAACAGATGCTCTAGGTAAGTCATTTGCTGAATCGGATTGGCTACGTGCACCGCGGGGGAGCTGGGTGGGGTGGGGTGGGGGGTGGACCGGAAATCTCGAGAAACGGTTAGAATGATGGTATCGGAGTGAAACTTGCTGGGAAGAACAAACATCTGGTCCATATAAATCTTTTACATAACTTGACTTGATCCGGACACTTGAGGGGGGGGGGGAGGAGGGGTATCCCAGAATTCCGTTTTTGGGGGATTTTCACGACGAAACTTGGAAGGCATATCAGGGACCCGGTCAAACTGACTTGGAATAAAAAAAAAATCCTCGATATGATAATCTTGGGGGGGGGAGTTGAGGGACGGGAATCCGGAATATTGAGTCATGCGTAACTTTGGAACGGGTGATCGGATTCGAGTGAAATTTAATAATTAAACAGAGGACATTTTTCTCTTGTGACCTTTTTCATTTCCGGACCGAATCCGGCAATTATCGGGGGGAGGGCGGAAAATACTTGACCCGCTTAGACTGGTGTGATCTGGATCGAACTTCGTGGGAATGACAAACAGATGCTCTGGATTAATCATTTACAGAACAGGATTGGCTCCGGTTATTGTGGGTGGAGTTGGAGGAGGGGGAGGGGGGTCTGGGATTCCGGTGATCGCGCGTTAAGGTACTTCCAGATGTGCTAGGACGATGAAACTTCGCTGGAATATTGGAGACTCAACAACATTTGCTTAGAAATTGCTACTTCCCAAATCCGATTATTCCTTAAAGTACCAATCTTGACCGCAAAGTAAAAAAAAATACTTTTAAGCAATATATGCATTTTCGTGATGCCCATCAGCCCATTAGCAGTTTTGCCTCAAGGGTTTTGCTTACAAATGAAGTTCCAGCTCCCTTATAGCGCGCATCTCAACCGCAAAGTCGAAACTTACTCTTGATCAATCAAATCATCTTGACACATGCAAGTGCCATATGAGCTTACAGCTCTTGTTTAATTTGAGGGCCATATGGTTGTATTCTTACATATTTGTCATCTTACAGGTAACAAGAGAAATCAACTACGCTAAGAATATTTACGAAGAAAATCGTCACGAACTGATGCGAGTATCGAGACGTACTGGAAAACATGAAAGTTAGCTGTGATCCTGAGTTTTAGTCGTTCTGTTAAATTTTAAAGTTCTTGTTCTATTTGTGCTTAGTTTGGAATCGTCCCTAAACACTTTTTCCGAAGAAAGCAAATAGTCTCTGCCTCTTCTGTAATAGGTTTCTCCACACCCATTTTGTCACGCCACCTGTCCTCTTTTCCCAAAGTCATAGTAGCCTCTGGATTTTGCCCCCCCCCCCCCCCCCCCCCTCCGCATCTCTCTACTGTATTCCCGAAGCAGGATTAGCCTATAAATTGTACCATGTTCTTCAAAACTGTGCTAACTGAAAAAATTTTGAAAACTGAGTTAACTATACCATTGGAAAGAACATAGCTGATTTGGTATTCTGTTAAATTGTACTAAGTCTTAGATGACTACATGAGCATCATCTAACAGATAGATTAGTTTTAACTTTCTGAGTTCCTACTTCCTTTGTGCAGACGGCATACACAAAACTGGACCCAAAAATTATGAAAATATAGTTAGCACAGTTTTGAAGAACACGGTACAATTGTCTCTCGTCCCTTTTAAAGTTTGGTTCGATCCAAGCAATGATCCTACTTTTTCCTGGAGCTTGTGCGTTTGGATGGTGGCCGCGCCCCATTTCCCAGATCGTTCTGAGCTAAGTGAACAACAAAGATTTTCCAGGTCGCACATGCCATCTAGCGGACTTGACAAAATCACTTAAAAGACAACCGATTTCTCACGCCATTTAGTGGGTTTCGGTGGAAAACCTTACACATTAATTCACATGCAGTTCCAGGAAATCCGACAGATGGCATTTGCAACAACAAAAATTGTAAATACTATTAGCCCCGCCTATTTTCAAAAAGGGGCGTGGCCACCACCCACTATGTCAGAGGGGGGGCAAGGAATTTACCGACCGGCTGGTAATTTTTACCGACTATTTTCAAAAAGAGGCGTGGCCACCACCCACCCACCCCCGTCTATGTCAGGGGGGAGGGGGCAAGGAATTTACCGACCGGCTGGTAATTTTTACCGACTGTTTTTGCAGAAAAACGACTGTTTTCAAGAAAAAAACGGGCATTTTGACGAAAAATCTACTGATTTTCAGAAATATCGACTTTTTTAATTAAAAAATCAACCGTTTTGGCGAAAAATCAAGGCGCTTCGCGCCGACTCGGTTATTTTTTACCGACTGGCCGACAACATTGGGGGGGGGGCTTCCCTCCCCCCCCCCCCCCCCCCCCCAGTCGTGACACCCCAGGTCAGACGACCGACTAAGTGATCTTTTGGTCATTGGTACCCAACCTGAAAAAGCGAAGAAGCTTGACGTCAATCGCACAGTGGACAGTTTCGCGAATTTGAAGAAGCGTCGTTTCGACTTGGTCGATTAGTAAAATATCAATTTGTTTTTTTTTTTGTTTTTATTACGTTTTTCTTCTTGAAATAAAACTGCTCATTTCAAATTACGCCCCTGTCCAACACCCTGGACTTCCAGACGGTTTTCGCCTGGCTCTACCTTCCAGATCCGTCTCGACGAAACGGCTGTCTGGAATCCGGAAGAACAAGACCAAAGGTTTCGATGGGATCCCAAAAATTTTAATGTTTCTTTACACTTCTTGATCCAGACAATCGAATCTTGTACATTTCCAAGTCTTCGCTAGACCCCTTTAACATTTTTGCTATTTATCCATAATCAACCGCTTGAATATGTAGCCTACAACAAAAATGTTACCATTTTGAAGTTTTTCTATTACGGGCAACTTTAGTACACCCACTGAGTAACCCCTCACTTATCCAGTACATCTTTTCTCCAGTGAGTAATCCCTCCCTTACCAAATACACCTTTTTTCAGTGAGCAACCCCCACTTACCCAGTTCACCCTTCTTTCAGTGAGTAGCCCCTCGCGTACCCTAGCAGTTTCCTCTTTGGTACACCATGAATCAACCCCCTCGCTTGGCTCACCCAAGTGTCTAACCCCTCGAGTACTCCTTTAACGGGTACACCCAATTCCTAACCCCTCCCAATCGGCCTTCCCGTGTACCTCCTCCTATCTCCCAGCGGTGAAATATAAGCACGCATACTGATTAATAATTTCAATTCCTCCCTATCGAAACCCGCAATAAAATAAACACAATCACCCCATGTCTCTTTCGCCTCGCCCCGTCGACCTTCGATTACGTCACTGAAACAACACGCGGCCACGTGCGCAGAGCTATAACCGTTTGAGAATAAAGGGGTAGACAGCTATAGCCGAAAACTGGTCGACAAGTTTTGTGTCCGGTTTTCACCGGATTCCGGGTGAACTACTTGTCCGGCAACAAAATAACTTTCATATTCGGATTCAGCATGTCTCCTTACCCGTAAATCAACTATCTCAATAGCTTTTAAAAATAGTTTTTTTGCCCCTTAATTCGAATCCCCCTCCCCCACCCCTAAATGTAGAGCTACAGAGCCCATCTACGAACTTGACTTTACCCTTGACCCAAAGAATCCTCACACCAAGTTTCGTCAAAATATCTCATTGCCTTCGACAGTTATCGAGCTTACAGACAGACGGACATTTTTTGCGATGTCATAGTATCCCTCCACTTACGTTTTGGGATCCCAAAAATCTGGAAGGTGAAGCGTGGCTTTTAGCCAAGCCCACTGGAAAAGAAGGGCGTGGCCTTTTACCCAAACACGTGGTCTCCTCTCACTTTGGAAAAGGGAGATTACATGGCGCAGCGAGTATGTGTCTATGCAAATTGTTCCGCCAAAACCCCTAGATGTCGTTCGCAACCTTAACTAGTTTGTTGCTGGACCCCCTCCAAATCTGAACAAGACCAACGGTTTCGATGGGATCCCAAAAATGTAATGTCTCATCCAAACAATTTGGTCCTGTCTTCTCCAGACTCCACTCCTTAAGTATTTTTACTACATAAATTCAGAAAATTTTCGGGAACTGCTTATCCGACAAAATAACAAAGCTCAAAAAAGAATTCAGCGTATTTCCTTACCCCTATATCGGTTATCTAATCAACTTCAAATAAAGCTTTAACTCATGACAAATTTTCTGGTTTCAGCCGGATTCCGGGCGAATTATGCGTCCGGGTAAACAAACGATTGTCATATACGGATTCAGCATCTCTTCTTACCCCTAAATCGGAATCTAATCATCTACAAATAAGACTTTTGCATTGAACAAATTTTCCGGATTTGTCCGAATTCCGGGCGAACTACTTGTCCGGCGAGAAAATGGTTCTAATAATCGTGTTCAGCATGTCCTCTTACCCCATAATCGACTATCATATTAGTTGTTTAAAAATATTTTGTTTGCCCCTAAATTTGAACCCCCACCCCTAAATGTAGGGCTGCAACGCCCATCAACGAACTTGACCTTAACCTTGACTCAAGGAATCCTCACACCAAGTTTCATCAAAATATCTCATTCCCTTCAAGAGTTATCGTGCTTACAGACGGACGGACGGACAACTTTTGCGATGTCATAGGTATCCCTCCACTTACGTTTTGGGATCCCAAAAAGGGGCACTTAAGCTGCCTTCCGAAATATACAGGTTCCTCCCACCTCGGGTCGGGAAATGACAGAATAGATGGATGGCTAAATTTCTCAATGATTTCATGGACAACCGCTTGCCCTCGAGTCGGGATAACCGATTTATGATCTGATCGTCTGAAAAATAGGAGAGACCAGGGGGGCACAAGTATGAAATCTACTGAGATCTAGCCTAAAATCAGTCAACTTTCAAGAAAAGGACCCACCCCACCCCCGACCATACGGTACAAAATCTGTTTTGGGGTTTGGGACCCCCCACCCCTGGGAAAAAAATCCACAGTTCTAGTCCCAAACCACCCACTCCACCACCCCCAGACTAAAAAAAAAAAAAAGATGTCAAATGGTCTAGATTGATGATCTGAATAAGTGTATGTACAATATCCTGCCGATATTTCGATAATTGCGACGTTCTGAGCAAAAAAACAACAACAAACAAGCTGCCTCATCTCCAGGACGAGAGTGCTACAGGAGGGGTATCCAACCTCGAATTTATATGACCTCAAACTTGGCCTGAAAACCTTACAAGGAAATTTCTGTGAAGTCCAAAACAGGTCCTGGGTCACACAGAGTTTCCTTCTTGACAGTTAGGATCTTTTTACGACTGGATAGAAATTTCCTTCCATCCTTTTTAGGCCAAGCTCGAGGTTGTGTAAATTCGAGGTTGGATACCCCTCCTGTACACCAAGGAACTGAATCCAACACACTAACTAAATCAAAACCGTCGGGATAGAACTTGGTGGGAAGAACATGCATAACTCATAGACACATTATTGATGGAACATGACCGGTTCAGTGCACTGAGAGGAGAGTTGAAGGGGGTTTCCCGGTTATTCCGGTAATCGCGAGTTAGGGTGCTTCCAGATGGGCTAGGATGATGATACTAGGCGGCGACCAGACTTTGGAATCTCCCCGATGCGAAAATCTTGGGGGGAGTAGGGAAAGGAAATTAAAATCTTGTGTCGTGCGCAACTTTCGAGCGGGTGATCGGATCCGAACCAAACTTGATAACTGACAAGAGGACATGTCACAGGTGTTCTATATGACGATACAGACCGAATGCGACAGCTGTCGGGGGGGGGGGGTAGTTAACGGGACCGAAAATATCGTAATATGCTTAGAGTGGAGGGATCGGAGTGAACTAGTGGGAATAACAAGCCTTTGCTCTAGATACAGCATATCGGACTAGATCCGGCCACTGTGGGGGAGTTAGAGGTGGATCCCAGAATTCCGATGATCGCGAGTTAAGCTACTTTCAGTTGTGCTACGACGATAAAACTTGACAGACACATTACGGACCCGACAAGACTGACTTGGAAACCGCCACTTCCCGGTTCCGACCATTCTGGGGGCATTTTAGGGAGGAAAAAGCTGGAAACTTTCGACGAGCATAACTTTTGAACGGGTGATCATAACTGAATGCAACTTGATAATTAGCAAGAGCTTTGTTTGTGCACTCCGGGCTGTCTCTGGTGTTTTGTCACCGGTGTCCGGTTCTTCCCTTGTGACGCGTTTTTGGTTCACCGGGTTCACCGGTGAGTGCAAAAACGGCCTTAACTATGGGTTTTGCGCGAAACCCCGTCAATTGAGAAAAAGTTGCTAACTTCTCGGTAAAGCCAGGCTCCCGAGCAGGTTCTGGTTAGTCCGTACCGGTTAGATAAAAACCGGACACCGGTTCGTTCAAAAACGGGTTATAAGACTGGTGAGAAGTCACCGGTGGATGCAAAAACGCCTTATAAGAATAACCGGAGACCACGAGTCGGAACCCTGACAAAGAATGCAGCTGAGAGTACATGCCTCCGATGTTCAGTTTAACGCCGGACGGGATCCGGAAACTATGTGGGATCGAGCACCAGAAATCCCATGACATGCTTAGCCTATTATGGAGTGCTCGGGACCGGACCGGGACTCGGGACAGGAAAAACCTAACTTCTAGACAATCATTTATAGCACTGGATCGGATCCGGGCATTACCAGATCAGTTGGGACGGGAGGAAGGCCCGTTAATTTTGTGGCATTCAAAACTCTGGTACGACTGACAGAACTTGAAGACCCTTTAAAGTGCGCATGTTAACATCAATGTGCTACAAATAGTTTTGACCAAGCGATACCTACGCTTTCATGGTCCACAAAGGCCCATGATTAGTTGTACCTCAAGGGTTTAGATTAAAAATGAATCCTGACCACCTTAAAGTGTTTTGCACAAAATCTGTTTTGCACACCTACAGGGAAAGTTGCATGGAATGTTGGGGAAAAACCATACTCATACACTGTTCCCCAAGCTTTCCAGTAGATCAGGGTCTCAAAGGCTTAAAGAAACTGACATGATCCAGACTGAACAAATGGATTAGACAACATTGACGAGTTGGAAGGTGATTGGAAGGGATTCACCTGAAATCTCGTGGCATGCTTAGAGTTAGGTATCGGGACGAGACTTAGCAAGACAAACAAGCATAAGCCCTATACATCATTTTTAGAACCGGGCACTGTTGGGAGCAACTTACTTCCTAAAGAGAAAACTTTGCTCAAACAAAGTTTCATTGGGATCATTCAGTGCCTAAATTTCTTTCAAATCTGGCCAATTTTTTTTGCCATGCAATTTTTCTCTACTTGTCGGTTCTTTGGACAGATCTGTTTTCAAATCTGGGCATGCGCACGACATAAACTCCATCTAGTGCTTCCTGTGATTTACTCGATGATATTGTCTTTCGGGCAAACTAACCAGATCACACTCTCAAAATCTTTCATTACACTACAACGTTCAGTCTCGGAAGTGTGATCGGGTAAATTGTTGGATGGTTCCGAGTTTGAGGAAATACGCCTTATCCAGTTGAGCACTTAAAGGACAACTGAATGAAGAGTACCAAGTATCATCCCTATCTGTACGACTTCCGTTAACATTGCCTGCAGAAAACCCAATCCAAATACGAAATAGTGTTTCCAAGCTATGATTTTTGCTCCATTTTGAATCTGTCCTTATTTCGGTACCGAACTATTTTAGAAATGAACAAATGTCTCCAGTCAACCCTTCTTCTGGAATATTTTTTAACCAGTTAAGCCCAAACCTATATCTAGAAGAAATTCCAGTACGATCCGGCCAGCGCTGTACAAGATTTGAATGAATTGCACTTTTTGTCTTGGAGTCCGCATGTGCAAACCTCCAGAAACGAACATCTCTATTTTGAAAACGTCACGCTCAGGAGAAGAATGCTCTCCGTGTCCATGTCTGTAAATGCATTCTCCATGGTGTGTTCAACCATGGTTTCATTGTTCAGGTGTCCTTTAACGTGGGCTGGTTTCTGAAATTCCTCCTTTTTCTCATTCTCAACGCTTGTGACAAACAGCTAGTAAAATATGGATCCAGAACGTAATGAGTGGGAAATAATAGCTTTCACTTTCTATTCCAAAGACTGTTCAAAACTTGCATTGCTTGGGAAGCAGACTGCAGAGTTTCTACTCATCAGCTTGTGGATCTGTTTTACTATACTTCTGGACAAGTGCTGATTTTGAGACACGGGGGATTTACAGAAACTACCCCGCTTGGAGTAGTTTCTGTAAATCCCATTCTTTGAAAAGGTAAGAATTGTCATAAGAGGAAAGGGTATTTATTTAATGTTATTTATTTATTTTTTATTTTTTTACCCCCCCCCCCCCCCCTGGTAATGAAGGAATGATATAGCGGATTCATGGTGGTTAAAATTGCGGCCACAATCAGGATTCTTTTGTCTTTAAAGTGGCTGTTAATGGTAAATTGTTTGTTTAATTTATGTTTTTTTTTTAAATTAAAAAAATGTCTAATTTCTAATGTCTAATGGAGCGCTGAGCTGGAATATGGCGAATTCTCCGTATGTGCGTCATAAGCAGAACTCATTTTTTTTTTAGGAGGGGGGGGGATTAACGGCGAAACTGGTTATAGTCCGAGCAAGTTGAGAAAATCCTCGCCCTAGCACCCATTGCCTGAGAGTTCGAACAAGGACCGAATTTCGCGGCACCTAAAATGATGTGCTAGTGCTGAGATGTGGCTTACAGACCTGAAGCTGGCCGAAAAATCAGTCTTAAAAGCACACCACAATAGATTTATCCTTGCCTTTTTTAGATCTTTCCCCTCAAGAACCGGTCAAGAACAAATCAGTTCCACATGAACGTTTCGTAGGCGCTAAGACTTCATAGCAGTAGTGGAGCGGACTTTTCAGCTTCGGCACTAAGCCAAATATCAGTCGCAAATATTTTCCCACCAGAATTATTTCGCGCTTGTTTCATTTTTTCGCTTCCCCAGAGCAATTTACAACTGTCAAGGCAATGTAAGTAATGGTATTGACTAAACCTTAGCCGATTATCTACGATACAGCCCAAGCTGAATGCGAATCATAATTGATAGTGCAAAACGGATACGTCAGCTGAATTTTATTGGAGCTATATTACGGCCCTTCTTGGCAAGGCTTCAGGCTCGAAACCACTCAAGTTGGAAAAACGGCTACGTGACGTCTAACGAAAAGTCAATATTTTCCATTTACTAAAGCTAAGTGCACACACAGTCCGGTAAGATCGCTGACTGATAGAGCCATCCAAGGCATGTCTGGAGAAGAACAGCAACAGTGCTCTCCGCTGCTCAAGCACACGCGTCACAGCGGAGTCAAGGGAAAGCCAGCGAACCCCGCAGACGCAAAGTAACCGGTGATTCGGAAGGTTTGCAAACTCTTGATATTCAGCTAGCTCATCCATTCTCTTTGGGCTATTCGCGACAAACCCGATTAAATCCCGCAAAAAGCTTTCCACTTCATTGGGGATACGTTTTGCCGCTGCAGAAGCACAAAGTGCAATGCTATGGCAAGTACAGCCAAGAATGAACAGCCCAGGTGCATCTTTGGTCAACAGAGTGGCCAAACCCTTGTCTATGCCCATATTCACAGACGCGTTATCAAGCCCTATGCCAATTAAGTTGGAAATAGGTATTCCAATGCTTGCCAAATAATCAGCGATTAACTTTCTCTGGCCCTCCACACTGGCATCTCTAACCTCGAGCAGCCCCAGCTTCCCTTACTTCCAAGTTTGCATCTACATACTTTGCTATCAAGTCCAAGCTTTTTATTGTAGAGCGGTCTGTCGACTCATCGGCGATAAGAGAAAACAATTCCGAATTCAGATTCTTCGACATTAGTTTGGTTTCATAGCACGCAGTAACATTTTTGATCATGGTTCTTGCTTTCGTCTTCTTAATATTGATATTTGATGCGACTTCCGAGTCGCTGAAAGTTGTCTTTACCGGCTTTTCAAGAGAATTCATTTTCAAAAAAGGAAGGTCTTCAACAGCTAAGTAGGTGGCTAAACGCAGTTCTGCGTTGACTACTTTGTCTGCGTGCAGTTTTTTTGCAGCTATGGCTGGAGTAAAGAGTTCAATAGGAACTGCTACCCTGGTAGCATTTACATTTTTCACATGAATTTGGCAAGCGGCATGTTTCTTCAAAACGGAAACACTCCCTGTGAGGCGTTTTTTGTAATATTTGCAATATACTAACTTCGAATCAGAAGGACATCGAACAACAAATTGTTCCAGGTCATTGTCTTGCAGCCATTCATCTCTAAACTTCTGTGGGTAGATTGCTCTTCCCAGTCGTTTTAGGAATTTTGCTCCTACATTCGGAGTAGAAGCCAACTGCAACAATTGAAGGATCGTGAAACAATGTGAATGCTCTGGTGATAGATGTTCCTATGGCCCAAGCTGACTGCGAATCATATTTGACGGTGCAAAACGGATAAGTCAGCTACATTTTATTTGAGCTATATTTCGGCCCTTCTTGGCAAGGGTCCTCTTCAGGCTCAAGTTGGAAAATAAACTCGTGGAAAATCTCAGCACTGATGATGTCAGGATTATGAAGAGATGTATCCTCTTCGATCCATCTCTGTCACGGGCCAAGAAAGTTAGGACCATCACCAGTGTCCATATGACGAACCATACGACAAAAGACATCCGCTCTTCATCATTACTCGTCGTTTTCTTCAGTTCAGATAATAAATCTTTGGTCTGATCTTTTCGGTTAGTTTTGTTTCAAGTCTGGAATCCAGATGGAAACGTTGGTTATGACACAGTACCGTGGGACGAAAGGTAAAGGAAGAAAGAAAGGGGCTCTGAAAATTTCCCCTTCAGACATTGTTAGTATTTTCTTCGCTTAGATAGGGCATGGTACATTATGATATTTTTTGCATTTTCAGTTTTTATATACCTTGTAGACAAAACTTGGGAAAAAGGGCAAACAATGCTTACGGCTGGATGCTTTCATCTGTATTGTATGCTTTACTGTTGTACAGTCAATATGAGGGTTGACCGCAAACAAATTGCAACAGAAATGATTTTTACACCATTTTGTAGAGACAAAAATACTGTACAACATATCAAAAGTTGAGAAACCTAGCGGGGTGCAAACTTCGTGTTTTTTAGTATTTTCTATTTAATTTTTAATTTTTCAGCTGAAACTTTTTATTTTCGTAAGGCTCAGTGTTTACTTCATGTGAAACCCTGTAGTTTTATGAGCTGAACTCGAATATCCCATCAGATTAAATATACGGTCAACCGAAAGTGTTTCATATTCATCACTATTCCAGATATCCATATTTCTGTTCCATTATCCGTAACTGTTCGCACTTAGGACCGAATAGAGACCCAAATGGATGTGTTGAATAGCAAATTAGTAGGTAATTTTACTGTATTCATTATTAATAATTACATATTACTTAATTAGTTCTGTATTTGGTTGACGTCACTAATTTTAGCGTCATCATTTGTCCCTCTTAGGCTCATGAGTAGGCAGATACTGTGGGTGGATACTGGGGTGAATTTTATTTGCGGTGTGAGTAATCTATCCTTTTTAATGTCAAACCATTTTCGACCCGAAGACAAAACTGGCTGTCCTTAATTGTCTAGTCAAGCCTATGTGTGGGGTGACCTGAACAGGTCTAAGACTGACTTACCCGATAGCCGTACTTATCCAAGGATATAAACTCGATACCAAGTTGTACGGTAGCACCAATTATTAATCGTTCTAAATACATGCCAGTTAATAATCTTTAATATATATACATATATATTTATAATATATATGTATAAATCCGACATATATGTAATTATTAAAATCGTCCTCGCCCGGTGTTGGCTGATGTTCTCTTCGAGCCATGTTACCCTGCGGCATCCCTTCTAGAGACAAATTTCGCTCGACGGTTGCCTTTAGCAAGTAGGTTCAGCAACCTTTGGTCGTCTTTTGGGACTAGTTTCTTAGGGAACAGTCGCACATCTATGAGCTTTACTAAAGCTGTGTCCATCTTAGTTTCAGCTTCCCTTTCCATTCTTCAGTTCAGAGCCTCTACTTCTTTCAGACTTTAAGGAGCTGAGTCTTGGGTTTCTTGGTCCCCTTGGGTGGCAGGAATGTATTTATAGTTTGTCTGCTTAGTTTCATATTTACTAAGTTCAAAATTTATTTTCATGTCGTTCACAGTCTTAAGGGGCTCAGGCAGAGATGGGCGAATCCGAATCCGGATTCGGATCCAGGATTCGTGCTTTTGGCAGGATTCGAATTTTGTACTTTTCAGGCTGGATTCGGATTCGGACTCGGATTCCAAACCTTCAATCTTACGAATCCGCTAAATTTTCTATTCTACATCCTTCCAGTGTCCGTTTTTTACACATTGGGTCATTAAAACTTTTGTTCGAATAAATAGTAATTGAATAAAGTACTTTATGCTATAAATGTGGCGAGATGTCGCACTGTGGCAAGATTACTGTGTGTCGGCTTGTCGCTGTGGCGAGCTATCGGTGTGGCAAGCTATCGGTTTGGCAAGTTGTCGCTGTGGTAAGTTGTCGCTGTGGCGCGCTATCGGTGTGGCAAGTTGTCGCTGTGGCAAGATGTCACTGTGGCTAGTAGTCGGTTCCCAGCTGTCGGTTTGGCGAGTTGTCTTGTGGCGAGATGTCCCGACATGGTTCGTTGTGTTCGGAACAATTTTGCAACACTCTTTGGCCAACTAATGACATAAAGCTAATATTGACGAAAAGCGTTTACGAAAAGTTAAAATAATATGGTAAGTGAGATCGACTGGGGGCCAGGCGAAACTGACGATGAAGTGATTGACATTCGTCCATATACGATGGGGCCACAGTTTTCACCGACCTCACCACTGCGGCCATTAAGCCGCGTTTGTGTTGAGATTCAAATTTTCCGCTTCATAGTACTTTCCGCTGTGGGCGGAACTTCGCTACTAGGGCAGATAGTGAAACAAAAAACATCGCTTAACACAATCCAAATAATTCAGTGTGTTCAGTTAAATGATACAAAAATATGTTGGCTTTTCAGTTAAACTTCAATCTGGTCGCTTTCCTTTTCAGACCCAGATTCAGCTTCTTGGAAACATCGGCGTCTGGTACAGCTCCATGACACTGCTGACAGTGTATGCTGTCTTGCTGGTAATCTACATGCTGCGGCAGAGGAGAGAATGCTGTGACCTCTCAGAAGGTTCGTTATTCTTTAGTTGTGTTTTTGCTGATACCATGGTATCTGATACCACGGTCTAGGGTCGTTTTACAGTTACGGAAAATCTGGCCAGTTACCGTGGTATCTGAAGAAGTCCTCTCACTTTCATCGTCGTTAACATGAGCCTAGGCTTTTGTCAAATTGGTGGGACAGAAGTATGATGTGGGTGGATGCAAGCATTTCTTTTGGAGTGACTTCTTAAAGTGCAAATTCGGCAATTGCCGTTTTTGCTAAGTATCAGATACCGTGTCAGCAAAAACGCAACTTTTGTTTTTGGGAAAGAGACACGAGTTTAATCGATCCAGCTACCTAGGCCTGTCACCGGCTCTAGCGCAATTCAGATGTTCGACGGTCGGTCAGTATTTCAACTTCAAGTAGTTCCGCTACCTGTTTCTTCTACTTACCGGGTCCTGGATCCTTTTTCAAAATCCTGGCTAATTTCTCGCTTTCATATTTTTGGGATCCCAAAACGTAAGTGGAGGGATACCTATGACATCGCAAAAGTTGTCCGTCTGTCCGCACGATAACTCTCGAAGGGATTGAGATATTTTGATGAAACTTGGTGGGAGGATCCTTTGGGTCAAAGTACAGGTCAAGTTCTAAGATGGGCTCTGTAGCCCTATATTTGAGGGTGGGGGAGGGGTTTCAAATTAAGGGGCAACAAAAATATTTTTTGAAAGCTATTGAGATAGTTGATTTAGATGTAAGGAGACATGCTGAATTCGATTATGAAATGTATTTTCTCGCCGGACAAATAGTTCACCCGGAATCCGGTGAAAACCGAAAAATTTGTGAAAAGTAAAAGTTTAGTATGAAGTTGATTAGAGGTTCGATTTAGGGGCAAGAAGACGTGCTGAGTCCGAATATGAAATTTGTTTTCTCGCCGGACAATTAGTTCGGCTGGAATCCGGCCAAAACCGGAGAATTTCATAAAAGTAAGTTTTATTTAATTTGATAAGATATTTGATTTGCGGGTAAGAAGACATGCTGAATTCCTAGATTGCAATCATTTTCTCAGCGGACGTATAGATCGCTCGGAATCTGGCTGAAACCGGAAATTTTTTAAAAGTAAAAGTTTAATCTGAAGTTGATTAGATGTTGGATGTAGGGTAAGGAGACACGCTGAATTCGTTTGAGCTTTAGTTTTTTTCCAGACAAGTAGTTTGTCCGGAATCCTGGCCGGAAAATTTGGTCAGTTACCGTGGTATCTGAAAAAGTCATCTCACTTTCATCGTCGGAAGGTGCCGGGAGGTACCATCCAATTTAATAGTCGGTGTTTAAAAATCACCAAGTTTAATAAAAGTGCATTAAATACAAATGTGTTAAAAAAAATAATTTCATCAAGAGAAGAGATTCTGTGATTACAAAATCTTGAAACGGAATTCCTGGGGAGAACCCAGTACTTGAGTATGCCGGAAGATAAAATTCGTTTTAAGGCACAGATATAAGATGAAAGGCAGTCGCTTAAGCATAAGCACCGGAAAATTTTCACAAGCACCGGAAAAATTTTCTCAGCGCATCATAAACCTAAATCTGCAGCAGTAGTCTTTCCAGAAAATGAACTTATTCCTATACTGTACGCACAATAAAGCTTCTAGCTTCAATATCGCCTTAAAACCATCTCTACGACTGATTTTATGTGGTGAGCTATCGCCCCAAAAATAAAATAAAACTGACAAACCATCCACTCTATTTATCAATGTATAAAATCCATAATTTTGTAACTCTGAAGGGACCCACCCCAGATTAAATCCACAATTTTCGGACCAAACCCCCCACCCCCACCCGGCTAGATGTCATGGATTTTAATACCTGTGCCCCCCTGGGGGAGACCGAAGCCCAAATCTTTCAAATTACTTATCGGCACATGATAAATTGCATATGCTATCACTTGAATCTAGAAATTAAATAACATAACGAAGAGAAATTTAAAAAAAAGATTGCTTCGGCATAGCAGTTATGGCTTTTAACTTCGTAGAATCAGCGCGACTTGGAAGCCGGCAAATAGTGCGGCAGTTTCTTTTAATTTTTCTGTTTTACGTTAATTTAGCTTCTCGATTCAAGTGATTACGTCTGCAACCTGTCAGGTGCCAATACGTACTTTCACCACACCTACAAACCTAGTGGCCGTGTTGGGAATCACTAAGCTCTTCGGCGGTGCCTATCTCACAGGGACTAGGCGAAACTAACAGCGGGATGGAGATTTATAAACAAAGACAGAACGGAAAATTTGATCTTATTCGAGTATTAAAACCTAAAAAACAAACCTCTAAGGCACAGCACGGAAAAGGCACGCACAAAAAAGGATGAAGTGAAAAATCGGAATATCAGAAGGCATACATTGGCACAGAAATTTGTTCAACAAATAAGGAAGAAGAGATAACGTCAGCAGTTGGCTAAAGGAGTGTACGTATACTCACTCTCACAGTAGGCCGAGTAAAATAACACAGATTAGGCACTAAAGTATAGCCGAAACCCTAAGACGAAATTTCAATTTGCTTTCTACGCAGCATGCCCGAAACTCCAACTTTGGCAGGGTAAAAAGTCCCCTCTCCACTCCCCATTTTCGTGGTTCTCCGACTGGCGTCGCTCAAAGTCAAAGGAAAAACAACAGAATCAGCGAAAAACACATATTCTGTTTAGAAAAGACGCAAATGAGCCTGAAACAAGTTTTTTTTTAGAAACCCCCATTCAAGATACGGTCAGCTCGCTAAGAGCCCTTAAGTGAGGCATTGGTTGCGTTCCAGAACTTAACGATTGTTAACTTTTTTGCGTTCCAGGTTTCTGATTGCGGAATTTAAGCTCCACCCACCTACGATTTCCGTTCCGCATCTTAACGATTGATAACTATTTTGTAACGATGGTTGGTGAGCATCGATGGGACAAGTTAACAATTGTAGAACTGGGAAAAGGTTTCCCGGTTCCAGGTTTCTGATTTGGAAATTTAAGCTCCGCCCACCTACGATTTCCGTTCCGCATCTTAACGATTGTTAACTATTTTGTAACGATGGTTCGTGAGCATCGTTGGGAAAAACTAACAATTGTGGAACTGGGAAAAGTTAACGATCGTTAAAGCTGCAGTTAGCTCCGCCCCTAAATAAAGTTGACGATTGTTAACAATTGTTAAATTCCCGGAACGCAACCATTATCAAGATGGATTAGCTGTCCATTTTTGGACACATAAACAAACATGGAAACAGAGGCGTTACAAAACTGATCCGTAGAAAACTGGACAACAACATTCATTTATCTTGTCGAAATTTATGTAGATGAGCTATAAAACCGATAGTTATAGAGTGGCAGGAATATATAACTCCTAAAGAATGTCCAACGCTAAGGTTATTTCCCACGAGACTTCCAGCAAAGAAGGCTGTCCTGCCCTACAGTTCTTACACTGTCTCCCACAGCTTCGTGGGCTGATTGCAGGGTTGCCACGGTTGGTGAGTTTTACCAAATTTAGTCATTTTATGTCTGTATCGCCAAATTACTACATTTTTGTGATCTTCACTGAAAAAGCGGCAAAAACATCAGAGAATTTCTGAAAAAAAAATTAAAAGTATTTCTGCTTTCGGTGATTTTTTTAAAGACCGTGGAATTTATTTGTATCTAAGTGGCAACCCTAGCTGATCGCCGCGCTAAGGAACGAACCAACCAAGGATCTTCATGTAAAGCTGAACCATTCCAACAAAGAGATTGCAGTCTACCACACGGATATGGGAAGGACAAGGAAAAGCAAATAATTTAAGATTGTGAGGTATAGGATTTTCAACTTACCGATGCGACCTGAATCTGTAAGTTAGTGCAAAAGTTTTTTCCGATCCTTTCTTGATTATTCGATCACGGTACTGGAGGAAGGCTCAATCAGAAATGAGATCCTGAAGGTTTCAAACTTTACCAGAACATAAGTCTCGCATCCTATTCGTCGGTTTTTGCTTCTTCGTGTCGAAGTCTGCCTTCTTAACCGGTCATCATTGCCATGCTTAATCAGATCCGTTTTCGTTGGCCAGGTTGTAATCTCTCTATAGTCAAAGCGGTTTCACATATTCCGCATGAACTCCCACGTGAACACCCACGCCGCTGCGAGAAGATTCGGAAATCTTGAGCGGGTGATTTAAAGGAATTTCTATTCTAAAGGGGGAATATCCATTATTAGAACAGACTAAGTGAGCGTCTCAGTTGGATATTCGAGATGAAAAGGGTTGGTATAAATAAGGGGAAATCTGATATTGGTCATTCCACATACAAAGGACCGTTTTACGAAAAGGGCAGTCATAAATGCACGCCGCACGTTATGCGGGGCCCCAACACTCAAACATATAGAAATACACTTAATAAGTTTTCAGGAACACAACCGCACTTATAAATATTACCACTGAATTTCCTTGCAATCTCAGGATCTTATAAATATCGTTACACAACCTAAACTGACTCACCACTGGGTGCAATTTCGTATAATAAGCTCGTCTACTAATCCAGTAGCCTACACAGCTTTGTGTCCTTGAGCCTCGTATTGCTTACAGGATACAGGTGCGCCATTCTCATGAAGTTCGATTTATGCACCTGACCTTTATATTGATCTAAATCCCACAATCCCACAGAACATGCCACGCCATCTAAGTTATCCTCCTTTTGCGTCTATAAGCTCTGTTCCCGGAGGAAGTTGCGAAGTTAGGATAGGACCAATACTGATTTTTCGGCGAGCTTCTGGCGGCTACAGAGATTTTTTTCGTCATGGCGGTTCGTCATGGCCATAATTTGTCTTCTGTGGGAACCCATGTCACCTCAAGCGGATAAAGTTCGTAATGCAGAAGTAGAGCCATTGTCACTACACTAAAATAGCATCCTCTCCTTCTTGCACGGACGTCACACTCGTATCTGACAACGTCGGAGTCACATTCCTCGAACTTCGACTCCGGACTCGAACCGACTTAACGAACTGACCATCTCCTTTGGGGCGGGTTGCCCTCTTGATAGCATCTTCTTTCATTTTCACCATTTGACTGACGATGCTAGAGCCACCTGTGAGGGAGATTTTCGGTTGACTCGTTTTGGGTAGGTTGTCCCCTAACTTGCTGGATCCGGGTCCGGATTTATCTTGATCCCGAAGCCGTCGCCGCTTTGATTCGTGGTGGTGGCTCGACAAGCCAGATATCACTAAAGCGGAAGAAAATGATATTAAAGTTTAACTGAAAGGGCTGAGACAGGATAATAGTTACCCATGACTAATTCACTTAAATTGGCTTGAAGACACCGCTGAAAATGCGCTACTTCGCTGTTCCGGATAATCGATTTTCAAATAGTGAAATTCCGTGTGATTTGTGGTACCTCTATGGGATTGTATCTGTGTTTTATATGCCTTATCAGAAAGATTTATGATTTTTTTTTGTTCAGGCATCAAGCAGTCTTCACCAAGCTCACCACTGCCAACTGAAAAGCCGCGTTTGTCTTGAGATTAAAATTTCCGGCGTCATAGTAGAATTTACGTTGTGAAGACGGCCGCAAATATTCTGAACGTCACAACTAGAGCAGATAGTGGAAAATAAAAAAATCCCCTGGCAGGATCCAAATTATTCAGTGTACTCGTTTAAACGATATTGGCTTTTCAGTTAAACTTTAAACCCCACAACAATCCATTCTTTCCCTTCTCATTAACAAACATCATCGAATCACTATTCTATTTTCAATATTCAAAGTCCGCCTATTTTCAATTTTCCTTTCACAGTTGTTTTCGTGCTTTTACTCCATAACCAAATCTAATCTTCCCATGGAGAATCTTTTCACAATTAATCGTCGACCCTCTCGTGTCGTTTGTGTGCTTTCAGAGTAGAGAGACATTGCGAGAGTTACTGAATATGAACAAGGGACTTTAGGTTCTTTTATGCAGTTTGGAATCTTGAGACTTGCAGCATCACATTCATCCTAATCCTATTTGCAAACTCTTTCTCGATTCTCACCAATGTGCATTTAACTGGGTCTTGGCTTTGTACCTTTCACATCCAGCCATGTCATACGCTTGACCTCCAAAACCAAATTATGTCAAGTCAGCATGAATTTGTTTGACAAAACTGCCGTCATCACACATTCCAGCAGTATATAGTAATTAATACAAAAAAACGCGTATCTCTGTGAATGGGAGAATCCAAGAGGTACTTCCAGATTCAGTACTCTGAGCGTGTTCTATCCTACTTACCGCATGATGTCACGAATTCTAGCTTTTTGCAGTTACGGCTGGGACGATTTTTCTATTTTCCAGCCGAATATCATGCCACGGGCGAACCCGGCCAATCACGTTACAGAGATGCGTAGTTACCACGCTTACTACGCTCCCGAGCATGGTAAGCAAATAGTTACTACTAGTTACTATTTCGAGAAGGTTGGAACGTAATATTTACTATTGTTAGAAGGGTGGAACACGCTCTCTGTGGCAGGGTCGCGCTCCGTTCACGATCGCAGGACACCGCACTCGAATAATCAAGCGTGCGTCGCCTGTCCTACATTGACGTCGACATATAAATGGATGCCGTGAATCGTCTATCTCAAGACTACAGACCAGAGCAAAATAACACTAGGGAGTAGCGCCAATACCTATGCTTTCCATGCTTTCCAAACTGGCCATACTCATAGCGCCGCCCACTACGCTTGCGGCATTTAAAGCAAGACAAACTTTCGGGTTCAGAAATTTCTAGTACAGCAAAGGTGCGGTCTGCACACACCAAGGTAACAATGAAGACTGTATCATTTTTTGCTATGTTCAGAATATGAAGTTATCGGAGCCAGCGCTGGTGAAAGACTGATTGAGTTTCAGTAGGGACATTCACTATCGTTAGTGGTGCTAGTGTCGCTGCTATTCGAGTGTGTCTCAATTTTGTCAACTCTTGGCGCTACTCTCTAGTGTTATTGTGCTCTTCTATAGACCAGCCAGCCGCTATCTTCACGTCTCTGTAGCTATTAGTGCAGATATAATTTACCAGCGTGGACTAAATTCCTTTTGCCCTATGCCTTTAGAAATGAATCAGGATATGTGCCATCTGTCGTATGAATACAGAGAGTAACAGGGACTAATGGGAGAGATTTTTAGGGTGGGGAGGATGGACAAGAAATGGCAATATAAAATGACAGGGAGATTTCAAGAAATAAGAAATTTTGGAATTTCCTCAAGTTAGCTTTTCAAACACCGGAGAATTTTTTTTCTGATGGAGCAGTTGTGAATATCGTATCCATGTTGTGTTAGCTGTGTATATAGTAGTTGGTGTTATTTTGTTATACGATGGCCTGATGGTTTTATTATGCAAATAAATCATTCACTCATTCATTATACAGATAATGGCTTCATGGTCATTCCAACCGGTATGAAGGGATATAGAAACTGGAACGTCCGTGCTAGCCCTTAATGATTATTAGTAGGAGGTCCACTATACCGATTAATCTACAAATAATTAATTATCCTGCTGAAAAATTAGAGCAAACCAACCAGATAAATCGGAGCCAGGAGAGGGAGGGCATCTGATTTCATCCAGGCTCCCTAGAGGGTCAAGGTCCAGGTCGGTTGATAAAAGGTCATCTTCGGATGTTGCTCGAATAAGCGAGGGTAGGCAAGCGGCAAGGTCCGCGATCTCCTCCTAAAAGAAAAGAAGTTCGATATACAACAAAAAAGACAGCATGAGATAAAGTAAAATGGGAGAAAATCTGTTTGAAGCTTATACCCGATGAGTAGAGGATAAACTAAGATGTATAACTCTTCATGTGTTTTCGTAGAGCTGAAGTTTCTTAGCTTTTGATTTTCGTACCAGTTTGCTTTTTCGCAGTCAATTCAATTCAATTCAACTCAGTTTATTCATTAAAAATCTTGAAACGGCGGTAAGCCGACTAGTTGATTTTACGTCAACAATGTGTACACTAAAGTTATAATATTTAAACTGAATTATATATATAGAGCTAAATCGCATATCACACTATGGCCCATAACTGGCCATTTGTCTGTCAGGTCACGTAACTTGTCAATAAATTACAATGATTAATATCACTTAATCTTAGTGTCAAAATTCATAATATTTACAATTAACAACAATTACGCTAAAATAACCAAATTTAACAACAATTACGCCAAGATAACCAAAATATAAATGACCTTAAGATCTAAGGGAAAGATTCGGAATCAACTGTAAATTCATTGTTAAAGAACTTGACAAAAGAAGGGACAAAACTATTTAGGTACCGGGTGTGGGAACATGCAACCGGTTGTAGCCTTGGTACTGGCCGAGCCACTGACCGCGGAAGTCCGATACGTGTCGGCTCGTATTCTGGTGGCAGGATTTTTCTTAGGATTGGGTTGGCCAGAATACTTGTACAAAACTTAAGGGATATATTTAGGCGTCGAGTTGCCAGAGTTTCTAATCGGAAATCATTGAGAAGGGAGGAATATGGAACTTTTGGAGATTTAGACACAACTAGAAGGGCTCTATACTGGATCTTCTCAAGCCGGTCCGATTAAGCTGCCGGTGTTTTAATTCGCGGTTTCACAGGACACATAGGGGAAATTTTCGCGTGGATGGCCTTGGTCCCGTCAACCTCCTAGCGAGCTCAAGGGAAATTTTCGCGTGGATGTCGTCGATCTTTTGTCATTTTCGCGTGTACGGATGAACAGGGTGAACGGTCCATCCAGCTCGATGGACGCCTCCCGTTCAACACCGCTCCGAGGGCCTCGTTGAGCCGAACGGAGATATTGTGTGGACCTCCCCACTCATATGCTCCCATCCAGCTTAATGGGCATTTTCGTACGGACGGAACCCATCTTCCTCAGCCGTCCAACGCCCGATCGATTTTCTCATTTTCGTGTGGACGGGATCACCCGTTCAACTCTCCAGCCATCCACGCGAAAACGTCCCCATATGGAAGATACACAGGACAGCGGAAACCGTGATACGACCGAGTTAGGTTGACCCTGGACTCGAGGAGCTTTTTTACTTTGCGTTTTTCTTTATGTTCACGGTAGACAATGAAACAGACAACAAAATGGAATATCAAACACAAAACATCGAACTTTCAACTGTAAAAGTTCACTCATGGACAACAGGGCCCAACCAGCGCACGACGTTATCCACTGCTTCCTGGCCGAAGATTGAAAATTAAGCGCTGTCTTTTATTTATTTTCTTTTATTTACTCCGCTTTTTCAAAATAGTGGGTTATAAATAAGTTACTTACTTAAAGGCAAACGCTGAGCAGAGATCCAGGGCCCGAATTACTGCATCAACACAAGTCGAAGATGAGGGGGTGCCCAATTAACATTCTCGGTACAATGGGAGGCTGAGGGGGGGATGCAGCGGCGGGGGCAGAGGGGTGGTATAGTGATGGGACGAGCAAGCCAGAGGAATTCAACGACTTATCTCCGACGCTCTGATGACTTCAAAAACCATTAGAAAGATAATATGGCTGGACCCACCTGTAACTCCATGATTTGCTGCTTCAGCATTTCCTCTTCTTCGGGGGATATCTGTTCGTCCGAATAGCTTGATGATGGAATATCTTGCAGGAATGAAAGAGGCTTGGCTGGGGAACTTTCCCTAGATGGTGTTTCATCGTGGCCCAACTAAAAACAAAACAAAAGAATCAATCGCAATAAAACTACAAGAGGGGAAAAGAAAAAGGCACTGGAGTTTCGATGTAAGAAGAGAAAAGAAGACACGTCCAACGACATTTTGTTCCTTAAAGGAACAGAAAACTTGACTCAAACTTGACTCGGGGAGCTAGCTGACATATAAAGAATGTACCCTGAGTCGGTATTGAGAGTAAGGAAAATTCTCGTTACGACCATTGCAGTTTCCGGGCAGTTTCCGAGAATTCGACTTTTGAGTTAGTAGAAAAAAAAGCAAAAGGTTTGTGTGCCGGGAGTAGGAATCGAACGCACGACCTCTTGACTACTATCCCGATGTGTTAGTCAACACGGCCAAAGGCGAACTTTAACAGTGCGAAAGTGCATAATTACAGTGTATAAGGGGCAAGGGCCTGCCAGCTAGCTTTGGGAACACTAAGGAGGAAATTCGAGATAACAAAGAAGGGGGTCCGGTCGATAATAAGTCCCTGTATCTTTATCTAAGACCCCAGGTCGGTTTGATGGCCGAAAGTTGCGTAGTCAAGTTTTCTGTGCCTTTAACGATTTCGAACATTGCTCGCTGTTCTGAGGACCATTCAAACCGATTGAGCGTGTTCCACCCTTCTAACAAGAGTAACTATTAGTTACTATTTTCGTTCCAATCTCGTGAAAAGTTACTACGCTGACCGTCCCAACCTTCTCGAGATAGCAACTAATGGTTACTATTTGCTTACCGCAGCGTAGTAAACATGGTAACTATGATCTCTGTGACGTGATTGGCCCGATTAGCCCGTGGCATGATATTTTGCCGGAAATAGACAAATTCGTTCCATCCTTGACGCCAAAAAGTCAGAATCCGTTACGTCTTGCATAGTAATCATGGTAAGTAGGGTGGAACACACTCATTGCCGATTATCCAGGAATATGACTCTGCCATTCGCCTTGTTTGGCGTTTTTCGACGGGGATAGGATCGGAAGCTTATCGCTTCTGATGAGCTAATTGGGTTAGAAATGCCGGTTATGCAAGCTTCTCTGTCATTCTCATCAAAACCAAGGGGGCTTCGCGAGGCCGAAACGGGTTTGTAATATCTGAGAAACGAGCAGTTTTAAAAGGGTCACATATGTTCAAATATTGGAAGAGAAACCGTATCTACTATTGCTTATGCGTTAAACATTCTCCTACGAGGAAAAATATTCCAAATTTGCAATCCACCAGAAACGAGGCTAAGAAACGATTTGTTCTACAATTTTGCCCGTTGAGAATCCGCAATATCGCATTGCAACGGTCTGGGATGTAACTGTTTACGACTAAGTTTTTGCGCAATTTTCATCCACATCCCCGAGACAAATGAGGACGCTGGCCAAAGCCCAAATGCGAAAAAAAGTTATTAAATTCCGTTCTTGTTTTCCGAAACTAAAATTTAGTGGTTCGCCAAAGTTGAATCAACAATGTTGTATAAATACAATCTTTATCCATATTATTAGCCCTCATGGGACTACTAATATTAGGGAGGCGATCTAACAAAAAGTCCAAGATGACAAATGTTGTGCTTGAGCAGTTGATCCTGCGGTTCACCGGTGTAGTCCCACTAGCCATTCTCGCCCTGCTGTGCCTCTATTACGGATACTTCAATCCGCCCTGCAATACCAAGCCCGAAAAAGCGTTGGAAATCAGCAACTTGGGAGTCATACTATGCGTGGTGTGTATCGTTGCGGGGCTCCGCGGTCTGATCTACGGGATTTGGGATGACCCAGAAGATGGCAGAAGAAACGATCGGCCTCGAGATAGCAGGAGCGCCCGGCCTCCAACTATCGTGATTCAGATGCATACCATGAGGTTATAGTCTTGTACAGAAACTATCTACAAATCTTGTACGTCAAAGGAAAGATTTTGGTTAAATTACAAATTTGCATGTGTGCTTTTCCCCCAGTCATTCTTCAAGTGACTACTCTGCAGTCTGCACTAATGCAGTATTACATTTATGTACGCGATCTGGGACGAGCCGGGAAAGGGCAGAAAGACAGAGCAAACTAACACTAGGGAGCAGCGCCATGACTAAAAAAGGTGAAACACACGCGAATGGCAGCAACACTAGCACCACTAGCGATAGAGAACGTCCCTATTGAAATTCATTCAATCGTACACCAGCGCTGATACCGATAACTTCATATCCTGAACACAGCGAAAAAAGATACAACCTCCCTTGTTTCCTCGATGTGTGCAGACCTTAGACCGCATCTTAGCTAGAAATTTTTTAAACCCACAAGTTTGGATAGCTTTATATGTCGCAAGCGTAGTGGGCGGAGCTATGAGTTTGGCCCGTTTACGAAGCCTGAAAAGCATAGGTCTTGGCGCTACTCCGTAGTGTTATTTTGCTCTTCAGAAAAAAGAACCGGCATCCACACGAAACTTTCATTGAAAATTCATAAGTTAAAGATGTTCCAACCTGAGATTTGGACCGGAACCGGCCACCGTAACGGGAGATGCAAAGACAGTTATAGAAATTTAATTTTTCATTTATTCATTAAAAAATCTTGGACACAGCGCGAGCCGACCAGCTGACTTTGCAACACAACACATGAAGGGGGGTGCGTCCAAGAAAAGTCGAAAATCATACAAACCTTGAACTGAGGAGGAATTCAGAGGACACTTGGAATGCTAGCTAAAAACAGCATATGCCGCAAATATTCCTACTCGAGATTCACAACGGATCTCACTGTGACGGGAATTTCAAAGGCGGTTCAAGAAATAATGACAACCGTATACTCATGAAAGGGTGGTGGGATTCAGGAAGAAGTTGGTACGCCGAAGTACCAGATGCCACAGATCTCAACTTGGAGCTCGAACAAGGTACCACTTGTGTGAGGGGGGAGGGGGGCGAAGGGATTCAAATCGATAGGGAAATTACTTACAAAGTAGTGAACTGAAACACAAAAGTGCTCCTCAGCCGGGATTTGAACCCAGGACCTTCGGTTTTCTAGACCACTGCTCTACCACTGAGCTAGAGGGGCTTGTGAGCTCAGTTCGCAAACCACTCTTCATCGGCAACTTCATCTCTAGTAGTTCACATTCCCACGTAACGGGATTAGATAGATTATTATATATTATCTTATTATCGAATTTCATGACATGGGGATGTGAGCTGCTTAAATCTGGCGACTGCAGTGGTTTGCGAACAATGTTTACAATCCTCTCGGCAGCCTAGTGGCAGAGCGCTTACAATCAAAGCCGAAGGTCCTGATTTAGCGGTGTGGTTTTTGGCGTTCACTTGACCACAGTAGAGGTATGCTTATTTGAACACTTTTTTAACTGTTCCTCTATCTTGGCTGTGTTACTAGAATACAAAAAAGTAAAATGGAAAAGAAAAATAACAAACTTGATATAAGCTAAGAACCAACTATTTCAGGGTTATCCTGGCACAAACTTGAAGTAGAAATTCAATTAACTTTCTTTGATTTTGAATTTACTAAAAAGGTCCTTCCTCTTTTGAAGCTTCTGCAGGCTCGGACCGCCATCTTTTCCATTGAAGGTGCGTTCCTCATGGCAAATTTTTCAAATTATAAAAAGCAAACCAGGTGTCAGTTGAGTCACTTTCAGCCGTGAATTAGCATAATATTCAAAAAGTGACAAAAGCGTAAGTGGTTATTACAAGTATTCATAGTAAAAAATGCCTGGTTTGGGTTTCAGTTTTTTCTTCGGCGATCGTTCGCTGTTAGCAGACGTTCACATAAGCATACCTCTACTGTACTTGTAAGATTATGGTTACCTTGCTCTTGGACGACCGAATTGTCGACAGCCTTCTCGCCGCGGCGTGATAGGCCGTATCAAGCGTGTCAATGTCCTTCATCGTTGCACTTATCCTCATAGCTTGCTCGGACAGAATGGCCTCCAAACACTTGGTCTGTCTAGTGACGGCATCAAGGGAATCCTGAGCTGGCATGGAGGCCGGAGGTCGAAGTATGCAGGGGGTCAAAACGATCGCCAGCGAATTTGCAGACATTCGATTGGATGCTTCATTTTGCGCCACCCTAAACCACAACAAGGACCAATCAGATTTTTGTCAAATTCTGTGGCACATCAGAGGATGGGTTTCTACGCAGTAAAAGCTGAAGGATTCAATTAGGATTGTGGACATTAGGTTTCGATACGGGCTTTCAGGTATTGTACGGTCTAATGTAGTATAGGTGTGGAGTAAGGAATAATAAGTAATCTGGAATTATCTGTTTCCCCCGGATTCCTAACGGAAAGAATTGAAAAAAGAAATTCCCTGCGTTACCACACAGTGAATGCGGTGATTACGTTTGACAGTAAGTATGACTATAATTCAATGGATCTGTACATTCAGGCTTTGTCCAAACTTTATTTTTTGTGTGTATGATACCGCACTTCCGTAAGCATACATTTATTCGCTCCCTTCTCTTCTACCCACATTACCTAGACTTACAGATTCCGAAAATTGTCCAGAAAAAAAGCTGAGAACCAACGGTTAAAGGACTCGTCTTACCTATATTGCTAATTCACTCTACGTCCCTAACCTACCCATCGATTCTGATCTCGATATTCCGAATTTTCAACTGCCGTGCCGTGGCTTTTTTCGAAGATCAGCGTCTCACTTATTGCTTCCGAGGAGATCAATAGTAAGATACACTGGTTACGCTAAGTTTTTCGTGTTTCTCATCAAAACCAAAGGGACCAAAGGGTTTTTCGTGTTTCTCATCAAAACCAAAGGGACCATAGATCGGAAGGAAATGTGGCACTAGTTGTCTGAGTGGTTCTCAGTACTTCGTTTGGGGTGACTTCTACAAGCATAAATTTGGCATTTGTCGTTTTGCAAAGTAACCGTTGTATCAGATACCATGGTAACTGCAAAAACGACAAAATGCAGATCCAGTTACCGTGGTATTATATACCATTGTATATGCAAAAACGAAACTAATGGAACAGCATCAAGTTTCAGTTCTGCTTTAAGTTTTGGACAAAAGTAAAGGGAAAGAACAAATATCTACCTTGCTAGATGGAATACTAGCCGCTCCATAAGATCGTAATTGGCCGGAGGTAGCTTTTTCAAGGCTGTGAAGAGAGTAGATACTCGCTCCTTTTGGTCTGAGATATCGGCAGCGCGCAGGAGATTCTCGTACACATCCGGCGTAATTATCGGTTCAGGCAGGTCTCTCAGGTACGACTTCAAAACGGACGTCAACACATGAACTGGATAATCCATAAAATCCACCGATTCGAGATTATCTTCAATAGATTTCTTGAGCTGATGCACTTTTGAGGTGACACCGGATTTTCGATAAATACCCTCGCTGTACAATCCAAGCATCTCAATACTTGAAATGAGTTTCTCAACAACTATCGGAACCTTGCAACCGGAATGCACCAGAGATTCGAGCGGGGCACCGAACACTTTTCCGGACTCCGGTCCGGCAGAGGCCTTCCGGTCGGATTTCTCATCCAATGAGCACTTAGTCACTATCCGAGTGTAGCATTTCCGATGGCAGGCCAGCTTGCACACCTGGCACACTAATCCTTTTTCTTTGAGCCACGTAAAGGACGAACACACCTCACAGGCTGTTGGGATAGTTATCACACTACTCAGGGGCATGAATTCGTGCTCCATAAATCTCACTACTTCCGGTGATCCTTCTTTTCTTCTGCGTTCTTTTCTCCACTTGTCTTTTTTCCGTTTCGGTTTGGACTTGGATTCTTTCACTTTTTCCTTTTCCACGTGTTGTTTGACGTGTGTGACGAATTCGTTAAGATAGCCTCGGAATGCGTTGACACCCATCGTGAGGGGGAACGCCTCTTGGACAGCGGCGCTCTCTCGTTTCAAAACGATTTCCATGACCTAGAACACAGGAAAACATCTTAGCCAATCAACAAGACAAGTGATAATGATGAGGGTTCTGCATTTCCCTTCACTTAAAGCACAACTCTTACTAGAAATGATCTTTTCCCTACGAAATGAATCAGCAAAAACGTTTTCGAAAATACTATTGCTTTCCATCTGAAACTAGCAATTCTCTTGTTAGCGCTTGTCGACTGTATCCAGCCTTCCTGCTCTCCGACGCGGCGGCTGGGCGCAAAACATTTGAAAACTGAACGTGCCTTGGTTATAAAGTGGAAAAACTAAGCAATTTAAAGAAGTAATAAACAGCAGATTATCACATCCTTATGTGTGAAAGAGTTGTCAGCGGACGCTGAAGATTCCGGCATACGTTTCGTTGGGTGACGGGAAAACTCGGCAAGGCAGAAAAAGCGCAAACAATTCGTAGTTACAAAACGAAACGACGGAGAAAGGTGGGGATCTTAGAAGCTTATGATTCCATATGGGAGCTAAGTATATTATAAGAGGCAGGATAAGCAAGAGGGGTCCTTTAAAAAAATTAAAGCTTCTCTTTTATGTTCACTAACTTGTCGATATATTTTACTATCTCGGTGTGATGGGTGCTGATAATGGAGGAGGGTGGGACAAACAGAGACTAATCTGCTTGGAGGCACTAGGCACTGGTCTAGTATAAGGCCAATTTTCTATCTGTCTAAAGTTGAGCGCTCGGAAAATCGTCTACATCTTGTCGAAGCTGCACGTGGTCGAGCGAGGAAACATCCTAAGGGGGAGGAGTACTTTCAGGAATTCATGTTGAAGGCATTTTTGAACAGCTATGAACAACAGATCATGGGCCACTGATCATATACACAAATCCGCTTTCATATACCTATTATAAGTAAGTAAGTAAGTAATTTATTTACGACCCGCCATTTTGAAAAGGCGGAGTAAATGAAGAAAATAAACAAAACACATAAACACACAGAAAAGACACTTAATTTTTAATCTTCGGTCAGGAAGCAGTAGACGACGTATATTATGGCTCCCGTACTCACTGATCTCGAAGTAAAAAAGTCCACATTCAACCCGGCCAAGCTACGTCCAAATTTAACGAAACCTGTACAAAGTCGTTAAAACTTTATTACAAAACAAATTTTCACAACATTAAACTGCCGAACTTGTCGTTTTTGTCAGGTATATTATAAGTAACATAGTAACGCAATGGTAAAAATAACAAAAAAAAACAGCCAAAGTATTCTAAGAAATAAATACAGGGACAGATGTGAAGGAGGCTATACTGCCTACGTTGTAAGACATGTGATACAGCGAAATTTTACATACTCCCGAATATACTGAATTTTCAGAGGCTTTGTAATGTAAAACAATGAATTAGCTATCGTGTCGTTCCTTCAAGGTTCAAGGTTTAATTACACTGCTGTATAAAATCATAATAAATAGGGTTAAGCCGGGAACACAAGGTCGATTGACAACAAGACCAAAGGTGTCGATGGGATCCCAAAAATCTAATATATAATGTGGATAGATAAATAATTTAACTGTAATATTTAGGAACGATACTTAAAAACTAATTGTCTTTTACAGATTGGTGCGCTTATCAGATGAGAAGTTTGACATTATGTTAATTTGAGGCACCGCTGGATAAGTTGTTGATTGTTTTGTGTGATTAGTCCAACATCTAATCAACTTTAAACGAAAATTTAACTTATAAAAAAATTTTCGGTTTCAGCTGGATTCCGGACGAACTACATGTCCGGCTAAAAAAAAATTGTCATAATCGAATTCAGCATCTATTTTTGCCCCTATGTCGGACATCTAATCAACTACAAATATACCCCTATAAGTCATATCTGTTTTGACGAAAAGTTACTGCCACTTCTGCCAATTTCCCGGTTTCGGCCGAACTCTAGAACTACTTGTCCGGCGAAAAAAGAAAGCTCAAAAACGAACTCAGGGTATCTTCTTTCCCCAATAATGAACATCTAATCAACTTCGAATAAAAATTTGACTTATAACAAATTTTCCGACTCCAGCCGGATTCCGGTCGAACTATATGTCCGGGTAAAATATGATTGTCACACACGGATTCAGCGTCTCTTCTTACCCCTAAATCGGTTATCTAATCAGCTAGAAATAAAACTTTAGCTTCTAACAATTTTCCGGTTTTGGCCGGATTCCGGGCGAACTACATGTCCGGGAAGAAAATTGTTTTCACATAAAAGTTCAGCATGTCTTCTTGCCCTAAACCGGACATCTGATCAACTCCAAATAAAACTTTTAATTTTAACAAACTTTCCGGTTTGAGCCGGATTCCGGGCGAACTACTTGTCCGTCGAGAAAATGGTTTTCACCATCGTCTTCAGCATGTCTTCCTACCTCTAAATCAAACATCTAATCAACTTGAAATAAAACTTTTACTTTTAACAAACTTTCCGGTTTTGGCCGGATTCCGGGCGAACTACTTGTCCGATTACAAAATGGTTTTCACCATCGTGTTCAGCATGTCTTCTTACCCCATAATCAACTATCACATTAGCTGTTTCAAAATATTTTGTTTGCCCCTTAATTTGAACCCCCTCCCCCACCCCTAAATGTAGGGCTACAAAGCCCATTTACGAACTTGACTGGTCCGCCGACCCAACGAATCCTCACACCAAGTTTCATCAAAATATCTCATTCCCTTCGAGAGTTATCGTGCTTACAGACGGACGGACGGACGGACAGACGGACAACTTTTGCGATGTCATAGGTATCCCTCCACTTACGTTTTAGGATCCCAAAAACCCGTACTTGGTACTTGGTCCATCTCAGATCCGCAAAAGTAGTGCACCGCAATTCACGTGATTTCAATGTAGTGAGTGCCGAATATCTGACCGGATATTAGCTTACGGAATGAGCCCAGATACTGGTCCTTATTTTTGTCCAATGTGTGGTATTGAAGGAGAGGATACGGTACATTTGATATGTTATTGTGAGGAGTTGAAAGAATTAAGAAAGGAAGTGTTTGGTCGGGAGGCTTGGGAGGAAAGGGATTTGGTTTTAAGTATGGGAAGTTAGTGTTTTGGTGAGATCCGAAGGCTGGGTAGATTCCTGAAGCTAGCTATGGCCCACCGTGAACTATTTTATAGAAGTTGATTTTTTGGTTTGTTGTTGGAGTGTATGATATCTTGTTTTTGTTATTGTGTTATGTTTAACGCCGTGGCCCTTGGGCTTTATTGGGAATAAATTCATTCATTCATTCATTCATACAGAAGACTAACAGTAGTAATTTAATCTGACGTGACAATTATAACTAAACAATGGTCTGGTTTAAAAGATGAGAGATCCTACCTTTCCAAAGTTGACAATGAGGTCGCGGTAGGTCAGGTTCAAGGAGGTTAGCTGTGAAGCGGATACGCTAGATGTCGCCAGTAAGTTCGCCTTGAATTCTTTCAGCGCGGCAACAAACACACGATCGACAGTTTTGTCGCAGGGCCCCATCTCGTGTATCTGTAAAGAAAGCGAAAATCATTGAAGGTGTTTATGATCTATCAATCCATCCAAACAAGATTCGGATTTAAAGCTTAGCTAAAGGGCAGGCATTCACAAGGCCGGATAGCATGATACCCTTATCCACCGCCTACAACTCCTTCGCAAAATAAAGCTCCGTTTCTTGTCATGTTTTCGACCCTGTTAAATAACACTCTGTTCCGAAATGTTTGGAAATCATTCCCGATTCATTAACTGTCTCGATTTGTCTAGTAAAGTAGTTTCATCTTTCCGTCAGTACGGTTTCATTGTGAAGAATACTTCGTATTTCGGAAATCCTGCTCACGGACTTATTTATTTTAGGCTCTAACTTTTGTATTTTGGACTCCAACTTTTGGACTTGCTTAATGTGTGACTGAGATGGGCAAATCCCAATCCGAATTTGAACCCAGGATTCGTTCTTTTGGCCGGATTCGAATCTTCTGCTCGTCAACACCTGCCCCCTCCCCCCCCCCACAAACTTCAGGAAATACATATTGGTACACATTGGTAGGAAACTCGTCACTCACCTTTCTTACTATGAATTCATCCAATTTCATCAGTTCCGACGAACTCGTCACAACTTGTAAAACAGAATCGGTAAATTCCGAGGTTCCTGTCAAGCTCCAGTTGCTCGAGGAAGTCGGGTCGATAAGTCTCTCTTTACTGTGCTTCCTATTGCTCGATTTTGACCGGATCCGGTCTTCTATCTCCTGTTCCGGATTCCGGGTGCGTTCAGGTGATGCAGCGTCGCAAACGAGCTGGCCACACCCTCCGTTGTAGACGCACTTTGCGTGGAAAACCCGCCGACATACTAAAGAAAAGATCCACTGTTAAGATAGAACACATTTTTTCTTATCTTTTTCGGCCGAGCGGAGTCTCCCAGTCAAGCAGCACAAACTTCATCGAGAAATTCTAGGTCCGCTGACAACTCTTTTAAAACAAGACCAAAAGTTTCGATGGGATACCAAAAATTTAATGTTTGATCCAGACAATTATATTTTATTACTCTAAAAATTTAGAAATAGATCAAGGCTCCTAATCCTCACACCAAATTATCTCGTTCCCTTCGACAGTTATCGTGCTCACAGACAGACTGATACTTGTCCGGCGAAAAAATAAAGCTAAAAAACGAATCCAGCGTATCTCCTTACCCCTATATCCAACATCTAATTCACTTCAAATGAAGATTGAATCTATAAAAAAAATCCGGTTTTAGCCGGATTCCGGACGAACTATCTGTCCGGCAAAAAATGATTGTGATATACGGATTCAGCATCTCTTTTTACCGCTAAATCGGACATCTAATCAACTACAAATACAACTTTTGCTTTTAACAAATTTTCCGATTTGGGCCCGATTCCGGGAGAACTACTTGTCCGCGTCGAAAGTAATTTTCACATAAGCCTTCAGCATGCCTTTTTACCCCTAAATCAAATTCTCATAAACTTCTAATAAAACTACTACTTTTAGCAAACTTTCCGGTTTTGGTCGGATTCCGGGCGAGCTACTTGTCCGGCGAGAAAATGGTTTTCATATTCGTGTTCGGAATGTCTTCTTACCCCTTCATCGACTATCTCATTAGCTGTTTAAAAATATTTATTTGTCCCTTAATTTGAACCCCCTCCGCCACCCCTAAATGTAGGGCTACAGAGCCCATCTAGGAATTCGGCCTTTTCCTTGCCCCAAAGGATCCTCCCACCAAATTCCATCAAAATATCTCATTCCCTTCGAGAGTTATCGTGCTCACAGACAGACGGGCAGACGTACAACTTTGCGATGTCATAGGTATCCCTCCACTTAAGTTTTGGGATCCCAAAAATGGGAAAAACAAAAGGAGAAGGGTGAAAAAAAAAGACGAATTACCTGCACATTTGAATCCTTGAGAGAATATCATCGTCTTTGAGCACATCGCGCACAATTCATTCTTATACAGCTTTGTACACCTTGTCAGCTTGTGCTGCGACACGGGTGGGATTGCAGAACCCCGGTACCCCTTCCCACTCCCCTCTCCTATCTCTGGACTAGGCAGCTCCTCTCCGAGCCTAAGGGGGTCCCCTTTGCTGGGTGATGGATCAAGTGCAGTGGCGTAGGAATTCCGGCGGGTTGGCTTGCTTTCCCTCCGCTCGAGTCGCTGGTGAAGATTTTCGCTAGACGCGTCTGTGTCAAAGCTTCGTATGCTTTCTTTACTCCCTCGGCGTTGGTAGGGACTACCATGGTCAGAGTCTCGACTGTAGCGCCGCTCAGCGGGGAATCTACAAACAAAAGATGCTGATTCTCCATCGGCAAGATACCGTACTTCACCCGGGGTTCAGTACACTGTCAGAAGTTTCAGAACAGATAACACAAGGATGCGAAGATTCTTTAGACAATTCCCTTGTGTAAAGTGCCATCTATGTATTATGCGAAGATTCAACAGACAACACTTGGGATGCAATCTAGTGTGTTTGAAAACGTTATGCATGATAACAAGCATTGCCCGGAAGAGCCAAAAATCCGCCAGAGAAGCATCCGCTGAATTTTCCGATATCATGACGACCAACAAAAAAGTCAACAGATGCTTTTTCGGCATTTTTCGGCTCTTCGGCAATGCTTGTTATGCATAAAATTTCATACGTAACGTTTTGAAAATTACAACAGTGTTTCCTGTCGAGCGTTGTTTGTTGAAACTGCGCATCCTCCTGTTGCCTGTCGTGAAACTTCTAACAGTGTAGGGGTAAAACAAATACAACATCTAAAACGATGAGAACACTAGTTGCGTTTTTGCAGATACCATGGTATCTGTTACCACGGAAACTGGATCTCCAATTAGCCGTTTTTGCAGTTACCGTGGTATCTGATATACGGTTGCTCTGCAAAAACGAAAATTGCCGAAATTGCCCTTTTTGAAGTCATCCCAAAAGAAAAACTGATATTCAGTCACATAACTAAGCGTCAAACTTCTTTCACACCAATTTGACAAAAAACTATGAAAGTGAGATGACTTTTCCAGATACCACGATCAGTCACCACGATCGGACCGTGGTATCTGAATTTCAGATACCATGATAACTGCAAAAACGCCTTTTGACCGTGGTTTCAGATACCACGATAACTGCAAAAACGACTTTAAACCGTGGTATCAGATACCATGGTATCTGCAAAACGCAACTAATATTTTGGCTTAATGATGCTGACTAAAGCACTACACCTCACTAGCTTTTGATATTCGGAAAAATTTGGAATACTTGTACTGTTGGCAGAAAACGAAGAATAAATATCTTTGGGTGGAACTTCCCGACTTTTTGTTTAACAACAATTCCATTCAACATCAAAAGGGGAACTGATTCATAACTGGTTTGACAAAGGAAAAACCGCAGCAGATACTGTATATAAGATCCTTGATTCCATATTTATACTGTTTATAATACTGAATATAAGATACTGTAGATAATATATCCTAAAAATCAAAACAGGACGTGATTCACAACTGGTTTGACAAAGAACAAACCGCAGCAGATACCGTGTATAAGATACTCGAGTCCTTCTATATATTGTATTTAAGATATAAGTCACTAAAACGAGCTCAATTTGGGAAAAAAGACTATTTCAACTGTTACCCACATTAGGGGTTGCTTGACTTTAATGAGAAAGTCAGAAAATCTGCAATCTACTCGTCCTGCTGAGTCATACGTAAATGCAACAAAGATTCGAGAGCCAGTGCTTTCAGCCGATCTAGGCAGATCAGCATTAATGTTGTACGCTGGGGTTTAGTCTAGGTTAAACAGATTCAACTTTCACTCTTTAGTTTCAAGCAATCAAGTTTATTGACAAAACCAACTTCATAGCTTCCTTCGTCAAAAGATGCTAAATTACGCTGGTCATACAGTAATAAAATAAAAATATTACACTAATTATTCACTTTCTTAAAATTCTCTGTAAAAAGGGCACAAACGAGTTTCACGGGGGTTTTCGTTATTCTACGAATATCCGGTGGGTTTGGCTTGGGTTTGTTTTGGGAGTGATCTAAGTAGTTTCAGATGGGTTCTGTGTGAAGTTTTAGTGAAGAAAGGTCAGAGAAGTTGAGTATATATAGGCGTTTCTGTTTTAGTCTAGTAATGTAAATAAATAGTGTAGTAGCTGAGCTCTCGATTTCGTTCAGGCGTAGGATTTGGAACCTAGTCCGTACATACAACCATGGTATGTAACATTAAAGAAGGCGAAGAAAATTTTTGAGAACATAAAAGATAGAAAACTTACTTGTGGATTGGAATGGAAGCCGTGTACACATGTAAACCACCTAGAGCGCTCGCGATAGTCTCCTCAGTCTGACTATTAGCCCTGCTCCTTAAAGGGTTTCTCTCCGCGATGACCTTCCTTCTTTCAAGCCTCCTCTGCTCCCTCTTCCTTTCCGAGTCGAGGGAGCTGAGTGTACTGATTGAGGTAGAAGTAGAATTAACTGTTGAGCGTGAGGAGCTGACTAGCGTGCCCTCAGTGTCGCTGTCACTATCAGCGCGTTCAAGCTTTCGAGAGCCACCTAGCGTAAGAAAATACTATCATCATTTATATGCCGATGTTTGTGGGTTCAAATCTCGCAGGAGGATTTTCTTTTGTCCTTCAGTTCACCAGTTATAAATGTATTTATGTTCTCTCAAAGAAAAAACTATCATCATACATATGGCGATATTTGTGGGTTCAAGTCCCGCAGGAGGATTACCTTTTGTCCTTCACTTCACCAATTATAAATGTATTTATGGTCTCTCAATTAGTCATTGCTATATTTCAGGTTTAAAGTTTGGCTGAAGGGCTCAGAAGGTGCTCAGAAGCTTTCGAGAGCAACCTAGCGTAAGAAAAGATTATTTCATTCAAATTCTGAAAGCGATGTTTGTGGGTTCAAATCTCGCAGGAGGATCTTCTTTTATCCTTCAGTTCACCAATTATAAATGTATTTACGGTCTCTCAATTAGTCAATTCTAAATTTCAGGTATAGAGCTTGGCTGAAGGGCTCAGAAGGCACTCAGAAGCTTTCGAGAGCCACCTAGCGTAAGAAAGAATTGTCATCAATCATATTCTGAAACCGATGTTTGTGGGTTCAAATCCCGCAGGAGGATTTTCTTTGCCCTCCAGTTCACCAATTACATATGTATTTATGGTCTCTCAATTACTCAATGCTATATTTCAGGTTTAAAGCTTAGCTGAAGGGCTCAGAAGGCGTACCCGATGAAAAATTTGTAGCCTGCGTAGTACGAAAACGTTGCATGTAATACTATGTAACAGCAAAGAATACTATCATTTAATGTGCCTCAGACTGGTCCAATCTTATGTAGTAGTATCCACTAGCATCCTGTCTTGCCATAGTAACATCCAGTCTTGCTAATAGTACCATATAGTAGTATGCAGTAGCACGGTAGCCTTGAAGAAGAAGCATGTAGTAGCATCGTTAGTACTGCATGCAACTTTTTCGTACTACTTCATAGTACTATTTTGAGATAAATTTTTCATCGGGTATACACAAGAGGAAGGTGCCAGAGCTTGCGAGAGCCACCTGGCATGGAGAATCAGATTATTATCATTCCTATTCTGAACCGCGAAGACGCGGAGGATTGCTTACAAATAATGATAAAACTTAATCAAAGGCTGTCCACCCAGTCCATAAACTTCGCCCCCTCACCCTCCGTCACACATTCAGACAGAAAACGAAACTTGGAGAAACAAGTTATTATATTTACTATTCTGGCTGAGATATGCTGGGGGGGGGGGGGGAGGTGAGCTCGGCCAGTGTACAGAAAAGAAGGTTTCGATCGGAGCCGAAAAGACTTAACAAGGATCGCGATTACTTACAAATACTGGTAGAAATTCCTCGAAAGATGTCAGCCCGATCTGAGCCCCTACCCCCCCCCCCCTCCACCCCTCGTTACACATATACAGAAAATGAAACTAAGCAGGCAGGAGCGCCTTAGCGAGATCGAACCACGTCTCCTTAGACAGCTTTGAACTAAATTTAACTTCAAACTACTGGTAGACCCCATTCATCGACACATACTTCCACCTCCCCATATGCCCGTGCAAGATTCCAGAGACCGGCACCGCAGCAAACTCTTGGGATTCAACCATTAAGTTCATCCCATGTACAGTACGTCCCCTCCTTTCTGAAGTTTTCCAACAAGAATCTTTGGGCAACCAGATTCAACTTTGGTTTGATATTACTAAATTTGTTGATGAAGTGTGCGACTGTGACTGTATATAGACAATTCGACGAGAAGACGAACATTCAAAACTAAATATTCCTTGAGCCCAAGCTGGCTTGTATTCAACTGGTACGTCAGCTAATATGCTTCATCAGCGATATTTTTGCCCTTCTTGGCAAGTGTCCTCGTCAGGCTGTCATTCTTCACGGTCAACGTCGGGGAAGGAAACAAACCTGTAATCTTCCATTAGATTTCTTACCCTTGCCCACCCTTGTTTCCTACCCTTGCCAAGAATGGCCGAAATATCGCTTATGAAGCATCGTAGCTGACGTATCCGTTGTATACATTCTTTGAATATATATTCAAAACTGCTTCTGTTAGCAACGTTCTTCGAAGAATAAAAGATTTATGAATGGTTTCCCTATTCAAGCCCCCGATACGACACATACCCAGCGATAACGGCTGAGACTGTCAACGAGTTTCTATGGTATCTGAAAGCACATCTCGCACTCTTTACTGTTTATGTTCCAATATTCAGAACTGTCTGAATACTGTAAAGATAGGTTCTGCTTTTAACAAATTATCCACGGTCTTGGCTGTTTTAAGCCTTTTCCCAGGCACATTGATTTCTAGCAAAATCTCGGCAAAATTCAGATTACCGGTTTTACGCATCAGTAGCATGAGACGCGAACACTCATCGAGGGCATAAGCGGCTTGATGCGAATGAAAACTAGTTAATCGCGGCAAGTGCAAAGATTAGTGAGGTATCGTTAGTGTGTTAAGAATGTAACATACGAAATTCGGGTCTCCGGGTTTAAGAACTATTGAATTGCTTCCACTTCTACTGTATTTCAAAGTAGAATGCTGTATTTTGGACTATTCTACTTTTTGATTTTTTAATCTACATGACTACTTTATTTCTACTGTTTTTGGTCTTTTGATACTTTATTTTCACGCTATTTTGTCTTCTGGTTGGATTGCCAAGCAGAAAAGAAGTTTACATCCAAAAAATTTGTCTGCGACAGACTACGGTTTGGAAAAGAATCTGGTTTTGTATAAAATTCTCTCAATTTAACCATGAAAGAGACTGATTTTTTTTTTTTGCCTGCGGCGCACAGTTTTAACAGAATCTGGTTCTGTAACAAATGTATAGCCTATACTTAAGCAGAAAATAGGGTGATTTTTCCCAGTTGTACAGTCAGCATACAGTTTTGTTTTCTACCAAAATCTCCGTATTGTTAGCAGAAAACAGGATACATTTTTGACTGCGGCGCGCATTTTGAACACAATCTGGTTTTGTGCCAAAATATCTGTAGGCAACTGAAAACAGTCAGATCATCAAAGTTTTGCCTGTTGTGCACAAGTTGCACAAAAGTCCCAGTCTTTTAGCAGAAGACAGGAATTCTGTTCGGAATTTTTGCCCGCGGCGCAGTTTTAACACAATCTGGCTCGAAAAAAATATTGAGACAACAATATGATTTTAAAAAACTTTGCCTGTGGTGCACAGATTCAATAAAATATGGTTTTATATTAGAAACTCCGTATTTAAGAAGATTTTTTTTTCTTTTTTACTTTTTTAAGTTATTCCTGAAGGGAAAGGTTGAAAATAAATGAGCTCATAAGCATTGAAGTTTGAAATAACGGGCCTGGTGATTGCATTAATCATTCAGCACGCCTTTTTAATACAAAACTACCTTTTTTTTTACTATCGATTCAGAACAAATCTAATTTTATCTACTTTATTTTGGAGGGCTGCTACTTCATTTTAGAGAGGGTCGAGTGGAAGCACTGTACTGAATGCTGTTACGGAAGTAGGTTGCATTGGCATTACATGTACGGGAGGTCCTTTAAGTGAACAAACATCAAGATCCCCGCCCCAGCGAACCTAGTCTAAACTACGCTATTCTGATTTCCAGAAAATGAGGGGTCCTTAATCGGGTACGTCCCCTTCCAAAGATCCTCTCTCCTCACCAAAAAAGCAAACATCAGTTGCAAGGCCATCGACAAACTCAGCATGACGAAAGGGCAGAAAGTGAAGAAAAAGGAGCACCTCTAACACTGTGTCGCCCCAAGAAATAATAATCATGCAGGACACAACGGTGCAACAAAAATCGAAAAAAAAAACAAAAGGAAAATTATAAAATAAGCTGCGTTCGCACGTATCGTTCCAGCGATAGGTTTGATCAAGGAAAACACGCAGAAATATGGAGACGGATGGCATACTTAAGAACGTCAAGAAGTTTCTAACATTTGGAAACGGTCGCTTGGTCGGTGTTGTGGGCGACGTATCGAAATATCGTGTGGGCGACCTTTCAAATCGCCTGGTAGGCGATATCTCACAGTATCGCGTTGGGGATAGGTCAGTACATTTACTGCACACATGTGGTGTGATCCGCTCAGGGGTCCAAGCTTCGTCGGGGTATCTCCAGCGAGTAGCTAAAACGGTGTAAATATGTTGGAGCAAGATTGTGAAAAATAGTGTTGCCTTCGAACTTGACGGGCATATTTCCGATTGCACAACAAAAAGATTCTGAAAAATATCCGCCTTGCACAGTCTTTTGGTATGACAATAAGGATGTCAGACCTGATAATCACGATAATCGCCGACACGGCGGAGTTGTTAAACGACCCCTATTGCCTATTCTGCTTTTTTTAGTATCCCTAGCTCCCTTATGGAACTAGAAGCTTCCGAGATCCCCGGTTTTCGCCACTGTTTGGTTCAATTCAATCCAATTCAGTTTTATTTCAACACCAATTACGGACTAGTCGAATAGCAGGTGGTAAAGTCAACATACATTAACAAGAGCTGTAAGCTCATATGGCACTTGCATGTGTCAAGATGATTTGATTGATCAAGAGTAAGTTTCGACTTTGCGGTTGAGATGTGCGCTATAAGGGAGCTGGAACTTCATTTGTAAGCAAAACCCTTGAGGCAAAACTGCTAATGGGCTGATGGGCATCACGAAAATGCATATATTGCTTAAAAGTATTTTTTTTACTTTGCGGTCAAGATTGGTACTTTAAGGAATAATCGGATTTGGGAAGTAGCAATTTCTAAGCAAATGTTGTTGAGTCTCCAATATTCCAGCGAAGTTTCATCGTCCTAGCACATCTGGAAGTACCTTAACGCGCGATCACCGGAATCCCAGACCCCCCTCCCCCTCCTCCAACTCCACCCACAATAACCGGAGCCAATCCTGTTCTGTAAATGATTAATCCAGAGCATCTGTTTGTCATTCCCACGAAGTTCGATCCAGATCACACCAGTCTAAGCGGGTCAAGTATTTTCCGCCCTCCCCCCGATAATTGCCGGATTCGGTCCGGAAATGAAAAAGGTCACAAGAGAAAAATGTCCTCTGTTTAATTATTAAATTTCACTCGAATCCGATCATCCGTTCCAAAGTTACGCATGACTCAATATTCCGGATTCCCCTCCCTCAACTCCCCCCCCCCAAGATTTTCATATCGAGGATTTTTTTTTTATTCCAAGTCAGTTTGACCGGGTCCCTGATATGCCTTCCAAGTTTCGTCGTGAAAATCCCCCAAAAACGGAATTCCGGGATACCCCTCCCCCCCCCTAAAGTGTCCGGATCCAGTCAAATTATGTAAAAGATTTATATGGACCAGATGTTTGTTCTTCCCAGCAAGTTTCACTCCGATACCATCATTCTAACCGTTTCTCCAGATTTCCGGTCCACCCCCCCCCCCCACCCCACCCAGCTCCCCCACGGTGCACGTAGCCAATCCGATTCAGCAAATGACTTACCTAGAGCATCTGTTTGTTCTTCCCACAAAGTTCCATCCCGATCCCTCCATTCTAAACGGGGCACGTATTTCTCCCCCCCCCCCAATAGTTGCCGGATCCGGTCCGGATATGAAAAAAATCATCGGAGAAATGTCCTCTGTTGAATTCTTAAATTTCACTCGAATCCGATCAACCATTCTAAAATTACGCATGACTGAAAATTTCGGATTCCCCTCCCTCCACTCCCCCCACCATTATCTGATCGACAAAATTTGTATTTTGAAGTCAGTTTGATTGGGTCCCTGATATGCCTGCCAAGTTTCATCGTGAAAGTCCCCAAAACCACCATCACCGGAATTTCGGGACCCCCCCCCCCCCCATAAGTGTCCGGATCAAGTACAATGGCCTAAAGGACTTATCTAGAGCAGATGCTTGTTCTTCCCAGCAAGTTTCACTCCGATCCCTCCATTCTAACCGTTTCTTGAAATTTCCGGTCTCCCCCCCCCCCCAACTCCCCCCTGGCTACCGAATCCGGTCAAGACTTTAAACGGGACATTACAGATATATATTCTGTTCATTTATGAAGTTTCATTACAATCCGATCATCCGTTCGTAAGTTACACACTTCTCAATTTCCCGGATTCCCCTGCGGATTCCCCTCCCTCCACTCCCCCACCATTATCTGATCAACAATATTTTTATTTTGAAGTCAGTTTGATTGGGTCCCTGATATGCCTGCCAAGTTTCATCGTGAAAATCCAAAAAACCACCATCACCGGAATTCCGGCCCCCCCCCCCCCCATAAGTGTCCGGATCCAGTACAATGGTCTAAAGGACTTATCTAGAGCAGATGCTTGTTCTTCCCAGCAAGTTTCACTCCGATCCCTCCATTCTAACCGTTTCTTGAAATTTCCGGTCTCCCCCCCCAACTCCCCCCTGGCTACCGAATCCGGTCAAGACTTTAAACGGGACATTACAGATATATATTCTCTTCAGTTATGAAGTTTCATTACAATCCGATCATCCGTTCGAAAGTTACACACTTCTCAGTTTCCCGGATTCCCCTGCCCTCCACCCCCCCCCCCAAAATGGTCGGATCAGAAAACTGATTATTCCTAATTTTGTTTGGTCGGGTCTCTGATATGCCTGCCAAGTTTCATGGTCCTAGCACAACTGGAAGTACCCTAACTCGAAAAAGTGTGACAAAATGCCCTAAATTTTCAAGTTTCCAGCGCCCCGCACTCCCCCCCATATGGTCGGATCGGGAAACTGATTATTTCCAGGTTAGTTTGGTCGGGTCCGTGATATTCCTGCCAAGTTTCATTGTCCTAGCTCATCTGGAAGTACCCTCACTCGAAAAAGTGTGACAAAATGCCCTAAATTTTCAAGTTTCCAGCGCCCCAACTCCCCCGCATATGGTCGGATCGGGAAACTTATTATTTCCAGGTTACTTTGGTCAGGTCCCTGATATTCCTGCCAAGTTTCATTGTCCTAGCTCATCTGGAAGTACCCTAACTCGAAAAAGTGTGACAAAATGCCCTAAATTTTCAAGTTTCGAGCGCCCCCACTCCCCCGCATATGGTCGGATCGGGAAACTGATTATTTCCAGGTTCGTTTGGTCGGGTCCCTGATATTCCTGCCAAGTTTCATTGTCCTAGCTCATCTAGAAGTACCCTAACTCAGAAAAAAGTGACAAAATGCCCTAAATTTGCAAGTTTCCAGCGCCCCGCACTCCCCCCCATATGGTCGGATCGGGAAACTGATTATTTCCAGGTTAGTTTGGTCGGGTCCCTGATATGCCTGCCAAGTTTCATTGTCCTAGCACATCTGGAAGTACCCTAACTCGGATATGTGGGACAAAAAAACTCGGACCGACCGACAGACCGACAGACCGACAGACCGACAGACCGACAGACGGAATTGTGATCGGTATATGGCACTTGAGCCAGAGGCTGCAAGTGCCATAAAAACTAACCAAAATTGTCAACATATACTAGAAGTGGTCGAGTTTCCTATAAAATACTGAGAACAAACAATATAAAAAGTAACGATTGGGGAAATAGACAACGAGGGATAAAATAATAACCTACTAATTTCTGTTACGTAGGGAAACAAAGGAGGGGACAAAGCTATTCTTGTATCTCACGTGTCGGCAAAACACTGGTTGAAGGGTGGTGACTGGTTCGGAAGCTTGTCTTTGAGGCCTCTCCCTTTCTGTTGTTAAGTTGAGGGGCAGGATGTCGCGAAGGACTGGGTTCAGTAGAGTCTGCCCTCCAAACTTTAAGCACAAATTTTCGTGACGGTGAGACAGGGTTGTCAGACTTGTTTTGTACTTACGGCTTTTCAACGTTTTTCGGCCGAACCATTGCCAGTCACGCAACGTAAACTTCGCCGAAACCTTCAAGGTCCGCCGACTACTCTTTCACACATGTTCTCCATTTTGGAAGATATGGTAGGCCATCAGGCCTATCTCCTGTTTATAACTTCATCTGCTTTGCTTGGTTTCACCCAATTTAACACGCCACGTTCAGTTTTCAAATATTTTGCGTCCAGCCGCGGCATCGGGAGAGCGAGAAGGCTTGACGAGTCAACCAGCGCTAACAATAAAATCGTTCATGTCACATGGGGAATATGGGTATTTTCGAAAAACGGTATTTCTGATTCATTTCATCGTGAAAAGATCATTTCTAGTAGGAGTTGTGCTTTAAGACGTTGGGCTTGAACTATCACAGACGTGTCCTATGAGTTCAAAGATATGATTTTGTTTATAATCCACTTCGCAATCACAGGACTCAAAATCCATATCCTGCTGATTCTTCCGCCCAATTTTTACGTAGGCTAGTTTCATCCCATCATTTATTTCTGGTCATATCTTGTAAGTGTATTAGTTAATTTGTTTCGGGTCTGTGTATTTCGTAAATACTGTATTCTACTTCTAGCTGTGAGCTATTTGGATAATAAACTTGATTGACTGACTGAAAAAAAATATAAAAAAATCAGCCTTCAGACAAAAGCAAAAGGCAATATCCCGATAGGGCCTGATTGAACTAGCTTAGTTCTTCTGTTCTGGAGCGATTTCCAGAACTAGCTGTAAAAAGTTTCTCCGAGTAAGGATTAAAGTTAACTGCAGTATTTCCTACTGGGCTTTTCTTTACTGAGATAAGATCAATCCGAATTAGAGAAAAGATTATATTTTTAGAGACAAGATTAATCCCAGTAGCAAATACTGCAGGATTTATTTTTCCAGTGTACGTTAGCTGAAAGATAAAATGAAAAGGTAAAAAAAGAATATAACTTACTGGGGAGGTTGACCTCCTCGGCTGAAACAGTCCTAAAGGGCGAAGGGGCCAGTGGGCTGGTGAGGCTTGACTTGTACAGGGGTTTGATCGGTGGGCCGAGTTTGAGAGCCAATTTATTACGGATTCTTTCTCCGTCGAGGTAGGACGCGGTCCGAGCATAAGTAATGTTCCTTGAGCTGAAAGCACAAAGGTTACCAATAAGAACATCTGGGAAGCTGAAAAGACTCGGCAACAAATATCTGCAACCGATCCAAAGCTCTGTGACATTTCCGAAGCGAAGTCATGTCCAAGCATGCTCATGCCAGTCTAATCTAGCACAACTGTGCGTGCTCGGACAAATCGCTACCAGAACTCTTTCGTGCCCTTTTCTACATCCTTGGATAATAGTGTATAATTACATGTTTAGTAGTTCAACATAAAATTAGCCACGGAGCTACGATGGTTGTGTATATAAACCTTTCTCTCTATCTCTCTCTCTCTTATTCGGCAAATTGTTTCATGTCTTTCTGTTAATTTATTCCACTTCCATTTCTTACAGTGGATCATACAAAAATAAAATATCCATTTGCAGGAACGATCGCCAGTCCCTTACTCCGGAACTGAAACCCAAATTTTCTCTTAGACAGATAAACAGATCGAAAGTTTATTTTAAAAATCGACTTTTTAACCAATGGAAAACCAAATTTGCGATTACTGTCAGCAAAAATATTTTCATACAAATATCTTAAACAAAAATTTCCTTACCTATACTTTCTCTCCGCCTCGTAGAGAAAATTTGATGACGTTGACACGTATGAAGGTCCAAAAGGAGAGACGGGTGGGGATGGGCTATCGGTGGGGAACTTGAGCCGCTGTAGAGCTTGAGCAGGGTCGGAGAAGCTCTCCCCTTCGCTATCTTCCTGAATTCCGGAGCTCCTGAAAGTAAAAATTAATCAATCAAATTCTGTTTAGAATTCAGATATATTCCGCGTAGGAACAAATACGCAAATTATGACAACGTTGGAAAAACAAGAAATGTGATATTAAAAAGCACCCAGGGCACCTTATGTTCAAGAAAAAAATTGTGAACGGTTCATAGTTCTGTATAAATTCGGAGGAATATTTTTCAAAAACAGACGGCGAATAACGGAGATTGTTTCTACTGAACCTTTGATCGCTACCTTGCAGTGCTGCCACTTTTCTCTGAGGGAGCGTGTGCTCTCGCCGCAAACAGATATGCCATTCTGGAGCCTAAAAAACTCCGTCATTTTTATCTTTGTAACACGAGAATCTCGCAGCTTCACCATGCCTCAACTTTTTCATTCTTATTTTTATGGCACCTGGCCGAAGCAAGTGCCATATAGCGATGGCAATTTATGTCCGTCCGTCGGTCTGTCGGTCTAGGTTTTTCTAGTTCGGGCACTTCCAGATAAGCTAGGACGATGAAACTTGGCAGGCACATCAGGGACCCGACCAGATTAAACTGGAAATAGTCACTTCCCCGGTTCGGCCATCTGGGGCGGGGGGGGGAGTGGAGGGAGGTGGAATCCAAAAAACTGAGGTATTTGTAACTTAAGAACGGGTGATCGGATCCTAATGAAATCTGACATTTAGAAAGATCTCGTGTCTCGAACGTCTCACTTTAAATCAGGACCGGATCCGGTGACATTGGAGGGAGTTGGGAGGAAAATCATGGGAAACGCTGAGAGTGGAGGGATCGATGTGAAACTTCGTGGGAAGAACAATCACAAGTCTTAGATACAACGTTGACACAACCGGATGGGATACGGGCGCTGTGGGGGAGTTGGGAGGGGGGGGGGTCGGATTTCTAGTGATCCCACGAGGTCGGTACTTCCTGATGTGCTATATAGGACGATGAAATTTGGCAGGCGTGTTGAGGACCCAAACACATTTGACTTGAGAATAGTCATTTCCCCAATCCGACCATTGCGGGGGGAGTGGAGGGATGGGGAATTCGTAATCTAGTGGCATGCATAACTTTTGAACGAGTGATCGGATTAGAATGAAACTTGGCAAGTGGAAGGAGCTATCGTCTCAGGTTTTCCATATCAAGTCCGGATCGGATCCGATACTTGGGGGGGGGGGGGGGTGGAGGGGGACACCGGAAAACTCGTGAAACGCTTAGAGTCCAGGGATTGGGATGGAACTTTTTGGAGAGAACAAGCAGTAGGCCTAGATTAACTGACCGAGCCAGATCGTATCGGGACTCTCTGGGGGGGGGGGGGGGGGGGGCTGGAGGTGGTCGGACTTCCGGTGATCGCAAGTTAAAATAGTTCCAGCCGGATGTGCTTAGACAATGAAAGTTTGCAGGCATTCAAATTCATTATATTCTCCAAATATTCTTTTACAACAAATAGAATAGGACGTCAACAAAATTAATAACCCTTTTTGATTTATCATATGACTTATGGCGGTTACATTTAAAAGATACATAAATATTAAACTAATCGGTAACTATATATCTACAATTATAAAACGACAATATATACAATTAGCCTAGCTTAACTCATGACCTAAACATGTGTCGAACCACATTCGGCCACGGTTGGGGGAGTTGGAGGGGGGGGGGGGGGGGACTGGAACCGGAGATGTAAGAGATGCGACTTTGTATTCGGCCACAGTAGGGGGAGTCCCGCAAATTTTGTGGCTCGCAAAGGGGTCAAAGGAGTGCATGAGTGCGAGTGCAAATGAAAGTTGGAATGTAGAGAGAGCATATGCCATAGATTACATATTTTAGGGTCCGAACTGGAACCAACCACGGTGGGGAGGGGGGGTACCTAAATTTTCCAAAAAATGCTCAGATTCGAGTGAACCTTGATAGATGGTACGAGAAGATGCTTTGAATGATGCATTCACGAGTCTGAACCAGATGCGGCCACGATAGGTTGAGTTGAAGGGAGGTATCGAAAAATCGTGTGGCACGTCTATTGATCAAACGAGTGGATTTGTTGGGCTTACACTTGGAAGTTACAACAGTCATTTGCCCAAGATGATCCGATGCGATGCCGGAAATGCTCAGTCTTGGGTGAAACTATATATCCTTTTTCTAGGTCCGAACCACATTTTAGATGGCGGGTGTATTTCGTGACGTTCGCATCTACTTTCTTGTACCGCTACTTGTATCAAGTGCTATACGAGCTCGTAGCTCTTGTTTTTGTATTAATGGTAATTATCCGGTCGCTGAATTCTGCCTAGCTTTGTCGAAGAAGTCGATAATCTGTGACAAATCACAGAATTCTGTAACCAGTGGCAGCACTGAACCTGAGATCCGGCTATTATAAGGACCGAGTTAAGTGTCATAAGTTAAAGCGTATCTGTTGGTTTGAACAGAAGAGGTGGTTCAATGTCTTACCCTTCCGAATCGAGGATATGCTCGGGCAGGGAAGGTGGTTTCTCATCTAGTTCTTCTTGGCTTGGTTCTTTCGACAGGAACGCTTCGTCTGTAGAATGAGAACCCATAGGATCCTACAAAGGAGAATACAAAATAAAAACAAAACATGTCATCCTTCTCTAAAATAAACTTGCAGATGGGAAACTAAGTTCAGTCAACACAAATCCCAAAATTTCGTGAAAATTTCAGTTTTGGGTGCCCCAATAGGGTGAGTGCATGGTACCAAACAGGTTGAACACCCACGCAGGGGCGTTCCGAGGGGGTGGGGGTTGGTAAACCACCCCTCCCCTAGAAAGTATGTGGGTAAGAAATCCGGCAAATTTTGACCTGGTGCGAGAAGCCGCACCAGTTAAAATTTGTCAAATTCGCATGAAACTGATGATTTTTAGGGAATCTACCGGAATTTGCTGCTTACCGGATAAGTACAAACTACCAGGAACCTACCGGAAATATTCTCAAGGAATCTACCGAAATTTCGCTCAAGGAATCTACCGGATCTTATCTCAGGGAATCTACTGAATGTTCGATCAGGGGATCTACCGGGCTTTGCCCCACGGAATCTACCAGAAATTGCTTCAGGGAATCTACCGGAATTTCGCTGTTTACCGGATAAGTACTCACAGCTTACCGTGATGACCCCGACACACAACTTACCAAAGTGATTCGTGCAGACAGACCACAAAACGCACCGGAACGTTCACCGGGTCATTCCGGTAATCTACTAAATTTCTGTAGCTTTCAAGAATTAGGTAACCTACTGAAATTTACATCATTCCCAACTATAAATGCTGTTCCAGGAATAATACCACGGTAACGTCTACTCCAGTCTCGACAGCTTCTCGACTCCTTTCCGGTGATAAGCCGAGGAGAGTTCAAAAAGGAGTTAGCCTTGTTCCCCGTGATTCTGAAAGTCGCCAGGAGAGCCTCGAAACAAACAGAAAATTGGAGATATATTCGAAGTCTTTCGTGAATTGAAACATGTTACCACTAGTATGGAAAGCGTCCAAGCTGGCTAACCAATCCCTATTACCTCAGCAAAAGAGGAACGGATTTTTAGCAAGATAAAGTTGGTTAAGACCACCTTGCGTTCAACAATGGCTGACCAGCGTCTTGAAAGCCTGTTACTAATCGCATGTGAAACCGATCTAGTTGACGAATGTGAAATTGGATGGGCTGTGGACAAATGGAATACGCTTAAAACGCGACGAATAAATGTGTAGGGTGGGTTGAAGGTCGAAGACTTTTTAGTTTTAGGTGACAATTTCAACGTTTTACCGAATAGGGCTGAAATCCAACAATCTAGTAACATCTCACTTATTCACTTAAAGGTGCCTGAAAACCAGATAAAAATGCGTTACTTCATTTTTACGTTATCCAGGGAAAATCAATTTCATAGGATGAACTTCTTCTTTCGGATTTGTGGTACCTCTATGTGCGTGTCCCTCTACGCTTGAAATGTTTACCAGTTAGAAATTTAAGCCATTGCCAAAAAATAAATAAAAATATCAGATTCATTGCAAGACATATCCTAAAATCATTTTCCTACTTTTCTACAGGCTTCTCCGATGTTGCATCTTTAGCCCTGGAAATGGAGGCCTTTCTTAAAATTCAAATTTTCCACGTCTGGATGAATTTTGGTTTTTCGTGCAAGCAGCGCACACTCTGAACGTTATTATTAGAGCCCCGGGTGGAAAATACAAAATCCCTCAGATGAGTCAAAATATTTCAATGTATTCAGATATCAGATAAAAAAAAAAAGCTTTTCAGTTAGACTTGATCGAGCCTATCTTTTTTTTACTGTTGTTTGTAACACATGACTGAAGTCGGAACACAACAGTATTGCAGAGTTTCTGCAGAGATGATCACACCGGAGAATTTCCGGTAAAACCTCGAAAAATTCCGATAAAATTCTGAAGCCCCCCCCCCCCCCCCCCCCCCGCCCTCTATCAGGAAGGTGTCGGGACGCCCCTGGATCCAAGCATTGTGTGTTTTCCCACTCAAAGTCAATGAAAAAATATCGAATCGCTTGTTAATTTCTGACTGTGTGACAATGCCAAGAATTTATTTTTTAATCCATCAATTTTGTTTTTTGCTTCACATTTCTAGTGTAGTATCAGGCACGGTAAAGAATAAAAATAATATCACTAACTGTTTAAACAAATAATAATTTAGTTTTAGTTTATTCACATTAACTAATTGTTAAGTTACCGGACTATGAGTGAAGGTACTCCCATGTTCGAATATCACAGTCTTTCAGCGCCAGGCATGCACTGAGTCATGACTAAGTACTTTCGGCCACCCTGGTCAGAACCTGGAGAGAACCAAAAAGACAGATAAATCACAAAATGTACCAGAAGAACTGTTCCGTAAAAAAAAATAAAAAAAATAACTCACCCTTTTTTTTCCAGTTATAATGTTGCGGCTTCAGCTAAAGTTTGTTTAGCACCGCAAACATACTTTGTATACCACGAGCTGGACCTGATCCCAAAGGCCTCCGCTTTTAAGTTTCAAACAAGACAATAGTTGCGTTTCTGATCCGAATTCTCCGCTCCGAATTCTCGCTTCTGAACTCTCGATTCTTGTACAAATTACCGTTTTTGCTCCTCTGACTTCTCCATTCTCGCTTTTGACAAAAACACTAATTTTGCAGCTCGTCCGCAACCCGATATACTTGTTTATGCATATTGAGCACCCGCACTCTGTTGACCAATCAGGGAGGAGAACGCAGAGAGGAGAATCGAGAATTCACCATCGGAGCAACTTGTCGATTCTGCAGAATCGCGAGGCTTTCCCCGTTCTCGATTCTGACAAAAACGCAAGAAAAGGAGAATTCACTTCATCTGAAAAGTCCAAAAACGTGAAATAGCAGAATTCTGAGGAGAATCGCGAGGAAAATTCGGATCAAAAACGCAACTAACATGACGTTGTCTCACCTTTCGTCTCCGTTCTTCCTCCCTCATTGATGCAAACCTCTGGCGGACCAGATTTCCTCTGACCCTCGACTGGAACTGAACCACAGAGCAGCGGAGTTGAGTATACCACTTGCGGACTCTGTATCCCCTCCAGACCTTCTGAACAAACGTTGCTGCCATGTTCCGCATCCTCAAATTCATGGCCAGGCGCTGAGCGAGGAACATGCGCACGTAGGACTGAAAGGGACGAAAACTTTCAACAACACCGTCACTACAATTTAATCAAGGTTTGAGCATTGTAATATCAGTAATTAAAGTTTAAACGAAAAGCCAACTTCTTTTTGTGTCATTTAACTGAATACACTGAAATATTTGGATTCTGCAAAGGAATTTCTTTAATTTCCACTATCTGCTCTAGTTACGACGTTCAGAATATCTGCGGCCGTTCCCACAACGTAAATTCTACTATGACATGGGAAATTTTAATCTCAACACAAACACGGCTTTTCAGTGGGCAGTGGTGCGAGATTGGTGAAGATTAAATTCATAAATTTTTCTCGTAAGGCAACGTACAAACGCATAGAGGTAAGACAAATCACGCGGAAATTCCACTATTTGAAAATCGATTATTAGTGAATAGCAGAACAACGAAGTAACGCATTTTCAACGGGTCTTCAAGCCAATTTAAGTGAATAAGTTATGGTTAACTAGATTGTCCTATCCCAGCCCTTTTCGGTTAAACTTTAATGCTGTGACCAAGTTTGTTCTTTGAGTAGAACAAATATAGACACTGCAGAGATAAACATTCGTAGCCTGTGGTGAGCATACTAAAAACGCATACTTCCGCGGCATAAGTGTTTGCCACACACTCGTCACACGCTGAATCTCGCGGAACGCCGTTTTCCCTATTTTTTTGGCGGTAAGTTCAAATGTTTGAAAATGAAAATAGAATCAAGATAAAATATCAGCAAATACAACTGCAGGCTCACAAAGAAGGATCCTTAGTTGTATGCCATCTGCCTGATAAAGAAGCTAATTTTATTATTAACTCTAATTTGTCACCAAATCTGAATTTCCCGCCAACTTTGAGCCACGAAATCGAGGATCACCTTTACAATAATTTGGGAAATTCGAGCCACTAAAAATCTTGTTGGTCGCGGAAACACACTGCCCCACACACGACCGCGGAACCCCTTTTTTCGAGCCACTAATTATTTGTGGGATCGCGGAAAAACGCCGCAGACTAGCCTATAAGGTTTTCATTAAAAAGTAACTATTAGTTTAGTTCCCTGCTTTAATCTTATTTGCTAATCGCCGGAAATCGACAGTCTCGCTGAATTGAGTCTTCTTTAGTAACCCCCTCCCCCCCCCCAAAAAAAAAAAATTACTATACGGCTACAGATCCCATCTACGAACTTGGCCTGCGGTTTGATTGTTCAAGAGAGGATTCAAGCGGTCAGTATACCATTTTCGTGGTCGAAGCGAGTGTGGATTTACGGATTTTCTCTCTCGGTACAGGCGTACTCTTGGCTCTAGCTCCTATATCGGAATGCCCCATCCAGTTACTGACGCTATGAGCGAGAAGGTGAACAAAGACACAACCCCCTTCGTCGAGAATACGGTGGAGCCCCCCAAGTGCAACTGCAGCGATATCCGGTGCAGCCAGGACGCCGGTTTTCGCGCTGTCTCAATAGCCTCAAAAGACCTGGCTTTGCGCAAAGTTGTAGCGGAGGAACACGGATGGAACGGACTCAAAAGCGTGTTATTCCTATCGGTTGAATTCGGCATGACCAGCCGGATTGCGGTCTACACAACTCTTAGATACCTAGAAAGGGTGTAGTGGGGTTTATTTTTGCTATGCTGTTTCTTTTTTAAATGCTCACTGCCAACAAACGGTGCATCGTTATTAGTTTTCAAATTTTATGTAGTGCAAATATATTTTCATAAGAATGTGATATGTTTCTAAAAAAAAAAAAAAAAAAGCGGTCAAAGGGGGCTAACGGACAGACTGTTGCGCGAAAGGATACGCTGACGGACGGACAACCTCACTGGTATGACGTCACTGACGTCTTCGGATTAAAAAAAAACAGAAATCAGAGATAAATACCTGGATCTTGATGACAGCCGCTCGGACAGACTGATAATTTCTTCTTTCCATATTGGCCCGGAACCATCTCTGTATTGTCACAATGGAGGCCAAAATTGTCTGGTGAAGTCGGGTGTCCAATTTGGCCTTTTCCGTTTCTCGAAGGAAAATCTTGTTGCAGCCGACCTGGTAGTGGTCCCTGTTCAATCCAGCCGAGTCTATGAAATCAGCTACGTCACTCTGCGAGCTGGAAAAAATGGTGTATTTTTTCCTTTAACTTTTTCATCAAAAGACCCCCTTTTTGGTTTGGTTGCAAAAAAAAAATAAGGAGGGATAATATTTTTATAAATAATAAGTTTTAAATGAAAGAAAATTTTAAAGAATGGAGAAATTAAGGAAGGAAAAAGTAAAAAAAAAAATGTAAGGTTCTAAAGATGTGATGAAAATGGTAAAATGAGAAATAAGGCTTAAAAGAGGAAATAAGAAAGAATATAAAAAAATTAAACGTCGAGATAGAGGAAAGTGTAGGTGACGCTTAATACATAGCTCGGTCATTGAATTTTTTTTTTTAAATATTATACGTTAGGACCGTTGGCGTCACCGATTGAAAGAGGAAACGCAGTCACCTGGCCAAATCATATTGGACAGGAAGAACGGAAAAGATACTACGCGGCAATTAAAAAAGATATTATGATCAGAAAATGAGTCGACTCAAGGTAGCATAGCAAAGAATTTGCCAACTTAAAGCAAACGGGTCGCAATAATATTTCTTGAAGCATGGCCGCATTCTTTTATGAACAAAAATGAAAATTTGATCAAATTTTTTTTGAACTTCTCTTCTTTATGCTAATTTATTTTCTAGATTAAAGTGATTACATATGAAGCCTGTCAGGAGACCAGGGCCGTATCCAGGGGGGGTTAGGGGGGTCACCCCCCCCCCAAACACACAAAAATAATATTTGTTCTAGTCTTTTCCCTCTGATCTATGTCTTTTCTGTCCTACCCGCGGGCTACCCCCCCCCCCCACCGAAATAAATTCCTGGATACGGTCCTGCAGGAGACACGGGGCACGATAATCTTTTATTCTTTTACATTACAAAGACTTTAAAAATCGCTCAGCCATTCTGAAATCCGCAACGAACCACAGATATGAACAAAAGAATAACACGAATTTCAAGAAAGGTGGGCAATGTAAAAATAATCAATATTTGAAACAATCACCAGACTTTATTAGAAATTAGACAGTGGAAATATGCTGAAAGTACTTCTTTGAATGCAGCAAATATTCGGAACCTTTCTCGAAATTGTAGTTCCAATCCGTCTTAGTATTATCTACCTGTCTTCCTTTCGAGTCATAGCCTATCCCTGATATGTTTATTTTTTTTACTTGTCTGTACTTTGTTTTTTATTGTAGATTAAGTAGGCAAATGTGTTTGAACGGTTGGTCGGTTGCTTTATACTGTTGTAATTCTTTGTGAATTGACTGATGTGATGTTACCTAGAATTTGTATATTCGCCCTTCAGATTATATAGAACTTGAGAAATAATATGATAACATCTTTCCAATCAGACACAGGTGATTTGCAATACATCATACCATACTATATTTTTGCAGACGCCCATGAGCTATTTATTGTATTATATTATCGTATAATTATTGTTATATCATATCCGCCGCTGAACTTTATACCAATAACAGTAATACTAAAACGTGCAAAATAGATGATAAGAATCTATTTCAACATATTTGATTTAAATTGCGTGTACTCACCTCAGAAGACCTTTTGGTAGGAGAATCCGGTACATGTGTATGAATTCATCGTAGGTCAGACGGACGTTGAAGCCAGACTGTCGAATGCGTACAGTCTCGAGCATCCCCGTATAACGTAGCTGACGTTGAACGTTGCTTTCGTCGAATATGTGGGGAGCCTGCAACACAATTAATCAATAAATAATTTACTCTAACAAGCGCTGCAAGCTCATATGGCCCTTGCACGGATCCTTGAGGCACGAAATGATCATGGGCCCTTGGGATACACGGGAATGTATCGTAAATCCTCATCCATGGATATATCTCCCCAAATATACAAGAGTTGGATTTGAGACCTGTCAGAGACGAACTTAACTCATGGGAAATCTGGGCCCAGCTGCCCATGAACGGGAGGGGGGGGGGGGGGTCGGGACCCATCTAAATGCGTATACAATTTAGAGGCGTGTTGTCGCCGCTCCCCGAGAACTCCTTTTGAGGAGTCCACGTGTTTTTGTTTGCCCCAGTGACTCACTCCCCGTATTCTCGCGAGTCCCCACGCACGGGGAATGCTCCTACTATGACCACTAACATCAAAAGGGACTCCCTTTCAGATTCGGTGGGAAGTCGACTTTGGGAAATGTTGGTGTTGTAGGTTATCTGAAAAACAGATGTTAGGGATGGTTACTAAGTATTTCTGAGATCAATACTGAGCTTAGTTATGAGATAAGACTGCTTTTGAGAGAAAAGGCATCTCTTTAATTGTGGTAACGATTTTTTTTTGTAAATAATAAACAGCTTTTACAGACTAATTCGTCACCTGAATATATTTTTTAAAACAAATTCGATTTTGGGGGTATTCCCAGTGTTCTCGCTGCTTTCCATTCGCGGAGTGCCTCCATCTATTCTCCCCGTTCCCCTTGATTACAGGAGGAGTTTCCAGAATACGCTCAAATCTAGAAACTGGGAAGCGAAAGTTAAAACAAGCACCCGTCAAGGCATCAACAAGATATCTCCACTCGTTTGTACCTTACTTTATTCAACACTATAACGACGCTCTAAAAACATGAAGAAATAACCGATAGGCCTACAGACAATATTATGAAAATTCGACAATGTATTTTTGTATTTTATCGTATATCAAGCATTTTATTTTAATTAATTTGACAAACCAACTGTATATAACTATTCTAATTGTTTCTTTTGTCGTGTAGTGTACGATTACTTTGTCGTCAGCCAATGCTATCCAATGGATAATTTTGTATTAATAAATGATTGATTGACTGAACCGCGAGATATACGCCCTAGGGATGCTATAGGGATTCATCTGTAAGCAAAATTCATCTGTAAGCAAAATCGTAGAGGCACAAATGGTTTGCAGGTTCGTACGGCAACAGCCTAGCGAGGACCTTGCTAAGAAGGGCCGATAATCGCCGAAGAATATCCTAGCTGACTGAGTAGTTTACAATCTACAAACTATCATGGGCCCTTAGGGATCACGACCGCTCCACAAACCTACCGACACCCGGCAAAGATCAACCCGGAAAGGCACAAAAAAAAAAATGCGAAAGCGAGGGTAACCGATGGCCGGCAACCTAAATGGGACCCAACCAAAAACTGTAACCAAAATAAAACTCCTATACGTCATATATACTTCAACGAAACTGATCAAAACTTTCAGCTGCCTTACTTCCGCCACAATTCCGGTTTCTGCCGAATACTGAGCGAGCTTTGTCCGTTAAAAAATCTCAAAAACGAATTCAGCAAATCTCCTTACCCCTATATGAACTTCTATTCAACTTCCGATAAAACTTTAACTTTTACTGAATTTTCAGATTTTGGCCGGATTCCGGGCGAACTATTTGTACGGCGAGAAAATAATTTACATATACGGATTCAGCATGCCTCCTTACCACTACTTCGAACCTCTAATCAAATTCAGATAAAACTTTTACTTATAACAGATTTTCCGGTTTCAGCCGGATTCCGAGCGAACATATATCCGGGTAGAAAACGATTGGCATACACGGATTCAGCATGTCTTCTTACCCCTGAATCGAACAACTAATCAAGTTCAAATAAAACTTTTACTTTAAACAAATCTTCCGGTTTTGGCCGGATTCCGGGCGAACAACTTGTCAGGAGAAAAAATAATTTTTATATACGTGTCCTACATGTCTCCTTGTCTCATTAGCTTTAAAAAATATTTTGTTCGCACCTTTATTTTAAACCCCTCCGCCACCCCTATATATAGGGCTACAGAGGGCTACACCTGTACTTTCAGCCAAAGAGCCCTCATGCCAAATTTGAACAAAATATATCAACCCCTTCGAGATTAATAGACGGACAACTTTTACAAAGTCATAGGTATCCCTCCTGGAGTCCTATAGACTTCTAAATTAAATTCGAAAAAACTATTTCTGGTTTATTGGTCACGGTACAACTCCCTTGTGTAAAGTGCCATCTAAGTATTACTATTAATTTCCGTGACATGGGGATGTGAACTGGTTAGATGAATTTGCCTTCGGGCGGGATCACTGTTCCTATGGCCTACCACACTATTGTAGTGGTTTGCGAACTCTGTTCACAAGCCCCTCGGTAGCTCAAATGGTAGAGCGCCTGGCTTGTAAGCAGAGCGTCCTGGGTTCAAATCCCGTCTGAGAAGCATTTTTGTCTTTCAGTTCACTACTTATAAATATCCCTCTACTTACGTTTTCGGATCCACTCCCCACCAAAAAAAATTCTTTATTTTTAACTTACCTTATCACTGTTACTCTTGATACACCTCACGAAGAAGGGGTTCGCGGTATTCAGTGTCACTAGTAAACTCTGTAAGGAAATTTGGAACTGGGCAGCGACTGTCCCAGGGGTTTTCCTCGCACCTGGACCCTTGTGGTGGGCTGTGGTGGTTCCGACTTGCATGACTAGGTTCTTCACGGATGAAAGGCTCTTAATGGTCTTCACTGGCCTGGTAGAGCGGGGTCGATGGCTTCGACTTCTTCTAAAATAAAAAAAAATCTCATTAAACAACCCTTTTACTTTTTGTGCGCGCAACGAAAATTATAATGGGTCCTGGCTATCAGTCTTACGAATAAGCACTGTCTGTGTTGAGAATCAGGATCCCCTACAACCGAAGAACAGAACTGATCCTAAACTTTGGAAAAAAACTGTTGGCAAATGGGAACTACCGGTCATTGCTCCCCCCTGATGCTCCGAAAAATAGCAGGACAAGACAACAAAACAAACTAGTGCCTGTCAGAGGACGAACTTCAAGGTTCATGAACTCGTTTGTGCCCTTTTTTACAGAGATTTTAACAACGTGAATAATTAGTGTAATATATTTTTATTTTATTACTGTATGACCAGCGTAATTTAGGATTTTCTGATGAAGAAAGCTAATAAGTTGGTTTGTCAATAAACGATTTGATTGATTGATTGATTGTTTGCAAAGGAGCCGATAGGAGATCTCGCCTCAAATTCAATCGACACAAAACAACAAGTCAAGAATTCGTCCCTTCAACCCCAGCTTCACTTCACTTCGGTCTCGAAAATTTCTGTCCCCCCCCCACCCCCCACCCCAGCACCATCTGCGTTTCGCAGTCCAGTCCGCTATGCTTGTAACTTCTTTCGCGATTGCCACTCAACCTGCAATCTTCATAGTTTGTTTACATTGTCGAAAAATTATTAGACAGTTTTTATGAAGTTGTTTTCTTTGCAATGCTTGTCGAAGTGTACTTTGCCAATGTAATAAACCTCGAACAAATCCGGCGAGCACATTTCGGGGACAGAGTCGATTCCTTCAGCTTGATTGCGACAGCCTTCGAGTTTAAAGACCTAATCCAAACATTCGGTTTACCTTCTCTCCTTGATCGCATGCCACGGGTTTGTTTAGATTCGAGCTCGATTGCCGAGTTGCTGTTTTGGCTCGAGAAAAAAAACACGCACAACGTCTTCTTTTCTAGATGGCGGAATTTTCCAGGACTGATTAGCAAAGAATTATAAGACCTAACTGATAATTTGTGTATGTCTTCAGATGTACCACACTGGTCTTGGTTTTATAATTTATTTGTATTTGTATTAAATAGTTGGAGCATTAGATGGGAATTATTATTTTGACCCTTGGCTCCCTACGTGCCATAACAGCTGTCCGGGATAATCGGCTGAGATTTAGTCCAGAAAGAGTTATTTCAAACCTAGGAAATTTGGTGTTTTTTTTTTTAATTTGCTCATTGTTTTACGGTGTTTTTAGTGGTTTTGAACATTCTGACAGTAGGGGTGGTTAGCACTGTGTGTGTGGTAGAAAGACCATATTTTGTGGCCCACTTTAAGTATTCCTTGAGCCCAAGCTGACTTTGAAACATATATTCAAATAATGCATAAAATGGATGTGTCAGCCACGATTCTTTAGCAGCGATATTTCGGCTCTTATTGGCAAGGGTCCTCGTCAGGCTGTCAATCTTCAGTGTCAACGTCGGGGAAGGAAACAAACCTGCAATGGATCGGATTGCAACGGATTGCAGGCTTGTTTCCTTCCCCGACGTTGACACTGGAGATTGACAGCCTGACGAGGACCCTTGCCAATAAGAGCCGAAATATCGCTGCTAAAGAATCGTGGCTGACACATCCGTTTTATGCATTATTTGAATATATGCTTCGAGTTTTACGAAAGGACCTGGAAATTCGCGGTCATTGCCATAAAATAGGTTTACGGTTTATACCAAATACATTAAAGGACCGTTGTCGATGCCGGTACAACTTACTTCCGCAATCAATCATCCATTCCTAAGCCCGGACTCTCGAAATGAACACGGCTTATGCTAACCTCCCTAACAGAGAGCACAAAAACACAGCAGCTGTGTCCAAATAAAATTGCAGCAACAGCTTCAACTCCAAGAAATTTTCAGGAAGAAATACAAAAATCAGATATTTAAGGAAGAATCCTTAGTTGTTTTTTTCACAAGTTCTTTTTTCAGCCTGAACCTCAAAAGGACCCTTGCCAAGAAGGTCGGAAATATAGCTCTAATAAAACGAATAAAACTCTTCGACCGTTTTGCACTTTTTAGCACTGTTTCGGCCTAGTCGAGTTTGACAGTCAAGCGACGCAAATTTTTCCGAAATGCCGACAACTCTATCGAAAACGAGGTCAAGACAAAGTCAAGCTTCAACATTTAGTCTTTCATTTTGGCAGAAATGGATGCAACCAGGTCTATCTTGTGTACAAAAAAAAAACATTTCAAGGCAAATTCAGGCTCATTTTTGTTTTGCTTAGTCCTACTTTTTGGCCACGGCGCGCACTATTTTCAAAATACTTTGCGTCATAATTCTGCTAGGGAAAGACAGAAGGTATGCAGAATCGACAAGCGCTAACAAGAAAACGGCTAATTTCATGGGTAGAGTATTGGTATGTTAAAAAAAAAACGATATTTATGAACCATTTATCGTGAAAAGATTCTAGTAAAAGTTGAGCTTTAAAGCACTAGGCTTATTAGAAATGATCTTTTCAAAATGAAATGGCTCAGATATATCATTTTCAAAAATACCATCGCTCTACCCGAGAAATTAGGAATTTTACTGTTAGCACTTTTCGACTCCCAGCGTCCCTCTCCGACGCGGCGGCTGGACGCAAAATATTTGAAAACAGAACGCGCCTTGGTTAAAGAAATGGGAAAACCATGCAACACAGAAGATGAAAACAGAACATGGTCTACCATGTCTTCCAAAATGAAAGATCCTTGCTTGTGAAAGAGTTGTTGACAGACCTTGAAGCGTTCGGCGAAGTCTGCGCTGCGCGACCTTCAAAACTCGACTAGGCCCAAAAAGCGCTTAAAAGTGGTAGGTACAAAACGAACGTTCTGTGCAAAACTTTGACGAGCCACGTGCCAATTCATCTGAGCGATTTTTAAAAACATTTGTACCATATTTTACTAAGTTTTATAACGAAATGCCCGGAATTTAAAATATTTCTTCTTCGTGTTGTATTGTGTCTACGAGGCCGATGTTATAACTGCCATGCTTTTATATTATGGTGGATAAATCTTAACTGAATTGAATTGAATACAATGGCGAAATGCGAGGATTTCAGAATCTTATAATTCAATAAGGGATCTAGGTCAGAGCTGCTGCGAGTCGAGCAAATCCGAGTCCAAGACAGTCCTTGAAGAAGGCGTCTCAAGAGACAAGTCCGGAGTCCGAGTCCACAGCTCTGGCGGATTGACAGCTCCGTGAAAGACGAGTCCTTGAAAAATGCGTCTCGAGACGGAGTCCGAGTCCACCAGCTCTGTCTAGGGATAATGTAAAAGGCACAATAAGCAGGAGGGGTCCTTTAACTACTGTTTGGGAGGGTATCTTTACAGGTAAATGCGACGAAGGGGGTTCAAACAAGTTAATAGCACATATAAACACAGGACACTCACATGATCTTGTCAGCTGGGGTTAACACATAATGCTCCTCGTTATTGTTTTCGGACGTAATGAAAACGCTGGTTACGCGCGACATGCGTTTCTGCACAACGGGATACGGCGATGACAGGATGACGCCGTTCGGCTGACTAGAACGAATCCGCATGCGGGACGACGACGTGTTGCCGTTCGCTTTAACGTTCGATTCCGATACGTGCAAACGCCTCAAAGGTCGGTGGTTGGTGCTAGACGAGTCACTAAACAGAACAGAGGTGCAACAAACAAAAAAGGGTGAGTGTATTAAATATTAACAAGTGGAAAATAATCAAAGAAGAGAAAGGCAACGATATGGCTACTTTATGCTCCGTCCCTAATTGAATCCGAGTTTTCAAGATATATCCGAAAGTTCGTAGCGGCATCAGAAAATCAGATACAGGTCGGTATTAGTTCATCGGTAACCTCTGGGGGAATCCGGCGCAAGAATTAGATACCTTTTGTATATATATATATATCGATCCATTCAAGTTATACTTACTTACATACCTAATATGAACGGGAAGGATCGGTTGCCGAAATCGGAGAAAACTACCAAGACTAAAGGCGTATTCTCGCCGTTCCCCGAGGACTCCTCGGGGAATCAAAGGGAACGGCGAGAATAGAGGGAGTCACTCCACGCGGACTCCGCGTACAGAAACAGCGAGAATACGGGGAATGCTTTTATAATTGATTTTGTTCGAAAAATGAATATGCAGCTGAAAAAATTAGTCTAGATCCACTTTAGTTTTGGTTTTGTTTATTCTGATTCTTTTTAATTAATTTTACACAGCACCTACAACAGCAAAAATTGATTCCCCTCCGAATTTGAAAGGGAGTCCTTTTTGATGATGGTGATGATAATCGGAGCAGTCCCCGTCCGTGGGGACTCACGAGAATACGGGGAGTGAGTCCCCGGGACAAACAAAAACGCGGGGACTCCTCAAGTGGAGTCCTCGGGGAACGGCGAGAATACGCCTTAAGAAGCAAAAGTAACTCCCGGGACTCTCTTTTTCTAATGTGAATATAAAACGGCACTACCAGAACCCGCTAGAAATCAGGTTCTAGGCGGGATTGTGAGACATTTCCATGACCGCGGTTTCAGCAGTCTGAAAATTAGACTTCATAGCTATTAAGTTCAACTTTAACTAAGGGTTGTACGAAACGGGACAGGAAAATGAGCAAAGCGACAAGTCACAAGGTTAAGGAATATATCAAGACATACAAGAACGACTAGAAAAGGTAAGGATTAAATAGAAAAGAGGAAACAGTTCTCTTACCTCATTAGTGATGTCTCGTGCTGGAAGTACCGGCTAGTGCGTTTTCCCAGGCTTGTATCCTCTAAAAATACAAAGACATTGTGACCATTTTAGCAGTCAACTTGACTCCTTCTCCAACGCACATGCTTTGCATATCTAGGTCATCAGTTCTTATCACCCATAAAGTTTCACTTGAATCGGACCATTTTTTCGCAACCTACGGAAGTCCGGATTCCCCCTCCCTCAACTACTCGAACAATGGTCGGATTCAGAAACGGAAGTCTTCCTAGGGCATTGTGTCGGGTCCTTCAGTCTATTTGGTCAGGCACAAACATGCCTGCCAAGTTTTATCGTCCTTAGTGCAACTGGAAGTATCCTATCTCGCGATCACCGGAATAGATGTTCCTACGGCCCAAGCTGACTGTAAATCATATTTGACGGTGCAAAACGGATAAGTCAGCTACATTTTATTCGAGCAATATTTCGGCCCTTCTTTCGGCCCTCCTTTCGACGACCCAATCGAACAACAAAAACAGTCGCCGAGTCCAGAATAAAAACACAGCACCAGCTTTAACCCCGACCAACTTTCAGAGAAGAAGTTCTCAAAAGTAGATATTTAAGGAAGAATCTTCAATTGTTTTTCCACAAGTTTATTTTCCAGCTTGAGCGGTTTGAGCCTGAAGAGGACCCTTGACAAGAAGGGCCGAAATATTGCTCGAATAAAATGTAGCTGACTTATCCGTTTTACACCGTCAAATATGATTCACAGTCAGCTTGGGCCGTAGGAACATCTATCACCGAAGTACGGAACTAATCGCCCATACATGCCGCCAACAAGTATCCATCTTAGCTGGAAAGAAGAAGAAGAGACAGGTGACTCTAAAACCAAAATGCAGAAGAATCTCTACCCTTTCGACGACCCAATCGAACAACAAAAACAGTCGCCGAGTCCAGAATAAAATCACAGCACCAGCTTTAACCCCGACCAACTTTCAGAGAAGAAGTTCTCAAAAGTAGATATTTAAGGAAGAATCTTAAATTGTTTTTCCACAAGTTTATTTTCCAGCTTGAGCGGTTTGAGCCTGAAGAGGACCCTTGCCAAGAAGGGCCGAAATATTGCTCGAATAAAATGTAGCTGACTTATCCGTTTTGCACCGTCAAATATGATTCACAGTCAGCTTGGGCCGTAGGAACATCTATCACCGAAGTACGGAACTAAACGCCCATACATGCCGCCAACAAGTATCCATCTTAGCTGGAAAGAAGAAGAAGAGACAGGTGACTCTAAAACCAAAATGCAGAAGAATCTCTACCCTTTCGACGACCCAATCGAACAACAAAAACAGTCGCCGAGTCCAGAACAAAATCACAGCACCAGCTTTAACCCCGACCAACTTTCAGAGAAGAAGTTCTCAAAAGTAGATATTTAAGGAAGAATCTTAAATTGTTTTTCCACAAGTTTATTTTCCAGCTTGAGCGGTTTGAGCCTGAAGAGGACCCTTGCCAAGAAGGGCCGAAATATTGCTCGAATAAAATGTAGCTGACTTATCCGTTTTGCACCGTCAAATATGATCACCGGAATTCCGGGAAACCCCCTCCAACTCCCCCCAAAGAGCCACGACATGATCTGGTTCTGTCAAGAACGTATTTAATGCTTATGCTTATTCTTCCCACCAAATTCCATCCCGATCCCTCAAAACTAAGCGTTTTGCAAAAATTCCTGTGCCCCCTTCCAACCCCCCAACCCCCAAGTATCGGATCCGGTCCGGGCTTGACACGAAACATCTGAGACAATAGCTCTTTCCATTTGCCAAGTTTCATTCAAATCCGATCGCCTGTTCAAAAGTTATAAATGCCACTAGATTCCGGATTCACCATACCTCCACTCCCCCCACGATGTTCGGATCGTGCAAACGACTATTCTCAAGTCGGTCTATTCGGATCCCTTATATTCCTGCCGAGTTCCATCATCATATTACATCAGGAAGTACCGAACTCGCTGGATCACCAGAATCCCCTCCCCCCCCCAAACTCCCCCACAGTGCCCAAATCCGACCGGTCATGTCAATAATGTATCTAGGACTTGTGCTTGTTCTTCCCACCAAGTTTCATCCCGAACCCTTGACTCTAAGAGTTTCCCAAGATTTCCGGTTCCCCCCTCCACCCCCCCCCCCCAAAAAAAAAAAGCAACTGGATCCGGTTCGGATTTGAAGTGGGTCGTCTGAGACACGAGGTCTGTCTTATCAAGTTTCATTAAGATCCGATCACCCGTTCAAAGGTTATATATACCTCAAGATTCCGGATTCCCCCTCCCTCCACTCCCCCCCCCCCCGATGCTCGGACCGGGGAAGTGACCAATCTAAACTTAAGTCTTTTAGGGTCCCTGGTATGCCTGCCAAGTTTCATCGTCCTAGCTTATGTGGAAGTGCCCAAACTAGCAAAAGCCGGACCGACCGACAGACGGACAGAAATTGCGATCGCTATATGCACTTGGCCGAAGGGCAAGTGCCATAAAAAACTCCTCAGTAACGTAGGTACGACATGTCCTTTAAGTTAGGCACGACAGCAAATAAACAAAAGAAGGATGATAACGGTAACTAACCTTGTTTTGTTCTATACCTCCTTCCAGCGTCGTTGAAGGCCGCCACGCCCCTTAGAAACGCTCGGAGAATGGCCCACCGGAAAACTGCGACCGGATCCGTAGAGACAAGCTGCCGGACAAAGGAGAGCTTGGAACTTTTCAGCATCGCTACCATACCATTGTGGATGAGATCAAGATTCTTTTCCCGAAATTCTGCCACCTACGGGAGAAGTCAACGTTAAAGCTACTTGCACACACAGAGCCTGTATTCGATGCGTCAAAATCGAGGCAATTCGCATCCGACTGCGAAAATCGAACTTACCTTTATACTCAATATTGCTAATCGCGAAACGCGCCAGTGAATCTCGGGATGAACAAGAAACGTCGCCCAAATGAACCCTCAAAATTGATTCAAATCCTGTGTCAACCAATCAACAACGTATATTGTCCTGACGTTTCTGGCTCTTCGCTGCGCAAACGGCGATTCTTCGTCGGCACAAAGAGTTAGTCGGCCATTGGTTACCCTCGCTTGCGCATTGGGTATTTTTGTTTGTGATTTCGGGTTGATATTGCCGAGTGTCGGTGGGTTTGTGGGGCGAGTTCCCGTCTAGTGGTGAGTCATGGAATTATTTACATTTATCTATCTAATTAGTTATATTTAAAATAGATTTGTTCTATATTGTACCGGATTTGTGTCAATCGACCTTGTGTCCCCGGCTTGACCCTCTATTTATTATGATTTTATACAGAAGTGTAATGCAGTATAGAGCCCTCCTTGTAGTTTCCGAATCCCCTAAAGTACCGTATATAGACCTCCTAGATACTTATAATTTAGAAACCATGTTGAAGTGCCGTGAAAAACTTTCGTTAGTGTTTGGAACTAAAATCTTGAATACACCAGCACTATGTGATATCCTCCCCCCAGATTTTTCAGCGGCAAGAGTAAGGCCTGAGAGAGTGGTAGCCCAGCCAATGCCCAAATTGCAGCCAATTAAACACACAGTGACTCGTTACCTTAGAAGTTTTGTTCCCGCTTTCGTCAACCTTTTTAACTCTCATCATTAATTGTATATAGATATAATCAGTGTTAATATGGACGAGAACCACCAAATCGGCTTGACCGTTGTATCGGTTTTGAAAATAAACTGAACTGAATTTAAAATTTGAATTTGAATATAATTAAAACCTTGAACCTTGGTCATCAAGAGTTTGTGCGAAACTAGGAGCCACGACTGTGCACCATCACAGTTATTGAAATGCAAGGATCCTTGTGTTCATCCATATAAAGGATGCCGATAAAATTTATGTTACGACCCTTTTAAGTGTTGTCTTTTGCGAAATGAAGTGTATGGCTGTAAACGTTAATAAGGAGTTATTCCCTTTATCAATTAGCCTTACAGTTTATATAAAATATTAGATTGCAAATCTTTTGAAGAAGTTTTCTAAGGCTTTATACTTTGGTGTAATGTGCACGTAAGATTTTGATTCTTAAAGGAGAATTATACTTCTAGGTATAAGATAAGGTGCCTGAAAAAAAGGATTAAGTTGATAATGTAAACATGCATTTAGGCGCTTGTCTAAAGTTTAAGAAATCTTAATTTCAGCTTTGAAGGCTAATAGTTTCTTTTAACTTGAAGCTTTAAAGTAGAAGAAGGGGTAGACAGATAACCGTGGTGTATACAGGATACGGGGTGGAGGGGTTGAATTTAACATACAAGGATGAGACAGTTAAATCAGCATCCTCATTACAAAGACTATAATCTTCCATCAATCAATCAAGTTTATTATCAAAATAGCTTCCAGCTAGAGGTAAAATACAACAGATAGTCCTTCAGCCCAAGCTGACTGCGAATCATATTTGATGGAGCAAAACGGATAAGTCAGCTACATTTTATTAGAGCTATATTTCGGCCCTTCTTGGCAAGGGTCCTCTTCAGGCTCAAGCCGCTCAAGCTGGAAAATTAACTTGTGGAAAAACAATGAAAGATTCTTCCTTAAATATCTGACTTTACGAACTTCTTCTCTGAAACTGGTTGGAGTTAAAGCTGGTGCTATGATTTTATTCTGGACACGGCTGCTGTTTTGGCTGTTCGATTGGGTCGTCGAAATCTAGTTCTGCTTTATTTGTTCAGGTTCAGGTTCATTTATTGATATACTTACTTCTACAAAAATTTCAAAATTTACACAAATCCGGCAGGGCGCAACGCACAAAAAGGCCGGACCTTATGGGTCAACTAATAACTGATCTAACTACAAATAGTGAACAAAATAGTGTGAAGTGAAAAAAAGAAATAGTGTGGCTCCTATCAGACCATGTGGTCGGTGCGGCGACGGTCAACGAATCCAAAAAAACTTGTAGGGTGCATTATTCTGGACGAATGTTTTCGGTCCGAAAATTCCGAGAGGGGTTTGATTTATTACATATCTGGTACCAATACTCAGAGACGTTACCAGCCAAATTGTTTGGGGGGGGGGGAGGGCAAGGCATTTACCGACTGGCTGGTAATTTTTTCCGATTGTTTCTGCAGAAAAAACGTCTGTTTTCAAGAAAATAAACGACAGTTTGAAAAAAAGTCGACTGATTTTAAGAAAAAAACGACTGTTTTGACAAAAAACCAACTGATTTTCAGAAAAACCGACTGTTTTCATGACAAAAATCAACTGTTTTGACGAAAAATCGTCAAAACAACAAGTAACCATCTTAGCTGGAACGAAGAAGAAGAGACAGGTGACTCCAAAACCAAAATGCAGAAGAATCTCTACCCTTTCGACGACCCAACCAAACAGCCAAAACAGCAGCCGTGTCCATAATGAAATCACAGCACCAGCTTTAACTCCAACCAATTTCAGAGAAGAAGTTCATAAAGTCAGATATTTAAGGAAGAATCTTTCACTGTTTTTCCACAAGTTAATTTTCCAGCTTGAGCGGCTTGAGCCTGAAGAGGACCCTTGCCAAGAAGGGCCGAAATATAGCTCTAATAAAAATTTAGCTGACTAATCCGTTTTGCTCCATCAAAAAATACAATATTTACGAAATACACAGACCCGAAACAAATTAACTAATACACTTACAAGATATGACCAGAAATAAATGATGGGATGGAACTACGTAAAAACTGGGCAGAAGAATAAGCAGGATATAAAGAAAACTGATATTCTATTGGACAGATTATATAGATTATATAGAGTTATATAATGTTCTATTATTAAAAAGTTACCTGCTAGATGTCCCTGTTCTTCGAGCCGGGTGGTGGGTGTTATTTGCGTTATGAACGACCATCTTTAAAGGACCTGTCGTACGTACAATGCCAATGCAACCTACTTGCGTCATTGCATTCATTAGTTTTCAAGCCCGGAGACCCAAAGTTCATATGTTACATATTAAACTCGCTAACGAAACCTCACTAATCTTTGCACCTGCCAAGATTCTCTGTTTTCCATGCGCATTATGCTTCCGACGAGTGTTCGCGTATCATGCTATCGATGCGTAAAACCGACAATCCGAACTTAGCCGACTTTTTGCTAGAAGTCAATGGACTATGGGAAAAGGCTTAAAACATCCAAAACCGTTTACAACTAATTAAAAGCAGGGCCTAGGTTTCCAGTATTTAAATAGTTCTGAATCCTGAAACATAATCAGTAAATTAGTGCGAGGTGTGCTTTAAGTTGTATTTATAGATAGATAGATAAATCTTTTTATTCGCCAAAAACTTATCATGGCTCACGCCAAATTTGTTTGGTATAGTCATGGAAACAACTTATGAGCACACACATAAATCGTAATATGCCTAAGCATATAGGGCTACAAAAGTCACAAATAACATTATCAATTTAAACTAGCAGCTCAGCTTATGCTTCGCTATACAACTTTAGAAATGAAGGGACAAAAATTCTTTGCAAACCTCTGGTGGGCATATTTGATTGGCTGCAACTTTTCAACCGCAGTAGTATTTATCAGTGTTATCCTTTCGCCATCGAGACTGCGAGACTATTTTAAAATTAAATGAACCTGGTGAACCTATTCTGACCTGGTACTTGACCTTCCCAGCATAGTGGCGAATGATGAATGCTGGCTCCCTTTTCTGTGGAACTTCATAGTATTCATTTTCCTTGTGCGCAGTGTGAAACTTGTGCAAGAGTGTCTCGTTGGTTGCTCCAGGAAAACTGAAAGAGAACAACTGTACAATTGGACCGGACTCCTTCCAGGCTAGTAAATCTCTCCCTATACTCTTGATGACTAACTCTTCTTGCCGATGCAAAATCGCCCTGTACCTAGCGGAAGAGCCGGAAGCGGTATCACAGCTCCTCCCAGACATCGCCGTGATTGGTTAACACAGGATTGAGTTGTTGAGTTTGAGTCGTTTAGTGCTACGTTTTCTCGTTCTTCCCGAGGATCACTGGCGAGTTTTGGACTTAGTCATATAGAGTATTAGCGAGAGTAGAATAGACATGTCATCACAGCTTTTTGGGATCCCAAAACTTTAGTGAAGACTTGGTAAACTTTGTCCGTCCGTCCGTCAGTTAGCACGATAATTCTCGAAGGAGTTAAGATTTGTTGTTCAAACTTGGTACAGTGATTGTTTAAATTAAAGTACAGGTGAAGTTCGTAGACGTGCTTTATAGCCCTGTATTTAGTGGTGGGGGAGGGGGTTCAAATTAAGGGGCGAAAAAAAATTAAAGCAATTAAATGTTCGAATTACGGGTAAGAAGACATGCTGAATCCATATCTGAAACTTATTTTGCGGTATTGGGGAAAGGAGACATGCTGAATTCATTTTTGAGATTTATTTTATTTTTTTGCCGGACAAGTAGTTCACCTGGAATCCAGCCAAAAGGAAATTCGGTAAAAGAATTCGATTAAAGGTTTAACATCCGGTTGAAAATAAGTGCTCACTCATATCGGACGTTTATTTGTTCACCGGTCAAGCAATTCACCCGAATCCAGCAACAAGAGCTGTAAGCTCATATGGCACTTGCATGGGTTAAGATGTTTTGATTGATCAAAAGTAAGTTTCGACTTTGCGGTTGGGATGCGCACTCTAAAGGAGCTAGAACTTCATTTGTAAGGAAAACCCTTGAGGCAAGAATGATAATGGGCTGATGGGCGACAGGAAATGCATCTATTGCTTAAAAGTATTTTTCTTACTTTGCGGTCAAGATTGGTACTTTAAGGAATAATCGGATTTGGGAAGTAGCAATTTCTCAGCAAATGTTGTTGAATCTCTAATATTCCAGCGAAGTTTCATCGTCCTAGCACATCTGAAAGTACCTTAACTCGCGATCACTGGAACCCCAGACCCCCCCCCCCCCCCCTCCAACTCCACCCACAATACCCGGAGCCAATCAAGTTCTGTAAATGATTAATCCAGAGCATCTGTTTGTGATTCCCACAAAGTTCGATTCCGATCACACCAGTCTAAGCGGGTCAAGCATTTCCTCCCCCCCCCCCCAATAATTGTCGGATTCGGTCTGGAAATGAAAAAGATCACCAGAGAGAAACGTCCTCTGTTCAATTATTAAATTTCACTCAAATCCGATCACCCGTTCCAAAGTTACGCATGACTCAATATTCCGGATTCCCCTCCCTCAACTCCCCCCCCCCCCCAAGATTATCGTATCGAGGACTTCTTTTATTCCAAGTCAGTTTGACCTGGTCCCTGATATGCCTGCCAAGTTTCGTCGTGAAAATCCCAAATACCGGAATTCTGCCCCAACCCTCCCCCCCCCCCTCAAGTGTCCGGATCCAGTCAAATTGTGCAAAAGATTTACAAGGAGCAGATGTTTGTTCTTCCCAGCAAGTTTCGCTCCGATCCCTCCATTCTAACCGTTTCTTGAGATTTCCGGCCCCCACCCCCCATCTCCCCCACGGTGGCCGTAGCCAATCCGATTCAGTAAATGATTTAGCTAGAGCATCTGTTTGTTCTTTCCACAAATTTTCATCCCGATCTCTCCATTCTAAGCGGGTCACGTATTTCCCCCCCCCCCCCAATAGTTGCCGGATCCGGTCCGTATATGAAAAAGATCACCAGAGAAATGCCCGGTGTTCAATTCTTAAATTTCACTAGAATCCGATCACCCGTTCCAAAGTTACGCGTGACTGAATATTCCGGATTCCCCTCCCTCAACTCCCCCCCCCCCCCACCATTATCAGATCGACAAAATTTTTATTTTGAAGTCAGTTTGATCGGGCCCCTCATATGCCTGCCAAGTTTCATCGTGAAAATCCCCAAAACCGCCATTACCGGAATTCCGGGAAACCCCTTCCCCCCTACCCCCTAAGTGTCCGGATCCAGTACAATTGTCTAAACGATTTATCTAGAGAAGATGCATGTTCTTCCCAGCAAGTTTCACTCCGATCCCTCCATTCTAACCGTTTCTTGAAATTTCCGGTCTCCCCTGGCTATCTAATCCGGTCAAGACTTTAAACGGGACATCACAGATCTATAATCTATTCAGTTATTAAGTTCGGATCGGAAAACTGATTATTTCTAAGTTTGTTTGGTCGGGTCTCTGATATGCCAAGTTTCATGGTCCTAGCACATCTGGAAGTACCCTAACTCGAAAAAGTGTGACAAAATGCGTTAAATTTTCAAGTTTCCAGCGCCCTCCACTCCCCCGCATATGGTCGGATCGGGAAACTGATTATTTCCAGGTTAGTTTGGTCGGGTCCCTAATATGCCTGCCAAGTTTCATTGTCCTAGCACATCCGGAAGTACCCTAGCTCGAAAAAGTGTGACAAAAACTCGAACGACCGACAGACGGAATTGTGATCGGTATATGGCACTTGAGCCAGAGGCTGCAAGTGCCATAAAAACGGAAATCTGGGTGAAGTGTAGTTTAATTCTCAAGTTTATTAAGGCTTTAGTTTGGCGGTAAGACCACATCCTGAATCCACATCTGTTCTTAGTTTTTTTCAACGGATCAGTCTTTTTGCCATAGTTTGGGAGAAGGAGAGCTTAAAAATACAGGGACATAAAAAGTCATTAGTCAAACTTGGTGGAAGATTGTTAAACTGGAAATGGAGATGATGCGTCGGGAAACACTTTGCTCTCGCCTCGGATGGACGGTCTGGTTAAAATGGTCGGCGGACGTGTGAAGGACACCTGAATGAAGAGTACCAAGTATCATCCCTATCTGTATGACTTCCGTTAACATTGCCGGCAGAAAACCCAATCCAAATACGAAATAGTGTGTCCAATCTATGATTTTTGCTCCATTTTGCATCTGTCCTTATTTCAGTCTCGAACAATTTTAGAAATGAACAAATGTCTCCAATCAACCCTTCTTCTGGAATATTTTTTTACCAGTTAAACCCAAACTTATATCTAGAAGAAATTCCAATACGATCCGGCCAGCGCTGTACAAGATTTGAATGAATTGCACTTTTTGTCTTGGAGTCTGCATGTGCAAACCTCCAGAAGCGAACATCCCTATTTTGAAAATGTCACGCTCAGGAGAAGAATGCTCTCCGTGGCCATGTCTGTAAATGCATTCTCCATTGTGTGCTCAAGTATGGTTTCACTGTTCAGGTGTCCTTTAAGAATGAACCCAAATACCAAATATTCTTTTCGGGGAAAAGTATAACCTAACGCAGTGCTCCCCAACCGAGATACGTGCTTGAGCGTCACCGTGATTTTTCGCCAATAAAGGTAACAGAACAGGTAAAGAAGCGCAAAAATAGATTACAGATAAGTGGTGGCATTAGCGAAAAATTCTCAGAAGGATTTTGCGCCACTTCTCGCTACTACTTATTAAGGATTAACTCAGGAAAAGTATAAAAAGAAACACTGCTGATTTGATACTAGATCTTACTCTGTCTTCTGTGTCTAGCCAATAAGGATGGAACTTAATAAAACTACGAGCTGCAAAGAAAATACGACATTAGGCTAGGGTTTTTTTCGGGTGTAGCTTCACTGTAGTTTGACGTATTCTGTTTTAAAAGCGCCTTCGAAAAGTGAGTAGGCCGCACTGAAGTGGGTCAACGACTGGAGCAACCTTTCTCAGGGCAGTGTCTCATCTAGTACACTTGTATTTTTTTTTAATAAGATGTTTTGCCGGTTTTCGTGTTTTTACTGTATTGTAGTTTCTGTAAATATAATTTAAATGCTTATCTTCAAGAAATTTTCTGTTCAATGAGTTATGAGAGTGGCGAAAAATCCTAGGTTACTAATCCCACTAAGCCTTCAGGCGACTACGCAAGTCTCAGCGCGTCATTAGGATATGGGTCAACACCTACAGCGGCGAAAATACCCAGTGGCAAAAAATTCCGGTGGCGCTAAAGCACTGCTACGTCCCAACCGGTGGTACGCGTACCCAAAGGGGTACGCGAGACCCTTGCATGGGGCGCGAAGGTGCCAAAATCAGTTTAACATGTAGCTTTAAAATCTCGTCCGACTCTTTTTCGATTGCCTAATACATATCGTCGGATAGACGGATAAGTCAGCTACATTTTATTAGAGCTATATTTCGGCCCATCTTGGCAAGGGTCCTTTTCAGGCTCAAAGCGCTCAAGCTGGAAAACGAGCTTGAGGAAAAACAATTAAAGATTCTTCCTTAAATCGATATAGCCTAATAATCACTACAGAGGCATTACTATATAGCCAATATTTTTTACTTATTTTTTTTTTTGGGGGGGGGGGGGGGCAGATTGTTTTTAAGAAATGATTGTTTTTCAGACAAAATCGTCTGTTTTTAAGAAAAAAATAGTATGTTTTAAAAAAAATCGCGGCGCGTCTCCTTTTTACCGACTGGCCGACAACTTTGGTGGGAGGGGGGAGGCCTCCCGTACGTGACGCATCTGATTACCACCCCTGGTGAAAGTCAGTTAAATTATTTTGATTCGAAAACAGCTAACCTACTGCCGTAAAAGCTAGTCCTGTGTCAAACAATACTGTCTCAAGATGAATCAAGAAGACGGATGAATCGAAGAGCGGATATCTATCTCGGATCAGATATTAAATTTTTGGGATCCCATCGAAAATTTGTTAAATGTGCTTTAAATTTGAGAATGTCCGCTGGTTCGGACGCCATCTATTTGGTGAAGCTATGTTCCACTGAGCAAAGTGAAAGGAACAACAGATGGCAGCTAACAGCAAACTGACAGCAAAGTGTTTAAAAGCGAAGTATGCCATATGCCAGGAAATAAATGGAACAAATGTTTTTGTCAAGTATTTTGCAGTAAAATTTGCCTAGTATGGTAAAAGTAAAAATTTATCTCAAAACAGTAGTATGAAGTTGTACGAAAAAGTAGCACGCAGTACGAACTGATGCTACTACATGCTTCTATGTCAAGGGTACCATATTACTGCATTCTACTGCATGCTACTATTAGCGTGACTGGATGCTACTAATAGCAAGACAGGATGCTACTGGATACTACTGAAAGATTGGCCCAGTCTGAGGCACATTATATGACATTACATTATATTCTTTACTATTACATAGCAATACATGCAACTTTTTCGAACAACTATCATACAACTACGCAGGCTACAAATTTTTCATCGGGCGTTCAGTGTTTAAAGGACACTTGAATGAAGAGTACCAAGTATCATCCCTATCTGTATGACTTCCGTTAACATTGCCTGTAGAAAACCCAATCCAAATACGAAATAGTGTTTCCAAGCTATGATTTTTGCTCCATTTTGATTCTGTCCTTATTTCAGTACCGAACAATTTTAGAAATGAACAAATGTCTCCAATCAACCCTTCTTCTGGAATATTTGTTAACCAGTTAAGCCCAAACGCATATCTAGAAGAAATTCCAATACGATCCGGCCAGCGCTGTACAAGATTCGAATGAATTGCGCTTTTTATCTTGGAGTCTGCATGTGCAAACCTCCAGAAACGAACATCCCTATTTTGAAAACGTCACGCTCAGGAGAAGAATGCTCTCCGTGGCCATGTCTGTAAATGCATTCTCCATGGTGTGGTCAAGTATGGTTTCATTGTTCAGGTGTCCTTTAAATATTCAAATATTCATACCACTACTGCACTAACGATATTATTAGGGTTCGTACCTGCACTGGTCATCGAGGATGCAAAGAAGGCCGGTTATCCTCGCCTCGAACAGGGCAAGACATCCAGTGTTGTCTTCGAAGTGAATGTGGACCCACTTCAACCCTTCTCGTCTGTATTCTTCTTGCTCGTACTTAAACACATGCATGTTGAAGTAGGACTGTAAGTGCTCATTCGCGTAGTTGATGCAGAATTGCTCGAAGCTGTGAAAATAAACAGCTCGGTTGATTATAAAAAGAAACCAACTGGTTCGTACAACTAACGGGATAGGAGGAAGCGCCAATGATGATGATGATTTTATTTATAACCCGTCAAAACAAGCATACAGCACGGAGTTGGGGTAGATAATAAGGAAAAAAGGAGAACAATCAGAAAGGAAAACACAAAAAGAGATACACGAAAACTTACAAAATACATAATATTAACTTTTACCCTAAAACTTACGACTTAACCAAACCAAGACGATTTTCCAGTCGTGATCAACATTTTGGCTATATGTTTCGTGTGCATAATGACTTCGAGAAACTCCGTATCAAGGGATCATCTGGAAATACTAATCCTAATCCAATCTTTAGCTTCTCTTTGATACAGACTTTGCCGTTTCTTGAGGATCATTATCAATATATCACGCGATCTGGAACATAAATATAATATTATTTATTTTGGAATACAAATATCAGTCTTCTCCTACACAGCAACACGTTTCGACCAAGGACATAAATAAAAACATTGAAAGTATTCGTAGGGATGGACTCAGTACATGCGGATATTGTATGCATTACAATAAATATATTGTTGATAACTATTCACCACGTATCTTTATACCATTTTTAACAACTGACCTTATGTCACGGTGTGACTAACAACTACAATATGAGAGATATCTTACTGTTTAAGTAAAGAAAAGCAAAGCTGGTTTAGTTACAAACTGTGTAGCAAATCACACAACCCTACGTAATTTTTGAACAAACGTAGACTTAATTTGATTCAAGTGATGAAATTATAGAGGAGTCCCAATTATAAAGCCAGATCCGATAACTCCCGGCTACATTTGGCAAATCAGATTACAGTCCCAGATACCAGCATTAATCCCAACCGAACAATTGCATCTTCGGATTCTGCTGTGAGGGCATCATCACGTCAAACAAAAGAGCCGGTGAACTTCCAAGAAGTTTTTCGACGCATTACGCCGGTATTTACGGCCCATTTTGAACTCATTGACCCGTGCGGAATGTTCTCCTTGATAAATTATATTAGTTGATCTGCGACTATCTCGCAAACGATGCCGCATGCCTGCTTCCTCATTTAATATCCCTCAAATTACATCTAAGAAGTATCTTCTCTGAAAACTTCGCCATTTCTCAAAGAATTTGCAGAGTCAGGAGTCTCTCATTCAAGAAATGTTTGAATTTGTTGGTGTGTCTCGTTCAAGTGGCTCTTATTGGTTGGTTCAGGTTGGAATCCTACGTTAGGGGCGTCCCGAGGGGGGGCGGGGGGGGGGGGGACAGCGCCATATACTCTGCAACATTTTACGTTGTAGCTTCATGAAGGCAACTCGCTGTGTTTTAAAATTTTCTAATAAATTCAGTGAAAAACAGGTACCGATTTGGTCAATTTTACCAGGTTCGCCCCCCCCCCCCACCCCCATGAAGAAAGGCTCAGCACGCCCCTGATCCTAGGAATACCTCTAAAGCGTATGCGGCCGATTTGCTGGTTTCACAAGTCCACGTCCAATAGCCCGTGGTTGAGTGCTAAAACAAGACCAAAGGTATCGATGGGACCCCAAAAATTCAATATTTGATCCAAACAATTGAGTCTTGTCTACGCCAGATCCAGTCTTCGCCAGACTCCTTGAACATTTTTACTATTAAAATTCAGAAACAGATTAAGGTCAAAATGCTAATCATCTGAGAAAACCAAGCTCAGATGTGGATTCAGCATGTTTGTGTTTACCCCTTTAAGTCAAGTCATATCTGTTTGACGAAAAATTCCTGCCTTACTTCTGCGAATTTCCCAGTTTCGGCCGAATTCCGGAAGTTCCTGTCCGGCAAAAAAAAAAGAAGCTAAAATCGAACTCAGCGTATCTTCTTTCCCCTATATCGAACATCTAATCAGCTTCAAATTAAAATTTAACTTAAAACAAATTTTCCAGTTCCAGCCGGATTCCGGGCAAACTATATGTCCGGGTAAAAAATGACTGTCATACACGGATTCAGCATCTCTTCTTACCCCTAAATCGGATATCTAATCAACTACGAAGACTTTTAACAATTTTCCGGTTTTGGCCGGATTCCGGGCGAACTACTAGCCCGATGACAAAATGATTTTCACCATCGTGTTCAGCATGTCTTACTACCCCTAAACCGAACATATAATTAACTTCAAATAAAACTTTTACTTTTAACAGATTTCCCGGTTTTGGCCGGATTCCGGGCTAAATAGTTGTCCGGCGAGAAAATGGTTTTCACCATCGGGTTCAGCATGTCTTCTTACCCCTAAATCGAATATCCAATCAACTTCAAATAAAACTTTTACTTTTAACAAACTTTCCGGTTTTGGCCGGATTCCAGGCGAACTACTTGTCCGGCGATAAAATGGTTTCCACCATCGTGTTCAGCATGTCTTCTTACCCCATAACCGACTGTCCCATTAGCTTTTTAAAAATATTTTGCTTACCCCTTGATTTAAACCCCCTCCCCCACCCCTAAATATAGGGCTACAAAGCCCATCTACGAACTCGACCTTACTCTTGACCCAAACAATCCTCACACCAAGTTTCATCAAAATGTCTCATTCCCTTCGAGAGTTATCGCGCTTACAGACGGACGGACAACTTTTGCGATGTCATAGGTATGCCTCCACTAACGTTTTGGGATCCCAAAAACTACTAGAAATATCCCGGAACATTTTTTACAGCTGGGCTTTTATGACCAACCATTCATTAGACCCACCCTGGAAAACGCAGCGCATGTTTGGCATCGCAATTTCTGTCCGTCCGTCGGTCTGTCCAGGTTTTGCTAGTTCGGGCACTTCCACATAAGCTAGGAGGATGAAACTTGGCAGGCTATCAGGGACCCCAAAAGAATAAGTTGGAAATAGTCGCCTCCCCGATCTGAGCATCGTGGGGGGAGTGGAGGGAGGGGGAACCCGGAATCTTGAGGTATTTATGACTTTTGAACGGGTGATCGGATCTTAATGAAACTTGATATTTGGAAATACCCGTGTCTCAGACGACCAATCTCAAATCCGGATCGGATCTGGTGACTTTGGGGGGAGCTGGAGGGGGGAGCCGGAAAACTTGGGAAACGTTCAGAGTGGAGGGATCGCGATCGAACTTGATGGGATGAACAAGCACAAGTCCTAAATACATCGCTGACATAACCGGACCAGATTCGGGCGCTGTGGGGGAGTTTGGGGGGGGGGGCGGAATCTGGTGATCCCACAAGTTCGGTGCTTCCTGATGTGCTAAGACGATGAAACTTGGGAGGCGTATCAGGGTCCCGAACAGGCTAACTCGAGAATAGTCGTTTCTCCGAAACAGCCATCATGGGGGGAGTGGAGGGATGGGGAGCTCGGATTCAGTGGTATGCATAACTTTTGAACGGGTTATCGGAATTGAATGAAACTTGGCAAGTGGAAAAGAGCTATCGTCTGAAATGTCAAGTCCTGATCGGATCCGATACTTGTGGGGGGGGGGAGGATTGGATTGGGGCATCGCAAATCTCGTGAAACGCTTAAGAGTCGAGGGATTGGGATGGAACTTGGTGGGAAGAACAAGCATTAGCCCGATGGAACTTTGCAGGCGTATTAGTGACTCAAGGACCAGGCATAATACCCTAGGAAAACCTGTTTCCCTGGATCCGACCATCTTTGGGAAGTTGAGGGAAGGGGAATCCGGAAATCACTGGTTTCCGTAAGCTTCGAACGAGTGGTCCGATTCAAGTGAAACTTTATGGGTGATACGAACTGATCACCTAGACAAGCAAAACATGCGTCCGAAACACATGTGGCTACGGTGGGTAGAGTTGGAGGGGTGGGGGACTTTTTGACATTTTCAAAAAACAAACGGATGGACAGAAAAGGATGCAAGTTGGACAGTGCCGAGTTTATGCGGTATTGTTGTTATTGAGTAGAGTAGAGTAGAGTAGATTTTTAATTCTAAAAAGTAACTTTCACAGCGTGAACAATAGACAATAGACTCATTCGGCGAACATTTTGCCAAAAACTTCTAAAACAAATAAAAATCGCTTTAATGAAATGATTCAATTTTTTCCAAACTCAATCAAAATCAATTTTTTTATCGTTACGTCAAAAGCAATTTCATTAAAATACATATATAAAACAAAATAAAATACTAAAAGGGTCAAAAGCTAAAACTAACAATTCAACGAAGATAGTGACTATGTTTTATTGGCTGTTGTACAATTCAACAAAACTTGGAACAAAACTCCTTCGGTACCTTTCATGTTTTGTGGGGACTGGATTTAGTTTGGGTACTTTCTGAGCCTTGTCGCGCTTTGGTCTGTTGCGGAGGGGTGTGTAGGGTTCGGGGAGAATGGGACGCAATCTGGGAACAGACTGCGTCTGTGGTGCGGAAGTTAAGGCATAGGAAGTTTCTTCTCGCGTCCAAGGTGGTGAGCTTGAACTTGCCAAGCAGATAATGGTAAGGAAGCTTCCCTTCCCCATTAATGATCCTAATCGCTCGTTTCCGTCTTGATCGGATCCGGTCAGCGTATAGGGGAGGGGGGGGATGTGAAGCGGGAATTGGAAGTTTGCAGATAGGCTATGCTCCGATTCCAGTTAAACTTGATGAACGGGAATAGGACATGTCAGATGTGCGACTTTTATGTTTCTGAGTCGTATTCAGCCACAGCGGGGGGGGGGGGGGCACTGGAAGGGGAGTTCTGGAAATGATGTGGCTCGCATAGGGGTCAAACAAGTGGAGCGATTCGAATGAAACTTGGAATGTAGAGAGGTCACATGCCCTAGATGACATACTTTAGGGTTTGAACTGGATCCAATCACGGCGGGGGAGGGGGGATAGTTACCGGAAGTTCGCAAACAAGAGCTGTAAGCTCATATGGCACTTGCATGTGTCAAGATGATTTGATTGATCAAAAGTAAGTTTCGACTTTGCGGTCGAGATGCGCGCTATAAGGGAGCTGGAACTTCATTTGTAAGCAAAACCCTTGAGGCAAAACTGCTAATGGGCTGATGGGCATCACGAAAATGCATATATTGCTTAAAAGTATTTTTTTTACTTTGCGGTCAAGATTGGTACTTTAAGGAATAATCGGATTTGGGAAGTAGCAACTTCTAAGCAAATGTTGTTGAGTCTCCAATATTCCAGCGAAGTTTCATCGTCCTAGCACATCTGGAAGTACCTTAACGCGCGATCACCGGAATCCCAGACCCCCCTCCTCCAACTCCACCCACAATAACCGGAGCCAATCCGGTTCTGTAAATGATTAATCCAGAGCATCTGTTTGTCATTCCCACGAAGTTCGATCCAGATCACACCAGTCTAAGCGGGTCAAGTATTTTCCGCCCTCCCCCCGATAATTGCCGGATTCGGTCCGGAAATGAAAAAAGGTCACAAGAGAAAAATGTCCTCTGTTTAATTATTAAATTTCACTCGAATCCGATCACCCGTTCCAAAGTTACGCATGACTCAATATTCCGGATTCCCCTCCCTCAACTCCCCCCCCAAGATTATCATATCGAGGATTTTTTTTTTATTCCAAGTCAGTTTGACCGGGTCCCTGATATGCCTTCCAAGTTTCGTCGTGAAAATCCCCCAAAAAACGGAATTCCGGGATACCCCTCCTCCCCCCCCCCCTCAAGTGTCCGGATCCAGTCAAATTATGTAAAAGATTTACATGGACCAGATGTTTGTTCTTCCCAGCAAGTTTCACTCCGATACCATCATTCTAACCGTTTCTCGAGATTTCCGGTCCACCCCCCCCCCCCACCCCACCCAGCTCCCCCGCGGTGCACGTAGCCAATCCGATTCAGCAAATGACTTACCTAGAGCATCTGTTTGTTCTTCCCACAAAGTTCCATCCCGATCCCTCCATTCTAAACGGGGCACGTATTTCCACCCCACCCCCCCAATAGTTGCCGGATCCGGTCCGGATATGAAAAAAATCATCGGAGAAATGTCCTCTGTTGAATTCTTAAATTTCACTCGAATCCGATCACCCATTCCAAAATTACGCATGACTGAAAATTTCGGATTCCCCTCCCTCCACTCCCCCCACCATTATCTGATCGACAAAATTTTTATTTTGAAGTCAGTTTGATTGGGTCCCTGATATGCCTGCCAAGTTTCATCGTGAAAATCCCCAAAACCACCATCACCGGAATTCCGGGACCCCCCCCCCCCATAAGTGTCCGGATCCAGTACAATGGAGCAGATGGAGTCTAGAGCAGATGCTTGTTCTTCCCAGCAAGTTTCACTCCGATCCCTCCATTCTAACCGTTTCTTGAAATTTCCGGTCCCCCCCCCCCCAACTCCCCCCTGGCTACCGAATCCGGTCAAGACTTTAAACGGGACATTACAGATATATATTCTATTCAGTTATGAAGTTTCATTACAATCCGATCATCCGTTCGAAAGTTACACACTTCTCAATTTCCCGGATTCCCCTGCGGATTCCCCTCCCTCCACTCCCCCCACCATTATCTGATCGACAATATTTTTATTTTGAAGTCAGTTTGATTGGGTCCCTGATATGCCTGCCAAGTTTCATCGTGAAAATCCAAAAAACCACCATCACCGGAATTCCGGCCCCCCCCCCCATAAGTGTCCGGATCCAGTACAATGGTCTAAAGGACTTATCTAGAGCAGATGCTTGTTCTTCCCAGCAAGTTTCACTCCGATCCCTCCATTCTAACCGTTTCTTGAAATTTCCGGTCTCCCCCCCCCCCCAACTCCCCCCTGGATACCGAATCCGGTCAAGACTTTAAACGGGACATTACAGATATATATTCTCTTCAGTTATGAAGTTTCATTACAATCCGATATCCGTATATCCGTAACCGAAAGTTACACACTTCTCAGTTTCCCGGATTCCGCTGCCCTCCACCCCCCCCCCCCAAAATGGTCGGATCAGAAAAATGATTATTCCTAATTTTGTTTGGTCGGGTCTCTGATATGCCTGCCAAGTTTCATGGTCCTAGCACAACTGGAAGTACCCTAACTCGAAAAAGTGTGACAAAATGCCCTAAATTTTCAAGTTTCCAGAGCCCCCACTTCCCCGCACATGGTCGGATCGGGAAACTGATTATTTCCAGGTTAGTTTGGTCGGGTCCCTGATATTCCTGCCAAGTTTCATTGTCCTAGCTCATCTGGAAGTACCCTCACTCGAAAAAGTGTGACAAAATGCCCTAAATTTTCAAGTTTCCAGCGCCCCAACTCCCCCGCATATGGTCGGATCGGGAAACTTATTATTTCCAGGTTACTTTGGTCAGGTCCCTGATATTCCTGCCAAGTTTCATTGTCCTAGCTCATCTGGAAGTACCCTAACTCGAAAAAGTGTGACAAAATGCCCTAAATTTTCAAGTTTCGAGCGCCCCCACTCCCCCGCATATGGTCGGATCGAGAAACTGATTATTTCCAGGTTCGTTTGGTCGGGTCCCTGATATTCCTGCCAAGTTTCATTGTCCTAGCTCATCTAGAAGTACCCTAACTCAGAAAAAAGTGACAAAATGCCCTAAATTTGCAAGTTTCCAGCGCCCCGCACTCCCCCCCATATGGTCGGATCGGGTTAGTTTGCCAGAGGCAGCCAGAGGCTGCAAGTGCCATAAAAACACTTATATTTGAGTGAAACTTTATAGGCGGTACGAGAAAATGCTTCAGTTGATCCATTTAGGAGTCTCACCCAGATTCGGCCGTGGTAAGGGGAGTTGCAGGGGGGGGGGGGGGTACCGGAAACCGTGTGGCTTGTCTAGGGACCAAACGAGTGGATCTACTGGTTTGAAACTTGGAAGGTAGAAAACTCATTTGCCCCAGATGATCGGAGGCGCTGCCGGCAATGCTCAGACTTGAGTGAAACTAGATATGCTATTTCTAGGTCCGAATCGCATTTTTACATGGCAGGGTATTTTGTGACGTTCTCATCTTCTTTCGTGTACCACCTACTCGTATCAAGTGCCATAGGAGCTCTTAGCTCTTCTTCATTATCGCAGGAACAAAAGAGACAAATTGGAAAGAATACAGAAGCGGGCTCTTCTTATTATTCATACTGGACCGGAACTTCCATACTCCTACCTTTTAAAACACTTTAACCCCAAAACACTGCAGGAACGCAGAAGAGAGTAAACACCGATTTCTTTTCAGCCATGGTATCTCACCCTCTTCCCTCCCAAATCCTCACTCCCCTCACCAAAACTGTAGAAATCGCCCAGAACGAGTGGTAGGTTCTAGGGTACCCAAGCTCGGTTCTGTACCTACAAAACACGCCAGATATGCAAAACGTTTTATTCCGCAGTTCATGAAACATTTATAAAGAGCTTGACAGGTTTTTAAGTATATTGACGCATGTATTGTGATTTTTTCTGATCTTTTTTTATAATAATTGCAAATTCGGTTGTATAACTACGAAAGTCGATTTTTAAAATAAACTTTCTATCTATCGATCTATCTAGAGCCACGCCCCTGGATACGTGGGAAACCAGGGGGGATAAACAAATGTAAGGATAAATCACTCTCGCTCGCTTGCTTTTATCGACAAATACAGTACGCAAGCACTGAGTATACTAGGGGCGTAATTTGCTATGGGGCAGGGGGAGGGGGGCAATTGCCCCCCCCCCAGCTGAAATTTAGCGTCTTCAAAACTCTCGTCGAAACTAAGATAGGCCTAAAGAATTCAAGAATCCACAGAAACAGATCGGTTTTCTTTAGTACACCTTTGTCTGTATGGAAAAACTGGAACACGGAAGCCTTGAAACTTTATAGCGATATGCATGCGCTATGCAGGGTTAAACACGTTAAACACGTCTATGTCAGAGGACTGACTAAGTGATCTTTTGATCATTGGTACCCAACATGACAAAGCGAAGAACCTTGACGTCAATCGCGCACTGGACAGTTTCGCGAATTTGAAGAAGCGACCTTTCGCCTTGGTCGATTGGTAAAATATCTCTTTGTTTCTTTGTTTTTATTACGTTTTTCTTCTTGAAATAAAACTGCTCATTTTCACTTGACTTGGGAAAATCGGCTCCAACTTTGCCCCCCCCCCCCCCCCCCCCCAGGATTTTGACGAAATTACGCCCCTGGAGTACACCCTTTCTGGAGCGAAACGTCCCTCTGACAGACATTCTTTTAATGCAGTTCAACTTGGGAGGTAGTAAATTTTCTAAGTGTCGAGAGGATTCTCTAAGCTTGCACGTAAAAAGCTCAAAATGCACAAAAATTGCACAAAATGCTCTTGCTTCGTTCCGAAACTAATCAGGACCAAGTGATTTTAAACAATCCAACGACTTTTGTCCAACCGAAAAAATAAACAAATAAATCAGCAGATCGCTGTAAAAAGAAAAAGAATTCACGCTGGACTTTGAAAAGTGTTTTTTTCTTTCGCGAGATCTTTCGTCTAATAGCAACAAGATTCTAAGCTTGAATGGTCTGGACGGGAAAAAAGAAATTAATGGCGTGTCAAGGACGATCGAACAAAAATAGGAATTATCTTATTCGCCGGTCCTAACCATAATAAATAAAGAAAAGAACTTGATGAACAAATAAATATAACCTTTCTTATAAACAAGAGCCGGAAGCTCATATGGCACTTGCAAGCCTGGGTCAGTAGGAATTCGTCAATTCGTGGGTCTGTTGTGATTATTCGTAAAGCCCTTGAGATAAGAATGATCATGGGTCCTTGGACATCACGAGAATGTATCGATCATAAAAACTATTTTATTTTTGCAATTGGCTGCGATCATGCGTACTTTAAGGGCTCTAGAGATTGATCTCTAGTGAATACTCTTGAAACACAAATGGCGATAAACTCATCGGGATCATGAAAATATATATGCTGCGATATGATGCTGCGATCATGCGTACTTTAAGGGCTCTAGAGATTGATCTCTAGTGAATACTCTTGAAACACAAATGGCGATAAACTCATCGGGATCATGAAAATATATATTTTGCTGAAAATTATTGTTTGTACTTTAAACGAATTCACTTAATGATCACGGGCCCTTGGGGATTATGAATATATATCGTTTGGTCAAAAGTATTTTTTTGACTGTTCGGTTAAGATACGCACTTTAAAGGTGCTAAAACTAATTTTTGAGCAAAATCCTTCAGGCAAAAATGATCATGGGCTCATGGGGATGAAGAATGCGTATATTTCGTTTAAAAGTATTTTTGTGCTTTGCGGTTAGGATTAGTACTTTAAGGGATGGTCGGATCTGAGAAGTGACAATTTCTAAGCCAATCTTGTCAAGTCTCTAATGTCCAAGCTAAGTTTCATCGTTCTAGCACATCTGGAAGTACCTTAATTTGCGATCACCGGAATTCCGGACCCCCCCCCCCCAACTCCCATCACAGTGCCCGAACCCGGTTCGGTTCTGTCACTGATGTATCTAGGGCTTCTGCATGTTCTTCCGACCAAGTTTCATTCCAATCGCTCCACTCTCTCTAATCGTGTCCCAAGATTTCCGGTTCTAACCCCCCCCCCTACCCCCACTCCCCCCCAACATTCATCGGATCAGGTCCGAACGAGTTTCATTAAGATTCGATCAACCGTTCAAAAGTTATACTTACCTCAAGATTCCGGATTCCCCCTCCCTCTACTCCCCTCACGATGGTTGAGAAGGGGAATTGACCATTTCTAGGCCAATCTTGTCAAGTCTCTAATGTTCAAGCAAAGTTTCATCGTCCGAGCGCATCTGGAAGTACCTTGACTCGCGACCACTGGAATTCCACCCCCCCCCCCTCTAACTCCCCCCCCCCCCCCACACTGCCCTTATCCGATCCGGTTCTATCAATGGTGTATCTAGCTCTTGTGCCCACCAAGTGTCATCCCAATCGCTCCCCTCTACGCGTGTCCCAAGATTTCCGGTTCCCCCTCCGACTACCCCCCATATTCATCGGATCCGGTCCGGAACTGAAATGGGACATCCGAGACACGAGGTCTTTCCAAATATCAAGTTTTGATTAGATCCTATGACCCGTTCCAGAGTTACCATTCCTCAAGATTTCGGATTCCCCTTCCCTCCGCTCCCCCCACGGTGATCGGATCGGGGAAGTGACTATTTCAAAGTTAGTTTGGTCAGGTCCTGGTATGCCTGCCAAGTTTCATCGTCCTAGCCCTTCTGGAAGTACCCTAACTCGAGAACAGGGGACCGACAGACCGAAAAGTGATCGGTATATGGCACTTGAGCGAAGCTGCAAGTGCCGCAAAATCCTATCTGGCTCTGACAGTAGATAACTCCCAGTTTCTTCGAGGTATGTAGGAGCAAAAACCTTTTTGTTGCAGAATATTATTATTATTACTTTCGAAGGTAGAAATTCGCCTTTCGAAGGTAGAATCGAGGAAAAACATCGGTGCTTAATAGAGGTGGGCAGGGGCGGGGCAGAAGTCAAGAGATGATTGTCTTCATGAGTACCACCTATTAGTATCTATTCATCAAAACAGCAACAACAAAAAAACAAGAGCTACGAACTCGTATGGCACTTTTCACAAGTAGGTGGTGTGAGAAAGTAAATCTTAGCACTTTTCCGGAAATTCCAGTACCCTTCCCCACCGTGCTCGGATCCACTCCGGACCCTAAGATATATCATGTAAGACATACAATCTCTCTACTTTCCAAGTTTCATTTAAATCGCTCCACTCCTTCAACCCCTATGCCAGCCACAATATTTCCGGGACTCCCCTCCATCTCCCCCCCCCCCTCCTGTTGTCGTATACGACTCGGCCACATAAACTTCGCATCTCTAACATCTCCTCTTCCAACGCATCAAGTTTTACTCGAATCGGAACATATCTGCAAATTTCCGGTTCCCGCTTCATCATCCTCTCCCTGGTCGGATCCGATTCAGACGCCAAAAGAAAAATCTATTCCGCATGGACTTGGTACTGTCCAATTTGCATCCCATTCGGCACATCCGTTTGGTTTTGTGCACGTCACAAACTTCCGGACCCCCCCCCCCTCTCCCAACCATGGCCGCATGGGGTTCGGACACTTGGTTTGTACATTTAGGTCAGCAGTTCTCATTACCCATAAAGTTTCACTTGAATCGAACCATTTGTTCGCAGCCTACGGAAGTCAGTAATTTCCGGATTCTCCCTCCCTCAACTCTCCAAACAATGGTCGGATCCAGGAACGAAGTCTTCCTAGGGCATTGTGTCGGGTCCTTAAGTCTATTTGGTCGGGTCGCTAATATGCCTGCCAAGTTTTATCCTCCTTAGCACATTTGGAAGTATCCTAACTCGCGATCACCGGAATTCCGGGAAACCGCCTCCAACTCCCCTCAAAGAATCTCGATATTATCTGGTTCTGCCAAGAGAATACCTACCTAATGCTTATGCTTGTTCTTCCCACCAAATTCCATCCCGATCCCTCGACGCTAAGCATTTCACAAAAAATACCGGTGCCCCCTTTCAACCCCCCCCCCCCCCCCCTCAGTATCGGATCCGGTCCGGACTTGTCATGGAAAATCTGAGACAATAACTCTTTCCACAATAACTCTTTTTTTTTATTTTATCGTGTGGAGAGTTTGGTATGGCGTGTGTAAGTATACGGAATGGAACGAGTCTTTCTTTCTTTTGTGTGTGTATTTACAGAGAAACGACTCATTTATACTATGTTCATATAGTCAGTGTTTAAAACGGGGCCGAGCTAACGAGCTCGTATCCCTGCCTGCCTGCAGTGATCAAAATATATTGTCAGGAAGTATTTTCGAAATAAAAGAACCTGAACCTGAACCACTTGCCTTGAAAACTCGCTCAACCACCTCAATTCCCCCTCTCCCCAACTCCCCCCACAGTGCCCGAATCCGGTCCAGTTCTGTCAACGATGTATCTAGGACTCCATGTTGTCATAATTTTTCCATACAACTAAAAAGAAAATACAGCACCGAGCAAACTCGGTTCACTCAGATGCTTGTGCTTGTTCTTCCCACCAAGTTTCATCCCGATCCCTCCACTCTAAGCGTTTCCCAAGATTTCCTGCCCCCCCCCCCTCCTCTCCAACTCCCCCAAAAGTCACCGGATCCGGTTCGGATTTGAAGTGGGTCGTCTGAGACACGAGGTCTTTCCAAATATCAAGTTTTATTAAGATCCGATCAGCCGTTCAAAAGTTGTAAGTACCTCAAGATTCCGGATTCCCCTACCTCCACTCCCCCAACGATGGTAGGACTGGGGAAACGACTGTTTCAAAGTTAATCTTTTTGCGTTACTGATATGCCTGCCAAGTTTCATCGCCCTATCTTATGTGGAAGTACCCGAACTAGCAAAACCTCGAACGACCGACAGGCCGACGGACGGACAAAAATTACGATCGCTATATGGCACTTGCCCTTATACAAATATCAAGGCCTTGGCTTGTGAAATTAACGTTGGTGGGTCCCCCCCCTTCCTCCGAGACAAAATAAAACACGGGCTACTCACTCGTACAGCACTTGTTACGGGAAGATGATACAAGAAAGTAAATGAAGACGTCACAAACTCCCCCGTCCCTCCGACTCCCCCTTCTGCATTCGAACCTACAGTTGTGAGTCTTCGACCTTGTTGCTGGTTGGCCTGGTGTTTAGTAATCATATATTGCCCCGGCCCCTGTTTAGTGTTTCCTATTGGGTGTTGTAGATTTTGTGTTTTACGGTCCTTTACAGCCTTAAAAAAAAAAAATATACAAATAATACAATATGCAGTGTCTTCATTTATATCCTTAAAGGTAAAGCCAGGAAGACAAACATGCACCCCCTCAGATTGAAAAGAATTAACCTGATTTATGGTGTTTCAAATACACAATGCACTCTTTGAGCTGAGGTGAGAGTGGATACCAGAATCGCGGGACAGCTTGCCAAAAACGTTGGAATCCAACAAAAGAAAGGAATGAATGTAAATAGCGGGAGTTCGACCAGACCAGGGAGTGTCTAGATGGCGAGATAACGCCAAAGAGCAACTAATCCTGAGGATTATGTTGATCTTCTAAATCGTCAATCCGAAGTTATCTTTTACGAAGGAATCTCAAGAAATGGAATGCACCGACAGCAAACCAATTGCAGACATTCGTTTCCAGAAAATAGTTTAGCGTTTTTGGGCAGATCTTGGAAGATTTGTGGCAGTTTTCTATGCAAAAACTCAGCGACGGAGCGTCGGGACCGCGTAATTCATATTCAGACCAAGTAAGTTTGATTTAGTGTAAAGTTTTGAAGTTGGGAGGTTGGTGTGTTTGTTTTTTATTGTAAAAGAATTTTTATGTAGTTGTTTTTGCCACCACAGAAGACGTGCCTTTAACAAAAAAAAGAAAAAAGTAAGAACCAACTGTGATGAACCCACAAACCGTTTGAGCCAGCCTATAGACGGGAACCCGAAAAAACGGAATAGTTTTCATTCAAAACCGACTGAACAGACAGACAGACAACACCGACAGAAGGTTTTCAGAATCCTTGGCAATATTCCAAGCGCGTTTCCTTTTGGTTGCTTTTACCGCGTTGGTGCTTATTTATTGTCAGATTTTAAGGATTCTTGGCACTTTTCCAAGATGAAACTCTGGAAAGAGGATCCAGATTCTCTCGATTCTCGAGTCGTTAACTCAGGGCACCGAAGCCTAGTAGACCTTATTGGGGTCATCGACCTCGCGCTCCACCGTCCGTCGCGTACTCGCCTTTAAAGGGAACCTTACAAAGTGGTTTCCAAGACTCAAGTAGTTCCGAGGCTCGCGATTGGCCGATGGATAATGGTTGCTCATCCTTTGGAGGGTCAAATAAAAACTAATTCTGAGGGATATGCTGATCTCCCAGCACGACAGTTCGAGTCTGACCTGAAATAACTATTCTGTTTTCGTCCAAGACGTCCACACAAAGCGCACCAACACTTTAAAAGAAAATCTTGCAGTATTTGCTACTGGGATTAGTATTGTCTCTACTGAGATAAGATTATTTCTAATTCGGATTAATCTTATCCCAGTAGAGATAAGATTAATCCCAGTAGCAAACACTGCAGTTAACTTTAATCCATTCTCGGAGAAACTTTTGACAGTGAACTCCAAACTTGGGGGCGGGGGGGGGGGGGGGCGAAAATGTTTTCCAAAAAATGATTTCAGTCGTCTGGAAAAATTTCCAAGAAATCTGGGTAGCGGGAATGGGCTTACCTGTTCAGATTTCCGAAGTCTTCAAAGCCGAATATGTCCAGTACTCCGATGTTGTACCCATTGTGTCCGCGGGGCTCCTTCTTAGCCAATAGGGCGTGGTTTAGCTGGAGAACTATCCAATCAAACAGCGCAGCGTAGAGACACTTTGCCATAGCATCTCGAGCTCCGATCGCCTACAGGGACATAGAACAGTAAAGACGGCGTAAAAGTACACTTGTATACAAACTTGTTGTAATAGGTACAGTTTGGATGTGTGGTACGCAGCGTGGAGGAAGGCTGGGAGGTGCGGGGGTCTGTCTCCTAAGGTCGACCATAACGTAGTTTCAATATGTTTTAATCCCTCTATACTCACCTTACAATTAGTAATTGAACACCCACTTCCTTCAAACTGACACTTAAAGGCAGCCGGAAAATTCTGATTCTCAGCTAGACAGTTGATTATCTGATCAGTAATATATGATCTCCTCTTATTATATACAAGATTTACCGTCTTCACGTTATTTGAAACTTACTTTCGTAATGCCATCCTGAGCAGAAACTAACTTACAATGATCCACATCGGGTTTTCAAGCTTGTTTAAGAAAAATAAGTGATTCTTGACCAGATTGATGTAGGACAGATGAATATCGCATTTATTTGTCTCGAAACTAGCACGGTACAAATCCAAATCCGGAATCCCATCCTTGTTGTATTTCGTCCCTATTCAGAGAACCTTTAACTGAAAAAATAAACGTAATCAGGTATTCGTGTTTCAGCCCCACTGAATGAATCTTTAAAGTCGAACTAACCTCCGCCATCCGATAATTAATCACTAAGGTCTCCCCTGACGCTCTCGCCGTTTTAGAAACAAGGGCAGCCAATAGCGTCTCTTCTTTCACTCTTAGCAAATCGGCGATAACCGTCGCTACTTCAGGGTTTCGGACAAGGACGGATTCGTCATGGTGGTAAGATGATTTCTTCGGCTGGAAGTCCACATTACCTGGAAAACAAGAGCTAGAAGCTCATATGGAACTTGCAAGACTGGGGCATAGGGTGAAAGTAGGAATTTGCCAGTTCGTGGGTTTGTCGTGATCAATTGTAAACAAAACCCTTGAGATACGAATGATCATGAGCCCATGGAAATCACGAGAATGTATTATTTCGTCAAAAGTTTTTTTTTTTTTTCACTTTACGGTTAAGATGCACACTTTAAGGCAGATTTATCTGTAAGCAAAACCCTTGAGGCAAAAATGATGACAGGCTCATCGGTATCATGAAAATGTATTCTTTGCTCAAAACTATTTTTTGTACTTTAAGGAAGTCGCTTGTAAGCAAAACCCTTGAGGCAGAAAGGAGCATGGGCCCTGGAGGATCACGAATATGTATCGGCTGGTAAAAGTTTTCTTTTTTTTCACTTTCCGATTTAGATTATGAATTTGTAGCACTAAGGGTGCTACAAATTCATAATAAGCAAAACCCCTGTAGCACAAAGATCATGGGCCCTCGGGGATCATAACATGTATCGTTTGTTCAAAAAAAAAAATTTCAATTCGCGGTTAAGATGCGCACTTTAAGGCAGCTAGAAATTTATTTCTAAGCAAAACCCTTTGGGCAAAAATTATCACTGGCTCATGGGCAGCACGAAAATGTTTAATTTGCTCTAAAGTATTTTTTGTACTTTAAGGAAGTCGCTCTTAAGCAAAACCCTTGATGCAGAAAGGAGCATGGGCCCTAGGAGATCATGAATATGTACGTCTGGTCAAATTTTTCTTTTCACTTTCCGATTACGATGCGCACTTTAAGGATGCTAGAAATTCACAATAAGCAAAACGCTTGTAGCACAAAGATCGTGGGCCCTCGGGGATCATGAAATGTATCATTAAGTCAAAAGTTTTTTTTTTCACACTGCGGTTAAGATGCGCACTTTAAGGCAGCTAGAAATTCATTTCGAAGCAAGACCCTATAGGCAAAAATTATAGGCAAAAATTATCATGGGCTCATGGGAGCATGAAAATGTAAATTTTGCTTAATTTTTTGTACTTTGTGGTTACGATGAATACTTTAAGGGATGGTTGGATCTGGGAAGTGACAATTTCTAAGCCAATCTTGTCAAGTCTCTAATGTTCAAGCCTCTAATATTCAAAAGTTTGACAACAATCCGGATCGACCGACAGACGGAATTGCGATCGGTATATGGCACTTGAGCCAGAGGCTGCAAGTGCCATAAAAACGGAAATATAATGGTCTACGGAAGGAATGGGGTCAATCCAACAATGTTATCTCCTATATCACAAACATTAACAAATAAAACATTAATTGAAATTGGATTCCCACGTCCTTTCGTGATTATTTTAATGGAAATTTATAATGTTGTCAAACTGGTGGTTCGGGTAGCAGGGAAATGTTCTAGGGAGTTTTTATCAAAAATTGGTTTAAAGCAAGGATGTAGTTTGTCTCCAAAGTTATTTTCTTTGTATATAAATGATTGGCAAGAGTATATGAATGAGAGAATGGCACCCATGTTATCCGTTGATATAGTTAAGTTGTGTTTATTATTGTTCGCAGACGATGTGGCACTTCTCGCCGATCCAAAAGAAGATCTGCAGGTTTTGATGGATATTACGGCGAAATTTTTGAGAAAGAAAGAGTTGACACTAAATGTTAGTAAAACGGCAGTAATGTGTTTTAGGAAAGGGGGAAAATTAGATATTATTAAAATAAAATTCGAAGGAGAAGAAATTGAATATAAAGAAGATTTTATTTATTTGGGATTTAAGTTGTCGTCAAAGGGGAAATACGGGAAACATGTTGATTATAGTTTAGCGAAGGGGAAGAAGTGCCTGAATATGTTGTTGAAAAGCGAGTTGAGAGAGATAAATAATTTAAGAGTGCATAAACAGGTGTTTCGTCTAAGTTAGTTCCAGTAATGCATTACGCCGCGGAAATTTGGGGGTATAGTCCGGGTATTAAGCTAGAACAAGTGCAATTAGGCTACTTCAAAAGAGTCCTAGGCCTTAGTAGTAAGATTAACTCATTAGTAATAAGAGGAGATTTAGGTTTATTTTCATTAAGGAGTAGGCGTCTTGTTAGTATGATACGGTTTTGGGAAAAAATAATAGCGTTGCCGAGAGTAAGACCGTTAAAGGCTGCATATTTGGAATCCCTCCAGGATGGAGCAAAGGAATCGTGGTCAAAACAGGTTAAAAGTATTTTGGATAGTAGCGGTTTGTCTCATTTTTGGTGTGATGGAAAAGGACCTAGAGCAGGAAATGGTGTGAGTATTGCTAAGGAGGTGGAGGTTAGGTTGCATGACCAGGAAATACAATTATGGCAGTGTGGGGTGGAGGCATCTGATTCATTGTGGTTGTACGCGAGGGCCAAAGAGACATGGGGGGGGGGGAATTATTTCAAGGCGGGGATTCCAGCAGATCAATTGAGGTTGTTAATGAGTTTACGAGGTGATTGTCTACCTTTAGGAATGCGTAGAAGATATTTGGGTAAGGTAAGAGTGTTGTCTGGTCCTTACTTTTGCCCAATGTGTGGACATTTGGACGAAAATATTTTTCACGTAATGTGCGTATGTCCTGAGCTTTCAGATCTTCGTGGTGAAATTTTTGGTGTTAGTAATTGGGGGGAGGATTGGTTGGTAAAAGTAATGGGAAGTAAAATATTTGGTGATACTGAAAAGTTGGGAAGATTCCTTTCGGTCTCGATGAACCACAGAGAAAGATTCCTGTAAAGGAAGATGTAAAATAGTTAGCATTTATTTGGTTTGTGTATTTTTTTTATTTTTTTTTATTTTTTTGTTGTGTTTCTTTTTTTCCCATGGCCTCTGTGCTTTTAGTGGAATAAATCTTATCTTAAAATCTTATCTTATCATTTACGTGCAACGATTATTTCTTTAGATGTTGATTTTCGGTTTGTTTTGCTTTTTATGGTACTTGACCTTCGGCCAAGTGCCATATGGCGATCGCAGATAAATATTCTTTGAGCCCAAGCTGACTTTGAAAAGATTACAGGTTTGTTTCCTTCCCCGAAGTTGAACCAGAGGATTGACAGCCTGACGAGGACCCTTGCCAAAAAGGGCCGAAATATCGCTGATGAAAAATCGTAGCTGACGTACCCGTTGTAAACATTGTTTGAATAAAAGGCGATCGCAATTTCTGTCGGTCCGTTAGTCTGTCGGTCGTCCGGGTTTGCTAGTTCGGGAACTTCCACATAAGCTAGGACGATGAAACTAGTGAATCTGAACTTGGAAGGTAAACGAGCTATTTGCCCCAGATAATCCGCGACGATGCCGGAAATCCTTTTACTCGAGTGAAACTAGATATCCTCTTCCTATTTCCGATCCTAGGGGGTGAATGGGGTATTTTGTGACGTTCTCATCTACTTTCTTACAGCACCTACTAGTAACAAGTGCCATAAGAGCTCGTAGCTCTTATTCTTTGTTTGAGTGCTTCATATTTGTTTTCCCGCCAAGGCCAATGGGCTTCATTGGCACTAAATTTATTTATTCATTCATTCATAGAATCCCCTGGCGTAAATCAACTTAATACGATTTAACAACCAATTAACCAACATTTGCCATTATACAAGTTATGCGCGCCAAGCGGGTCTTTCTGTTTGCCCCCCCCCCCCCCGCTCCTTGCCTCATTATTAGCATCTATCAAACAGAGGTACTACAATAGATCCATAAGTAAATGAACAGGATACACAAGATTTCAGTTTTTTTTAACTGAAGGGTAGTGCAAATCTTTTACCGTCAGGGAGGTTCGCCGCTTTTTTTCGTATTAAGGAATACTATCAACACATATCCTAGCAGAGTGTTCGTTCAACATGACGATGGTGATGATCATTGGGTACTAATAGGAACTAACCACATTGTGGCTCTCAACCGGAAGGTCTAAGGGGGGGGGGGTAGTTAATCTAAGAGGTCATTGGGGCAAATATGTGGGTATATTATGTCGAAGACGGGTCCTTACTTATGTCCTATGTTTGGATGTCTACAATGAAACTCAGCATTGTTTTCAATAATATTTGTTTGTTAAAATAAACAGATTCAACCAGTCGCATACATTCTGAGAAAAGAGCATTAGTGTACATAGTTTCTGCGATCCCAAAACAAAAGATATAATTCCGTAAAGTTTGCCGGACTGTTAACACTATTTCTTTCTAAGGGTTTGTTCGAACTTGGTAAGAGGATTCTTGGTTCAAAGCACAGGTTCGGAGTTGGGCCTCGGCAGGGGCATAGCTAGCCATGTGTGCGAATATGAAGAATTCAGTGAAAGGAGAATTGAAGAAATGGAGCAGGTGAGTTTGGGATACAGGAAGTAGGTGGTTTCATGAAAAGTAGAAGTTTTAGGAATATTAAAGTTTAACTGAAAAGCCAACTTATTTTTGTATCATTTAACTGTTTGCACCGCATTACTTGGATCAAAGGGATTTTTTAGTTTTTCACTATTTACTCCAGAATGACGTTCAGAATACCTACGGCCGCCCTCACAACGGAAAATTCTACTATGACGCGGCAAATTTGAATCTAAGTCGAAACGCGGCTTTTCAGTGGCCTCTGATCATCTTACGGAAGGTAGCTCACTGCGTGAACACTTATTTTTCGTAAATCATTTTCGTCAAGCATCAAAAACACGTACAAGCGCATAGAGATACCACAAAACCGACACGGAAATTCCACTATTTGAAAATCAATTATTCGTGAATAGCGGAGCAACGAAGTAACGCATTTACATCGGGTCGTCAAGCCTCTTTAAGTGAATAAGTGATGGGTAACTAGGCTGTCCTACCTCAGCCCCTTTCGGTTAAACTTGAAGAGTTTAGTTTTTTCACCAGAAGCATGCCTTACAGCTTGTTAGCTTATGATTTTATTTTTTAGTCAGTAGATTTAGTTTTTTTCTATATTTTGTAGCACTGGATTTCAAATACTATACTATATATACAGACGGAGAATTTTGTTACCCATACAAGCAACAGAGTCAACAAGAATTAAGAAGATATGAGGGGACGACATCCTCGAGTCTAAAAGGCGAGCAAAAACTAGCCAAGCGATAACCTGGCTTAGCTGCTAAAGAATGCAAAACCAATTTCCGCGATATCTCCCCATCTGTAACTCTGGAGGGCTTGCCAAATGCCTGCTAATATTCACAGAGCTCGTAAAAGATTTGGCGACGACAGACCAGGACACTTACATAGACATCAAACTGATTGACGAGACAACCCAGGTGAGCGAAAACTGACACCACGTGGTTAAGGATACTCGGATTAATCCCCGCCCACGTCCCAGCTTCCGTATCTACTTGTTGGAATTCATAAACAAAGTAAAAGGCTCCCGGGCCGACGTTAAAGCACGTAGACTGACTGGCATTTCTCAAATCGTGAGGTTTTTTCGCGCCTTCCTGTTAGGGGCCGCTGCGCTAACGCCAAACATCCCTACGCTGGCTTTTGAGGTCATACATAGATTCTTAACTGAGCGTTTCGTCGTCTTAGCGCATCTGAAGAATATTGTTACTAGAAAAATCATACTAGAAATTAAATTTTCAGGATAAAATTGTACAGAAACATCGTTTCTCTCAGTGAAAAAGGGTTATTTTCTTATTGGTGCTTGTCGACTCTGTCCAGACTTCCCGCTATCCCAAGCAGAGGTTCGACGCAAAATATCTAGTAGTAAAAGCCAAGAAAAAGAAAAAGGGCCCGAAACACACAATCGACCTGTTTTCCGATACCCACACTGTAAAAAGTCCCTCCGTATAAAGATTAAACTTGACTGCAGTATTTGCTACTCAGATTCATCTCATCTCTATTTGGAATTAATCTTATCTGCATAGAGATAAGAGTAATCCGAGTAGCAAATACTGCAGTTAACTTTAATCTTTATACAGAAAAACTGTACAGTACAGTCTTACAAAACGAAAAAAATTGGAAGCTTCTCATGCCCTTATTTTTGAAAGGGTTGTTGGCGGAAATCAACTATGAGCTTGGAGAGGAAAGGCCGAAATATGGCTGAAATATCTCAACTGAATTCTTTTTTTCGTTTCGCATCATCAAACATGATAATAATAATAATAATTAATTTGTCACCCGCTGAATAAAAAAAATATGAAGACAGTGGAGTAAAGAAGAGAAAGAGACAAATACACAACAGAAGAAACACTAGTACAACAGAATAGACACAAAAATCAACAGAACAAACGGATGAGCCCGTGATATGGAGTAAGCCGCTGTTATGCTTGTCCAGATAAATTGTCATGAAGCTCCTGGAGTTTTGCCTTTATATCGGGAGCTTTGTATTTTCGGATTATTCTCCGATTTCAATGCGATATAGGCAAATAAAGCAGGTATTTACAGTATTTATAGTAACATCTACGTAGTTTACATATGTCACTCTTTTTCAATAGAATAAAAATGCCAGAAAGATAAGAGTACAGAGTGATAGCAAAAAAGTGAAAACAACGAAACCAAAGCCTTACTCGCAGTCCGCTTGGGCTTAAGGAATACTTACTAATCAATGGTGTAAATTTTATACATAGTCTACATTTATTATTATTGTAAAATAAAAGCCAACCATGTTGGCTAACCCCCATAAAAGAGCGAGGTGTTCAAAATGTACATTTTTAAGCACTTCTTAGGACACATCTGTCAAAAATTATGACATATGGTGTGAAACCAACAAAAAAACTGGTTTATCACCGAATGGTTATTTTCTCGTACAAAGCCATGAATTTCAGAAATAACAAGGAATGTCCCAACAATTAGACATGGCATTACTATACATAATTATTTACAACGGGAACCACAAACAGCTTTGTTCAGAGCAAGCCAAAAAATGGCAAAAAAACGATATGCTGAAAACAAATCCACCTCTGCCAGTCATACAAACTTTTTTTTTCAAATTTTGCCCTTTCCCTGGTGAAAATTTGTATCAGAAGAAAACGCATGCAGGAAACAGGCTTTCGCTGTTATCTCAGAAATTTCTCAGGGTCTGTTAACACCAATGTAACGTCAGCCAGGTGATTCTGCTTTAAGCCTATTCTGCGTTCACGACTTGATTCCGAAGGTCGCGGTGGTCAAACCCTACACGAGGAGCACTTCTGTATTTCAGTTCAATATTTACAAAACTTAGTTGTTTTCACGTTTAGGATTTACAGAATGCCAGCAAAAAGCAACACTTTTTTTTTTTAACACTTAAACGTTTTTATTGCACCGTAACGGTTCGGATTTTACAGACGCTTCATCCACAACTTCAGAGCAATGGAGATTACTGTCACTAGTACTTTAAGCTAAGCAATGAGCAGGTTTCACATTCCGCAATAGTATGAACAAACCTTGCTTAATTTATTAGCAGGTTTATTTATGTTTATTATGGTTTAATTAAAAATTACCAACTACCTTGGCAGAATTCCAATTCATTACGCGTGGACTATCCAGTAAATAGTGATTGTGACGAATTTTTATTGCGCAATGAACAAAAAACAAGACCAAAGGTGTCGATGGGATCCCACAAATTCAATATTTGATCCAGACAATTGAGTCTTGTCAACGCCAGATCCAGTCTTCGCCAGACTCCTTGAACATTTTTCCTATTAAAATTCAGAAACAGATTAAGGCCAAAAAGCTAATCATCTGAGAAAACCAAGTTCAGATATGGATTTAGCATGTTTATGTTTACCCCTATAAGTCATATCTGTTTGGACGAAAACGTCCTGCCTTACTTCTGCGAATTTCCCAGTTGCGGCCGAATTCCGGAACTACCTGTCCGGCAAAAAAAAAAAGGGTAAAATCGAACTCAGCGTATCTTCTTTCCCCTATATCGAACATCTAATCAACTTCAAATATAAAATTTAACTTACAAAAAATTTTCCGGTTCCAGCCGGATTCCGGGCGAACTATATGTCCAGGTACAAAATGAATGTCATACACGGATTCAGCATATCTACTTACCCCTAAATATGATATCTAACCAACTACGAAGACTTTTAACAATTTTTCGGTTTGTTACGGTGGTGCCAACTGCACCCCGCACTACCCACTTGGACCGCTGTTAGGCAGCGCTAATCCCTTTCCGTTCAGTATCTTTAATCTTCTATACTGCCGTGATTCTTGCATTATTTATTACCTCATGTTCATGACTCATCGGCGAGCATGAATCATCTTCTTCATACTTCTTTTCCGGGCCTCGACCGGGGAACAACCCTTTTGACCTAAAGGTTGTTTATTTTGTAAGTACCTTTCATACCAGAGAATAAAACCTTTTGTTTGTTTACGGACCTTAGGTCATTGCTATGAGTCTTGTTTAAAGCTCCTTAGAGTGGGCTGGCCTGTAAGGACTAGTGTATGATGGGTGGTTTATAACCTATTGTGGTTCGGTACGCAAACCTTAGTGTGAATCGATCGGGGGAATCCACAATGAACCCGTGAAGTATGCACGTGTAGTAGGCCACCCGACGCCCTAGGCTGTCCTGACTCCGATGACTGTATCCAAGGACATTTACCATCTATGTCCGGCCTACTACACCCCTCACCATAACATCAGGTTGAGAGTGCTTCTTCACATACAAATACATGTCACTTCTCAATTTCCCGGATTCCCCTGCCCTCCACCCCCCCCCCCCCAGAATGGTCGGATCAGAAAACTGATTATTTCTAAGTTTGTTTGGTCGGGTCTCTGATACGCCTGCCAAGTTTCATGGTCCTAGCACAACTGGAAGTACCCTAACTCGAAAACGTGTGACAAAATGCCCTAAATATTCAAGTTTCCAGCGCCCCAACTCCCCCGCATATGGTCGGATCCGGAAACTTATTATTTCCAGGCTACTTTGGTCAGGTCCCTGATATTCCTGCCAAGTTTCATTGTCCTAGCTCATCTGGAAGTACCCTCACTCGAAAAAGTGTGACAAAATGCCCTAAATTTTCAAGTTTCCAGCGCCCCAACTCCCCCGCATATGGTCGGATCGGGAAACTTATTATTTCCAGGCTACTTTGGTCAGGTCCCTGATATTCCTGCCAAGTTTCACTGTCCTAGCTCATCTGGAAGTACCCTAACTCGAAAAAGTGTGACAAAATGCCCTAAATTTTCAAGTTTCGAGCGCCCCCACCCCCCCGCATATGGTCGGATCGGGAAACTGATTATTTCCAGGTTCGTTTGGTCGGGTCCCTGATATTCCTGCCAAGTTTCATTGTCCTAGCTCATCTAGAAGTACCCTAACTCGGAAAAAAGTGACAAAATGCCCTAAATTTTCAAGTTTCCAGCGCCCCGCACTCCCCCGCATATGGTCGAATCGGGAAACTGATTATTTCCAGGTTAGTTTGGTCGGGTCCCTGATATGCCTGCCAAGTTTCATTGTCCTAGCACATCTGGAAGTTCCCTAACTCGGATAAGTGGGACAAAAAACTCGGACCGACCGACAGACCGACAGACGGAATTGTGATCGGTATATGGCACTTGAGCCAGAGGCTGCAAGTGCCATAAAAATATAAAATTACACCAATTTTCGGTAACGAGGCGAATGCGCAAGATTAAACTAGAGCTGTAAGCTCATTATGTACTTGCAAGGGTAGTTACCAATTATATAAGCTACGGTTCGCATTTTCAACGTCCGATTGCTCTTCCCAGCAATCCCCCCCCCCCCTCTAACACTCGTATCATTTGGCAAAAAGTGTTTCCCAGTGACAATGCACACTTCAAGGTCAGTTCATTATCTGTAAGCAAAACCCTTGAGGCACAAACAATCATGGGCCCTTGGGGAATATGCTTATCGTGACCCAGTGCGGACCTGAAAAGGGACATCTGGATCATTCAGGTCGCATAACTCGCTCGAAGATTCCACAAGATACCGGATTCCCCCTCCCTCCACTTCCCACTGGATGAGTGACAATTATACGTCAATCTTGTCGGGTCCTTAAATGCCTGTCAATAGTTGCGTTTTTGATCCAAATTCTCCGTTCCGAATTCTCGCTTCTGAATTCTCGATTCTCGTACAAATTACCGTTTTTGATCCTCTGACTACTCCATTTTCGCTTTTGACAAAAACACTGATTTGGCAGCTCGTCCGCAACCCGGTATATGTGTTTATGCATAATGAACACCCGCACTCTGTTGAGCAATCAGGGGGGAGAACGGAGAGAGGAGAACGGAGAGAGGAGAATCGAGAATTCACCATCGGAGCAACTTCTCGATTCTGCAGAATCGCGAGGCTTCACCCGTTCTCGATTCTGACAAAAACGCAAGAAAAGGAGAATTCACTTCATCTGATTAGTCCAAAAACGCGAAATAGGAGAATCGCCAGGAGACTTCGGATCAAAAACGAAACTAATGTTTGACCACATCTAGATCAATCTAAATCTTCTCCCTAGATGGCGCGTGGATAAGCGGTCACGAACAGAAACGCAACAAGTCCTAGGTAGTAGTGTTAACTTCAATAACCCGTTTCTCACTCTTATTCGAAAAAAGAACCTCACCTATTTGAAGAACGGCGGACAAAACCGCAAAAATTTGGGCCTGTGTATCCGGCGGAAAACCGACCATTTCCATTGACTGCTTCAGTCGAGAAAACTCATAACTTTCATCGACGTTACTCAAATCGGCGCAGTCACTCTAAAAATGTAAAATTAACGCAATTAGCCAAGCAAGAAGTAATGAAGGTAAAACCACAAGGGTTTTCGGGACCGATAACGATAGCATGAAATTTCAGTATGATATGTCATAACCACAAGAAACTGAAAATTAAAGAACGAAAGATGAAGTTCAGTTTGATGCAGCACTTATTTTTTAGTCGACAAGACTTTCAAAAGGCCTAGAAAAACACAGTTTGAAAACACCAGCTTTGATTTACCATTGCTTGTTGGAGAGCTTTCCCCCACAAAAATTGCCAACTTACAACCACTATACTACACTATAGTAAACCATACGATATGATATATCTAGACAAAAAGCCCGAGGGCCATGGCAATACAAGCCAAAACAAAACAAATCTATTTTCCAAATTCAATCAACTGGCGAGCTCCCGTAAGGCATTCATCCTTCATCACTGTAAAGATCCACTCCTTTCCTCAATTCATCCAGTTCACGTATCAGGTGTACCAGATTCTCATCTATATTCCCACACATGGGGCAGTAGTGAGGGCTAATCCGACCATACATGTGATTCTGAGGCGCTATGACAGCCGGCCAAAGCAGACACTTAAACTGACCGCTGCGGTGTAATTGGCAAGAGAAAAGACAAGAAATCCGTTTGCATATAAGTTGAGAGGTGGTTTTAGTATGAGACGAAGTTTCCTATCTTCAACATCAAGCCTTTCATATAACCTTTAAAGTTTAGCTGAAAAGCCAGCCTATTTTTTATCTGCCGGAAGTGCAACCGAAATATCCGAAATTGTTTTTGTCCCTCGCAAATCCTCTCAGAGGGATAACTAGCTGATCAAGAAAACAACCCCCGAAAATCACGGTTTTCTATTTCTTTTGTAATGAATGGTCAGCTTGGCTTCAAACCTAACATTTTTTATCTTGGATTTTCATTAACTATTTTGACTCTGCTAAGGGAAAAAAAATCATCTTGGGCTGTAGTAGTGACGCTTAGAATATACACTGCTGGCGTGACAGTACAAAGTTCATCGAGGTGCGGAGAATTTGAATTTCAGCAAAAGCGTGCATTTCAGGGCCAATGAAGCGACGATAAGGAAATGTTCAGTTCCACACTGGACGGTCACTTCTGAAGAAAGCCCACTGTCGCGCAAGATCCCCCCAAAAAATTTTAACAATCATCATTGTCGTTGCTAAATGGTTTCAAACATAGAGGTCAAGGCACATAGAGGTACCTTAAATCCGCAAGAATAAGTTCATTCGATGAAACTCGATTATGTGAATAGCGGAGCAACGAAGTAACGGATTTTCATCAGGTCTTCAAGTCTACTTAACTGAATAAGTGATTGGTAACTAAACTTTCACATCACAGCCCTATTAGGTAAAACCTTAAGTTCCTTATTATGTCAGGTTGGCCAAGAAAGATCCTGTTTATACGCCTTGATTGCTCAACTTAGAACTTGGATTGAATCTTGCTGACTTAAGGCGGAAAGACTTGATACTTAGATACGTCCTTGGGACCTTCCCAGACAGCATGACAGAATCGGTGGAATGTTATTCTAAGGATGTCATGCATTGTTCGGTCTATCAATGAAATGGAGCATGGCTAATGCAACAGAAACGCCCTCGACCTTTCTAGATTATTTGAAATAAGTTTAGCCAGCGTTGATCTTCGGCAAGGAGTTTTTCTCTTGGCTACACACAGAAGTTTGGTAACATTTTTGGTAACATCAAGGTAACAGAAGTTTGGTAAAAATTAACCCATGTTTGCGCATCCTTGCGTTAAACGTTATAATATTTGTTAGTTAAGTGGTATTTTTCGAGACAGCACTTCTGTTATGACCCTTTTAGGTTCGAGAAAAGACAACATTGGAAATGGTCATAATAGATTTATTTGATTCCAACTTGTCTCGTCTTCTCTCACTTTTCGGCATTTCGACCTGATACCGTTTTAATTATAAATAATGATGTAATAATATATTTTTTAATAATATATTCTTTATTTCCACAATAGCACAACATAATATGGCTAGCAGAGGATCGTCATGACGTAACACATTGTCAAGTGGCCTTGTCTTGTGGCCAGGCCTTGTCAAGTGAATGACTCTCTTGACAATTGTTGGAAATAAAACACAGTTTACAGTTCTTCATAGTTGTCTGTGACAAGAACGCTGACAAGAAGAAACAACTTCTCAAGAAAAAGGGCCTTCTTGTCTGACAACTGTCCGGCCTTGTCACAAAGTAAACGGCATTCGCGAGACAAGACTAGTAAATAAAACGGTACCGTACTTGCGAGACAAGACCTTGACAAGCCAAACTCAAATAAAACACGGCTTTAGCTAACACCCCATGTTTTAAGTTGAATATTTCTATTACTTTAACGGTACACAAACAACAACATCAAAGGTTTAAATGGGATCCTAAAAATTTAATATTTGATACAGACAATCGGGTCTTGATTCGCCAGATCCAGTCTTCGCCAGACTTCTTGAACATTTTTACTATTGAAATTTAGAAACAGATTAAGGTCAAATAGCTAATCATCTAAGAAAACCAAGTTCAGCTATGGATTCAGCATGTGTGTTTACCTAGATAAGATAAGATAAGACATATCTATTTTGACGAAACTGATCGAAACTTCCTGCCTTACTTCTGCCAAATTTCCGGTTTCGGCCGAATTCCGGGCGAACTGCTTGTCCGGCAAAAAACTAAAGCTCAAAAACGAATTCAGCGTATCTCCTTACCCCTATGTCGAACATCTAAGCAAACTCAAGCAGGTTGAAGAAGTGCGGTACCTAGGATTCATTCTTGATCAGAGCCTGAGTTGATGAAGACACGGTGATGTGGTTGCATGTAAGGTAGCTCGTGGCCTTGGGATTTTAAGACGTTTCAACATTTTTTACCTTATCAAGTTTTAATTCTTTTATATCATTCTTTGATTGCGCCGTATATAAATTATGGATGCATGATTTGGGCTAGTAATTTTAAGTGCAATTTCAAACGAGTGCAGATTCAGCAAAATAAAGCAGTGAGATTAATTGGTAAGTACGATACAGGAGTTTTAAGTACTGAGTCAATCTTTAGGAAACTTAAGATTTTGAAGGTAGGTTAAATTAGAGATTTCCAAATTGATATTTTTGTGTTTCAGAGCCGTGGTTTCGCGCCTGATGTTTTTAGTATTTTTATTCGTTTTAACTCTTTTTATCAAGGACATGCTACGAGGCATGCTCGAGACCTGATAAGTGAGCTAAGAAGTACGGTTCGTTCTAGCTATGTGGCAAGGCATTCAGGTACGGTGGTCTGGAATACTTTTCCAGATTGGAGAAGCGGAAAGTGTACCGCAATTTAAAAATCGGTTAAAGAAACATCTCCTTGATGGTAGTTGTTGAGTGGAGGGTTTGGAAGGCGAGAGAGGACTAATTGACAAAATAATTAATTAATTTTTAGTTTATTTTAGTGAAGGTTTGATTAGTTAGATAATATGGTAGTAAATGTGTACTGGTTGCGTTTTTCAAGTACGTATGTGCTTTGTTTGTAACCGGTCGTCAGGCCGGAATGAATTTTTATTAGTAAAGTTGTTGAATCCTGAATCCTGAAAAATCCTTTAACTTACAGCTTTCACGTACAACAAATTTTCCTGTTTTAGCCCGATTTCTGGCGAACTATATGTCCGGGTAAAAAATGACTGTCATACACGGATTCAGCATCTCTTCTAACCCATAAATCTGACATCCAATCAACTTCAAATAAAACTTTTGCTTTTATCAAATTTTCGGTTTTGGCCGGATTCCGGGCGAACTACTTGTCCTGGTAGAGAATGATTTTCACGCAAGTCTTCAGAGTGTCTCCTTACCCCTAAATCAAACATATAATCAACTTCAAATAAAACTTTTACTTTTAACAAACTTTCCGGTTTCGGCCTGATTCCGGGCGAACTAATTGTCCAGCGAGAAGATCGTTTTCATAATCGTGGTCAGCATGTCTTCTTACCTTAATCGACTATCTCATTGGCTGTATAAAAATATTTTGTTTGCCCCTTAATTTGAACCCCCGCCCCTAAATGTAGGGCTACAGAGCCCATCTACAAACTCGACATTTCACTTGACACACAAGAGTCCTCACACCAAGTTTCATCAAAATATCTCATTCCCTTCGAGAGTTATCGTGCTGACGGACGGGCAGACGGACGGACAACTTTTGCGATGTCACAGGTATCCCTCCACTTACGTTTGGTGTAAACCAAAATATCAGTAGTTCGACTTAAAGGTGACAATAAGTCACCTGCGCAAGATGAAAAGAATATTAATAAAAAAAAAATAACAAACTGCTCACTACCGTACTCTAAATCTCCTAAAATCAACCTTCTTCCCTCAAACATCCCTCCATCATTTTCATTCATTCGTTCAGAAAGAAAACAACGAGATTTTCGGTTCCCTCTAAGATGTTGCGCCAGGGATAACTATAATTTCGGATATTTTGTTTTTTCTTTTGTACTGAATGGTCAGCTTGGCTTCAAACCTTATATTCACTCACTCATTCCGTAATTTAAATAGACATGAATATTTATGTCTTCTAATACTAGGAGGTTGTATACGGAGGGAGGTTTCGAGGAATTTAAACAGACGGTGTATAACAGCCTCATCTATAGTTTAAGCAACATTTAGCATAGCACGCCCCTTCGTTCTTCGGGTTGGCTGTTTCAGTCTCCATAACCGCTGATCCTAACGAATGCCCTGAGGTTCAAATGGATTTGGGTACGAATGCTAAAGATTCTGTGGCACCATAAATATTCTTTGAGCCCAAGCTGACTTTGAAACATTTCTTCAAACAATGTTTACAACGGGTACGTCAGCTACGATTCTTCATCAGCGATATTTCGGCCCTCTTTGGCAAGGGTCCTCGTCAGGCTGTCAATCCTCTGGTTCAACTTCGGGGAAGGAAACAAACGTCAGCTACGATTCTTCATCAGCGATATTTCCGTTGTAAATTTATTACAGGTTTGTTTCCTTCCCCGAAGTTGAACCAGAGGATTGACAGCCTGACGAGGACCCTTGCCAAGAAGGGCCGAAATATCTGTGGCACCCAAACCCTGCGAAAGAGGACTGAATCAACAAACCAGAGACAACAGGATATGGAAGCATTACCTGATTCAAGTACCGATAGTCTGCTGGTGCCTTCAAATATAAGTCCCTCTTCTCGTGATCCGAGCAACCCCCCAACAAATGGTAGAAAACATGGTAGTTCCGCTCATTCTTAGCCTGGTAACAAATTCGGGATTTTTCCAGCAGGTACTTCTGAACCAGGGCCCTGAAAAACAGACTGGGTTATCACACTCGCATTCAGACATGTCGGACCTCGAGTAGATGGACTAGTGTCCCACCGCGTTGAATTTCCCACTTACCACCTTACCTTGTACTTTACCTAGAATACCTGGTGGAAGCTTTGCACTTTGGCCTTACCGAGGACCAGGCTTCGGATCGAAAAAGCTCCTTCAGAAATTTAAACTCGAGTCCCTTGAGTCCCGTAGGTTGAAACTGTGCTGGCTTACGGTAAGAAAATGCTTGAGCACCATATCCATAATTATAATCTTCCGCCACCATTCGATACTGCTCGCGAACGACCTGCAAGAGCGGCCTCAGTGCTGATCCCAAAACCCTAAACACGTAAAATGTGACCATGTACGGTATGAAAAGACGTTTGTAAACGTCTTTCGTTAAAATTTTTAATCTTATTTAGTGTTTACTTTTATATATGACCTTGACATATTTATATTGACAAAATTATATATGAGTGTTTACATGTATACATGACGATTTCGACAAATTTGGATTTCACCATGATAGTTCGAAAAGAATAAAAGCGATTTCTATCCATCTATCTACCTTACCTTACCACGCAGAAATCAGCATCAGCCTTGATCAGCCTAACTGGCGGTGCTGATCACTGGTTCTCTGCCCTAATCCAGGAAGCACGTGTCGTTTCATCTGAAGCTGGGTAGACTTTCTCTTACCCTATACCCTATACCCTATACGCCTACGCCACTTATCTCCATCCCAAACCAAACGGTAGGCACTAGATAGATAGATAGATAGATAACTCTTTTTATTCACTGGCTTGTCACGGCTTATCGCCAAATTTGTTTGGTATACCAAACAAATTTGGCGATAAGCCATATAGGACTATATATCCTAGTCTAGGACTATATTTAGTCCTAGATACAACCTATGAGCACAGTCTACCACAAACCCCTGATTTTGGGAAAGCCTATGCCAAACGTTGGGTATACCTAGCGTTTGGTATATACCCTATGCCTAACGCTCGATACACTATGCCAAATGCTGGGTACTGGAACAAAATAAAATACTGATGATTTGAATGAAGCTCAGAAATCAACCAATCAGAATTCATCTATAGTGGGGTAGGTCAGGTCAGTCAGGGTTAGGGTACCAGCAGCTATCCAGCGTTTGGCATAAGGTGTCCAGCATTAGGCATAGGCATGCAACACGTTAGATATACCCAGCGTTTGGCATAGGATATCCAACAAGAGCTGTAAGCTCATATGGCACTTGCATATGTCAAGATGATTTGATTGATCAAGAGTAAGTTTCGACTTTGCGGTTGAGATGCGCGCTATAAGGGAGCTGGAACTTCATTTGTAAGCAAAACCCTTGAGGCAAAACTGCTAATGGGCTGATGGGCATAACGAAAATGCATATATTGCTTAAAAGTATTTTTTTTACTTTGCGGTCAAGATTGGTACTTTAAGGAATAATCGGATTTGGGAAGTAGCAATTTCTAAGCAAATGTTGTTGAGTCTCCAATATTCCAGCGAAGTTTCATCGTCCTAGCACATCTGGAAGTACCTTAACGCGCGATCACCGGAATCCCAGACCTCCCTCCCCCTCCTCCAACTCCACCCACAATAACCGGAGCCAATCCTGTTCTGTAAATGATTAATCCAGAGCATCTGTTTGTCATTCCCACGAAGTTCGATCCAGATCACACCAGTCTAAGCGGGTCAAGTATTTTCCGCCCTCCCCCCGATAATTGCCGGATTCGGTCCGGAAATGAAAAAGGTCACAAGAGAAAAATGTCCTCTGTTTAATTATTAAATTTCACTCGAATCCGATCACCCGTTCCAAAGTTAAGCATGACTCAATATTCCGGATTCCCCTCCCTCAACTCCCCCCCCCAAGATTATCATATCGAGGATTTTTTTTTTTATTCCAAGTCAGTTTGACCGGGTCCCTGATATGCCTTCCAAGTTTCGTCGTGAAAATCCCCCAAAAACGGAATTCCGGGATACCCCTCCTCCCCACCCTCAAGTGTCCGGATCCAGTCAAATTATGTAAAAGATTTATATGGACCAGATGTTTGTTCTTCCCAGCAAGTTTCACTCCGATACCATCATTCTAACCGTTTCTCGAGATTTCCGGTCCACACCCCCCCCCCCCCCCGACCCCACCCAGCTCCCCCGCGGTGCACGTAGCCAATCCGATTCAGCAAATGACTTACCTAGAGCATCTGTTTGTTCTTCCCACAAAGTTCCATCCTGATCCCTCCATTCTAAACGGGGCACGTATTCCCCCCCCCCAATAGTTGCCGGATCCGGTCCGGATATGAAAAAAATCATCGGAGAAATGTCCTCTGTTGAATTCTTAAATTTCACTCGAATCCGATCAACCATTCTAAAATTACGCATGACTGAAAATTTTGGATTCCCCTCCCTCCACTCCCCCCACCATTATCTGATCGACAAAATTTTTATTTTGAAGTCAGTTTGATTGGGTCCCTGATATGCCTGCCAAGTTTCATCGTGAAAGTCCCCAAAACCACCATCACCGGAATTCCGGGACCCCCCCCCCCATAAGTGTCCGGATCAAGTACAATGGCCTAAAGGACTTATCTAGAGCAGATGCTTGTTCTTCCCAGCAAGTTTCACTCCGATCCCTCCATTCTAACCGTTTCTTGAAATTTCCGGTCTCCCCCCCCCCCAACTCCCCCCCTGGCTACCGAATCCGGTCAAGACTTTAAACGGGACATTACAGATATATATTCTGTTCAGTTATGAAGTTTCATTACAATCCGATCATCCGTTCGAAAGTTACACACTTCTCAATTTCCCGGATTCCCCTGCGGATTCCCCTCCCTCCACTCCCCCACCATTATCTGATCAACAATATTTTTATTTTGAAGTCAGTTTGATTGGGTCCCTGATATGCCTGCCAAGTTTCATCGTGAAAATCAAAAAAACCACCATCACCGGAATTCCGGCCCCCCCCCCATAAGTGTCCGGATCCAGTACAATGGTCTAAAGGACTTATCTAGAGCAGATGCTTGTTCTTCCCAGCAAGTTTCACTCCGATCCCTCCATTCTAACCGTTTCTTGAAATTTCCGGTCTCCCCCCCCCAACTCCCCCCTGGCTACCGAATCCGGTCAAGACTTTAAACGGGACATTACAGATATATATTCTCTTCAGTTATGAAGTTTCATTGCAATCCGATCATCCGTTCGAAAGTTACACACTTCTCAGTTTCCCGGATTCCCCTGCCCTCCACCCCCCCCCCCCTAAAATGGTCGGATCAGAAAACTGATTATTCCTAATTTTGTTTGGTCGGGTCTCTGATATGCCTGCCAAGTTTCATGGTCCTAGCACAACTGGAAGTACCCTAACTCGAAAAAGTGTGACAAAATGCCCTAAATTTTCAAGTTTCCAGCGCCCCGCACTCCCCCCCCATATGGTCGGATCGGGAAACTGATTATTTCCAGGTTAGTTTGGTCGGGTCCGTGATATTCCTGCCAAGTTTCATTGTCCTAGCTCATCTGGAAGTACCCTCACTCGAAAAAGTGTGACAAAATGCCCTAAATTTTCAAGTTTCCAGCGCCCCAGCTCCCCCGCATATGGTCGGATCGGGAAACTTATTATTTCCAGGTTACTTTGGTCAGGTCCCTGATATTCCTGCCAAGTTTCATTGTCCTAGCTCATCTGGAAGTACCCTAACTCGAAAAAGTGTGACAAAATGCCCTAAATTTTCAAGTTTCGAGCGCCCCCACTCCCCCGCATATGGTCGGATCGGGAAACTGATTATTTCCAGGTTCGTTTGGTCGGGTCCCTGATATTCCTGCCAAGTTTCATTGTCCTAGCTCATCTAGAAGTACCCTAACTCAGAAAAAAGTGACAAAATGCCCTAAATTTGCAAGTTTCCAGCGCCCCGCACTCCCCCCCATATGGTCGGATCGGGAAACTGATTATTTCCAGGTTGGTTTGGTCGGGTCCCTGATATGCCTGCCAAGTTTCATTGTCCTAGCACATCTGGAAGTACCCTAACTCGGATATGTGGGACAAAAAAACTCGGACCGACCGACAGACCGACAGACCGACAGACGGAATTGTGATCGGTATATGGCACTTGAGCCAGAGGCTGCAAGTGCCATAAAAATCATGGATTTGTGGTTGACCGTATGAGCACGCACATATTTCATAACAAGCCTGTGTATATAGGGCTACAACAGTCATAAATATTAATTAAAATTGACTGATTGATTGATTGAAATAACTTTATCAATTTAACTAGCAGCTCAGCTTACGCTTCGTTATACAACTTTAGAAATGAAGGGACAAAACACTTTGAGAACACCTGGTTGGCACATTTGATTGGCTGCAACTTTTCAACCGCAGTAGCTACCTTTCGAGGGAGCCTTTTCGTCAGCTTTTCGGAAGGGAAAATATTTTTTGGGATTAGGTGGAGCATTACCGCGACTCGAACCAGCGACTCTTCGCTTACGAGTTCAGCGTGCTAACCAAGGAAGGGGGGGGGGTGAGTAGTGTGTGTGTTTTGTTATAGGCCTATTTTTTTTACTTTCGGCTCAATCCAAAATTTTCTTATGATATCATTCTTACGATATTTGCTTGATTCTCAACCGAGTTGTAAACCGAGATTTTATTTTGGCGGTCTGAATCAAGTTCATATTTTTTAGCTACGACCTGAATAGGAACCTAGCTCAGAAGGGCCGAAATATCTCCAACACAAAACATTAGCTAACTATTCAGTTTAGCACGTTAGCATCAACCAACGTGATCCGTTTTTAATTGTAATACATTCTTACGGTGTGTTTAACTTGGTTGCAAAGCAAGCACCAACCGCCATAAAGGCATGCTCTTTTTTATTAACCTTCGGCAGACAAACAGTATCTTATTAAGCGTTTATCATATTATATTATTAAGCGTTTATCTATCACTAATACAACACTGGCCCAACTTTACTTTAGACGGACAAGGTTCAGGGCTCCAGTGAAAATTGCTTTGCGATAAACCTATTTCAACCACTCGTTATAAAGTTATAATTTTTGTTTTATTAACACTTAAAACTAGTTTTAATATCCACAAGTTTCGCCGCGGTTTGGCACGAATGACGACTTACTCTCAACATTAACTGCCCGATTCGCTCCGCCAAAAACGTCAAAACGAATGAATAATGGAAAAGATAATTAAGGAGTTTAAAAATAAACTCATTTCTTTCCCATCTTTTTGGGTGTTTTTTTACAAACCATTTTTTGCCGACGAAAAAACTGAAAGAAGCGAAATTGTATCTTCACGACATAGCTTCTAATCGGTCACCTGTTCGAACTACGAAGGATAGAAACGGGGAATTTGAGGTCAAATAGTTATGTTCTTTTAAACCGGATCATGGATACCTGATCTTACAGGGATTCGCCGCAGTCCCTCTCGACGCATATATGTAGCTTGGGCCGTCCGTTTTTGCGACCATACAGTATGCCTCGTTTGCCGGCCGCGACAACAATACTCTATATAACTAAGTCCAAAACATGCCAGTGATCCTCAGGAAGAACGAGAAAATGTCGCACTAACGACTCAAACTCAGCAACTCAAATCCTGTGTCAACCAATTACGGCGGTCGTTGGGAATAGCTGTGGTGCCGCTTCCGGCTCTTCCGCTAGGTACATGGCGATTTTGCATCGGCAAGGAGAGTTAGTCATCAAGAGTATATGGGTAACCCGCGATTCGACGAGGCAGATCACGGACTAGATGGATTTACATTTAGCTACTCGAGAGGTACACCGAGCCAGTCATAGCAAATCCTAAGTGTTGGGCACAGTGCCCCAACGTTAAAGTACAAACTTTTGGTTTGGTTTATGATGTACGCATTCTCGCTTACGAATGTCAAATGGTTTGTCATTTTTGTTTATTTTTCACAAGAGGGTAGTTTTTATTTATTTATTTGGTAGATAGCAGGTCATTTTATACAGGTCAGATAAATTAAGTTATATTATTTTTGTTAGATTTATAGGGTATGTAGTTGTTGTTATTATAGTAAAATTTTTAACAAGCACTGCATGTTCGAATTTTTGTTCTCCACAGTGCTTGTATAATGTATTTGTATTTTTGCGTAAAATTAACTAAACTTCCTAGAAATGATCTTTTCACGATGAGTGGCTCAGAAATATTGTTTTTCGAAAATACCATTACTTTCGATGTGAAATTAGCGATATTCCTGTTAAGCTACGTTTACAAGGAGGGTCTTTACCCGTACGCCGTGGGTATTTTTCCCCGCAACAGCAACAAATCCCCGGGTATTTTGGACTTCAATTTCGCGAACTTTTTACCCGGGTATTTGTTTGTCGAAGGGAATTCTTCGACGTCAGCAACAACAAAATCGAATTTTCTAGCGATAATTTTGATTATACCCATACAAGAAGTGATCCAAATGGACACATGTTGGTGTCCCATTGTATAATATACTTAGCTCCCATATGGAATCATAAGCTTATAAGATCCCCACCTTTCTCCGTCGTTTCGTTTCGTAGCTACGAATTTTTTGCGCTTGTTCTGCCTTGCCGAGTTCTCACGTCACCCAACAAAACGTATGCCGGAATCTTCAACGTCCGCTGACAACTCTTTCACACATAAGGATGTGATAATCTGCTGTTTATTACTTCTTTAAATTGCTTAGTTTTCCCACTTTTTAACCAAGGCACGTTCAGTTTTCAAATGTTTTAGAATAGAATAGAATAGAATAAAACTTTAATTCAAAAATATGGCTTATCATGGCAAACTGCCAAATTTGATATTTTTTCGTCAGGTACATTGTTAGCAAATAAACACATTATACAATCAACAAAAGGACGACACTCTTTAAGTCAAGTTGAGTTAAAAAGGGCCACAAAACTAGGCACAAAACTCTTTTTATAACGGTCTGTTTTAGCAAAAACAGGTTTTGTGCCCAGCCGCCGCGTCGGAGAGCAGGAAGGCTGGATACAGTCGACAAGCGCTAACAAGAGAATTGCTAGTTTCAGGTGGAAAGCAATAGTATTTTCGAAAACGATTTTGCTGATTCATTTCATAGGGAAAAGATCATTTCTAGTAAGAGTTGTGCTTTAAAATTTTGGAATCTATTGCCACATAACAGTACTCTCTCTTGAAAAATACTCGGGTACAGTGTGTACACTTTCCCCTCTCGTCTCCGGGGAAAAATACCCGCCGTGTTAATGATCCTTTAGCGCTTGTCGAGTCTATCCAGCCCTCCAACTCACCGACGCGGCGGCTGGACATAAATATTTGAAAAGCGAATCCGCCGAGGTTGAAAAGTTCGAAAACCAAGCAAAACAAAAGAAGTCCAAATCAGAAGACAGACCTGATGATCTACCATGTCTTCCGAAAAGAGAAACAGTACCTTGAAGCTTATGTGAGAAAGAGCTGTCGGCGGACCTCGAAGCTTTCGGCGAAGTATGCATTGAGCAAAACTCGGCTCGTAGGTCGTAGTCGTAGGTACAACAAAACGAAAAAATGGCGAAAGGCGGAATTTCATAAGCTTACAACTGAATAAGGGAGCTAGTGATAATACACAAGACAGAATAAGGGGGGTTCTTAAGAGGGTTCCTTTAAGGCATGTCTAAAACGTACGAGCAGCGGTGCTTAAACTGAAGGCCAAAAAACTCCAGAGCCCGGCTAAGAAGACAAATTCGTACTGAATGGGGTGGAAAAACTTCTTTGGGTCACCAAAAAAAAACACCTACATACTTTATGGTAAGAATGCATGATCAGGATTTCTCGGCTGGATTCTCTGCACTCTCATCACAAAGTAGAAAAGGCTCAAATTTTCCGTGCGGAATGTATGATGTTGCCAAAAATCCCGGCAGGAATTCCTGTCTGCGAGCACCTGACCCTGATCCTCTCTTCGAAGCATTACGCAGGAACCCTACCATCAACTTATATTAGAGAACTCTAGAGCTTTGCCGGAAAAACTTCCTTCGCCGGCCGAGAGAATGAAAGGATCCACACCAGAGCACAATAACACAAGGGAGCGGCCCCAAGACCTATGCTTTCCATTCATCGGAAATGGGCTTTACTCGTAGCGCCGCCACTACGCTCGCGACATTCAAAACGAGATAAACTTGCGGGTTTAGAAAATTCTAGGACAGCTAAGATGCGGTCTGCACTCGGCACCCACCTAGGTAATAGGGGAGGTTGTAACTTTTTTTTTACCTGTGTTCAGAACAAGGAGTTATTGGAGCCAGCGCTGGTACATGACTGATTCGAGTTCCATAGAGACGTTACCTATCGCTAGTGGTGCTAGTGTCGCTGCTATTCGAGTTTATGTCACTTTCTTCAAATCTCGCTGCTAGTCCCTAGTGTTATTTTACTCCAGAGCCAAGTAACATTAGGGAGTAGCGCCAAGACTTGCACAAAATTACACACACTCGAATAGTAGTGACACAAGCGTCACTAGTGATAGAGAACGTCCCTACTGAAAATCAATCAGTCGTGCACCAGCGCTGGCTCCAATAACATAAATTCTGAACACAGCAAAAACAAGAGCTGTAAGCTCATATGGCACTTGCATGTGTCAAGATGATTTGATTGATCAAAAGTAAGTTTAGACTTTGCGGTTGAGATGCGCGCTATAAGGGAGCTGGAACTTCATTTGTAAGCAAAACCCTTGAGGCAAAACTGCTAATGGGCTGATGGGCATCACGAAAATGCATATATTGCTTAAAAATATTTTTTTTACTTTGCGGTCAAGATTGGTACTTTAAGGAATAATAGGATTTGGGAAGTAGCAATTTCTAAGCAAATGTTGATGAGTCTCCAATATTCCAGCGAAGTTTCATCGGCCTAGCACATCTGGAAGTACCTTAACGCGCGATCACCGGAATCCCAGACCCCCCTCCCCCTCCTCCAACTCCACCCACAATAACCGGAGCCAATCCGGTTCTGTAAATGATTAATCCAGAGCATCTGTTTGTCATTCCCACGAAGTTCGATCCAGATCACACCAGTCTAAGCGGGTCAAGTATTTTCCGCCCTCCCCCCGATAATTGCCGGATTCGGTCCGGAAATGAAAAAGGTCACAAGAGAAAAATGTCCTCTGTTTAATTATTAAATTTCACTCGAATCCGATCACCCGTTCCAAAGTTACGCATGACTCAATATTCCGGATTCCCCTCCCTCAACTCCCCCCCCAAGATTATCATATCGAGGATTTTTTTTTTATTCCAAGTCATTTTGACCGGTCCCTGATATGCCTTCCAAGTTTCGTCGTGAAAATCCCCCAAAAAACGGAATTCCGGGATACCCCTCCTCCCCCCCCCCCTCAAGTGTCCGGATCCAGTCAAATTATGTAAAAGATTTACATGGACCAGATGTTTGTTCTTCCCAGCAAGTTTCACTCCGATACCATCATTCTAACCGTTTCTCGAGATTTCCGGTCCACCCCCCCCCCCCCACCCAGCTCCCCCGCGGTGCACGTAGCCAATCCGATTCAGCAAGTGACTTACCGAGAGCATCTGTTTGTTCTTCCCACAAAGTTCCATCCCGATCCCTCCATTCTAAACGGGGCACGTATTTTCCGCCCCCCCCCCCCAATAGTTGCCGGATCCGGTCCGGATATGAAAAAAATCATCGGAGAAATGTCCTCTGTTGAATTCTTAAATTTCACTCGAATCCAATCACCCATTCCAAAATTACGCATGACTGAAAATTTCGGATTCCCCTCCCTCCACTCCCCCCACCATTATCTGATCGACAAAATTTTTATTTTGAAGTCAGTTTGATTGGGTCAGTGATATGCCTGCCAAGTTTCATCGTGAAAATCCCCAAAACCACCATCACCGGAATTCCGGGACCCCCCCCCCCCCATAAGTGTCCGGATCAAGTACAATGGTCTAAAGGACTTATCTAGAGCAGATGCTTGTTCTTCCCAGCAAGTTTCACTCCGATCCCTCCATTCTAACCGTTTCTTGAAATTTCCGGTCTCCCCCCCCCAACTCTCCCCTGGCTACCGAATCCGGTCAAGACTTTAAACGGGACATTACAGATATATATTCTGTTCAGTTATGAAGTTTCATTACAATCCGATCATCCGTTCGAAAGTTACACACTTCTCAATTTCCCGGATTCCCCTGCGGATTCCCCTCCCTCCACTCCCCCACCATTATCTGATCGACAATATTTTTATTTTGAAGTCAGTTTTATTGGGTCCCTTATATGCCTGCCAAGTTTCATCGTGAAAATCCAAAAAACCACCATCACCGGAATTCCGGGACCCCCCCCCCCCCCATAAGTGTCCGGATCCAGTACAATGGTCTAAAGGACTTATCTAGAACAGATGCTTGTTCTTCCCAGCAAGTTTCACTCCGACCCCTCCATTCTAACCGTTTCTTGAAATTTCCGGTCTCCCCCCCCCCAACTCCCCCCTGGCTACCGAATCCGGTCAAGACTTTAAACGGGACATTACAGATATGTATTCTCTTCAGTTATGAAGTTTCATTACAATCCGATCATCCGTTCTAAAGTTACACACTTCTCAGTTTCCCGGATTCCCCTGCCCTCCACCCCCCCCCCCATAAAATGGTCGGATCAGAAAAATGATTATTCCTAATTTTGTTTGGTCGGGTCTCTGATATGCCTGCCAAGTTTCATGGTCCTAGCACAACTGGAAGTACCCTAACTCGAAAAAGTGTGACAAAATGCCCTAAATTTTCAAGTTTCCAGCGCCCCCACTTCCCCGCACATGGTCGGATCGGGAAACTGATTATTTCCAGGTTAGTTTGGTCGGGTCCCTGATATTCCTGCCAAGTTTCAATGTCCTAGCTCATCTGGAAGTACCCTCACTCGAAAAGTGTGACAAAATGCCCTAAATTTTCAAGTTTCCAGCGCCCCAACTCCCCCGCATATGGTCGGATCGGGAAACTTATTATTTCCAGGTTACTTTGGTCAGGTCCCTGATATTCCTGCCAAGTTTCATTGTCCTAGCTCATCTGGAAGTACCCTAACTCGAAAAAGTGTGACAAAATGCCCTAAATTTTCAAGTTTCGAGCGCCCCCACTCCCCCGCATATGGTCGGATCGGGAAACTGATTATTTCCAGGTTAGTTTGGTCGGGTCCCTGATATGCCTGCCAAGTTTCATTGTCCTAGCACATCTGGAAGTACCCTAACTCGGATATGTGGGACAAAAAACTCGGACCGACCGACAGACCGACAGACCGACAGACGGAATTGTGATCGGTATATGGCACTTGAGCCAGAGGCTGCAAGTGCCATAAAAACAACCTCCCCCGTTTCTTCGATGTGCGCAGACCGTATCTTAGCTTTACTAGAAGCTTACTTAGCTTTACTCTAAACCCGCAAGTTTGTCTCTCGTTAAATGCCACTAGCGTAGTGGGCGGCGCTACAAGTATGGCCCGATTGTGAAGCATGGAAAGCATACGTCTTGGCCAGGGCAAAATAACACTAGGGAGTAGTGCCAAGACTTGGCAATATTGACACACACTCAAATGGCAGCGATACTCGCACCACTAGCGATAGAGAACGTCCCAACTGAAACTCATTCAGTCGTTCACCAGAGCTGGCTCCGATAACTTCATATTCTGAACATTGCAAAAAACTCATACAGCCTCCATCGTTTCTATGCTGTGTGCAGACCGCAACTTTGCTATACCCGCAAGTTTGTCTCGCTTTAAATGCCGCAAGCGTAGCGGGCGACGCTACGAGTATGACAGGTTTGCTACGCATGGAAAGCATAGGTCTTGGCGCTACTCCTTAGTGTTATTTTGCTATGGTCTTGGCGCTATTCCCTAGTGTTATTTTGCTCTGTTTTACTCTGGCCCACACAGTCATAAATTTTGGGATTGTCTGGAATCCTACTTAGTTTCCACTCAACCGCTACATCTAGCATAGTTATGTGGCATGCAAAATGTTTGCAAAAACTTGATGAAGCTCACGCCAACTCATATATTTGAACGGTTTTTGAAAACATTCGTGCCATTTTTAACCAATTTTTACAAGAGCGAACGCCGAATACTTCGACAATTTATTTCCAACTTCGTTACGCTGTATTGTTCATGATATGATATTTGATGATTGTGATCGCTTTGCGTTTATTTTCTGGCGAATAAATCTGAAGTAAACTGAATTTTGCATCGTAGTGATTTTCCAAATAAGTTATATGCGATGCAATTTTCTCGAAATTACGTTACTAGCACAGCTATGTCAATCGGAGCCAAATCGGAGCAACCGCTACGGAGATATATTTCTGGGATTTTAGGCAAATCATGTTCAAAACGTGAAAGGTATTTCACGAATTCCTGTAACTGAAAACTGTCGCTTGTAACCTATTGCAAAAACACCGTCGACATTATTTACGAAAGTGTAGCAGAGACAACTCCGCCTGTAAAAGGATTTGCCATAGAACTGTCTAGTTGAGAGCCAACGCGATACCGACTATGCAACCTGCCGACGACTATCGACCGCCCCTGGACCCCTTGACGACGAATTCGGACCACCCCCGGACACGATTTTTGAAGAAGAGGAAGGCCGAAGAATACTCTTCGTCGTACGTAAAAGACTTTAATTCGATAGTCCCACCCCAGTGGGAAGACGTCTGGGCAGCAGCACATATGAGGGACGACTGGAGGCTCTTTCTGGATGCCCTGGGTGCCTCTGGCGGCACAGGAGGAACTAAGGTCTAAGGTAGCAGAGACAACTTGAAGGCGATTCTGCCGTTCTCACGGATTCGCTTTCGTAAAAGCCCCAGAATCCGCCGCTAGCAAGAACTAACGGAAAGCCAATTCTCCCCGAATTCCTAAGGGGATACCCACTCCCCTGCACCTTCTGTACACCCTTTCTCAACACCGACCGAAATCAGCGGTGCTGGCACCGATGTCGTCCATAAATTAGGCAATTTATCTTTGAAATGCTTCTAAACTTCCTTGGAACAGCCTTACCGAAGATGCGGTTAATGCTGAATCGATCAATAGCTTCAAGTGCATCCCGATGAAAAATTTGTAGCCTGCGTAGTAGTATGGTAGTAGTACGAAAACGTTACATGTAATACTATGTAATAGCAAAGAATACTATCATTTATTGCGCCCCAGACTGGTCCAATCTTATGTAGTAGTATCCAGTAGCATCCTGTCTTGCCATTGTAACATCCAGTCTTGCTAATAGTACCATATAGTAGTAAGCAGTAACACGGTAGCCTTGAAGTAGAAGCATGTAGTAGCATCGTTAGTACTGCATGCAACTTTTCCGTACTACTTCATAGAACTATTCTGAGATAAATTTTTCATCGGGATTGTTGATGGGATTTTAACTTTAACTTTTTCGACTACTCAAAATTTCTTAGAGTTATTTAGAGGCGAAAGCCTTTTCTCTTGCTTTGTATTATTATTATTATTAAACATGCTGAACTGAATGTTTTGACACGTGGCAACCCGTGCCGTCTGGTGTCAGCCGGCACCATCCACTTGCTGTACACTCAAATCGAGAGTGGGCAGTCCTTCGTCACTTTCCAAAGCCAGCGGTGCGCAAAAACAGCTCTGGAAAGCGAAACGAGTTTTAGCGGGAGTCGCAAAAACACCCAGCTCATACACTTCCGGAGCTTTCCAGTATTGCCTTGTCGTTTAACAATAAACGGATTAAACCCTACCCGACAAAAACGGATCCGAATCAATGTCGGCCATACTGACCTCGGAAGCCAGGCTTTCGACTCAAAGGTGCAAGAGCTGACCAATAGAATTCGACAGCCGCCTTAGCATAAAACCTCCAAGATCTTATTCCTGATGAAACTTGGAACATTCCAAATCAGGCCTACATTGTCATAAGTTTCATAATATCCAACACATGGATGCGCATCATAGACTAGTGATAAACGTTATGACGGACGATAATCTTCATGTTACGACCCTACTATGAAAGACGCTCACCAGTGTATTACTTGTTATCAAACTTCTGACAGTGGAGGCTCTAGCCTGGCCGCTTCGTTTATATGTTTACAATAAATTGTTGTTAGATGCTAGATGAAAGCTCAATTATTTTTAATACTATTCATAGGATTACAGCTATATATAAATTTCGAATCGTTTTGTAGGCGCGGCACCTAGCTATTGAGCAAGCAGATAACCATTTGAGTTGATAAATTTTTCAATCCGTTGCGAATTCTATTGGTTCGATTTTTGATTTTTTACTGATTGAGCATATGGTGCAGACAATGCTCAGACTGAGCCGGCAGTTTATTTCTGAATACTTTCGTCTTGTTCGTCTAGACATGAATGAACTCACCAAAGGCGCTTAGAAAAAATTCTGACGTTACAAACTTTCATACTGTCGAAAGGGTAAGCATAATAATTCTGACACCGTTTGGCAGACTGCCGTTGAGGAACCGTTTAACTGTCAAAAATTTCGGACCTGTCGACAGACGGGTCTTTGCCAAAAATTGTTGCAGTCCCAACCAGTCTAGTACACTAAAGCTACGTTTACACGGCGGGTATTTACCCGTACTCCGCGGGTATTTTTCTCCGCAACAGCAACAAATCCCCGGGTATTTTGGACTTCAATTTCGCGAACTTTTTACACAGGTATTTGTTTGTCGAAGGGTATTCTTCGACGTCAGCAACAACAAAATCTGTTTTTCGAGCAAAAATTTTTATTATGTCCACAGAAGAAGTGATCCAAATGGACACATGTTGGCGTCCATTGTAGAGAGATATTCTGAGCTTTACAACCTTGGAATCTATTGCAGTACTCTCCCTTGCAAACTCCCGGGTACCGTGTATGAACACTTTCCCCTCTCGTCTCCGGGAGAAAATACCCGCCGTGTAAATGATCCTAAGCCCATCTTTGTAGTTGACTGCGCTAACCGGACACGTTAACTGAACATATTCAAGCAATATTTCGGCCCTTCTTGGCAAGGGTGCTCGTTCAGGCTCAAAGCCAGAAAAGTAAACCTTTGATCACAGGTTCATTTGCCACATTTCTCAGATCCATGACTAAGAACCTGTGGGAAGCAAATGTGTTTGCATATGTGTCCTTTTCACGATACTTTGATGTAAAGCTTGCAACTATCACAAAACACAGTAGATTTGTTTTCGAGTTAAAACAGTGTATTCTGATTACGTCGGTTAAACGAAACATCGTACTTATGATACTAAGTCATTCTATCTCAGTACTATTTCCACCCATCCTCGTTTCCGAGATTCTGAGTTTCCTATCTCCCCTATTGGCATTACACCGATTACCACGCTTGCCAAGTTTGTTCTCTTTATGTGACACAATAGGTTCTAGATCACTGTTTTGAGAAGCGGTTTGGTTAGAAGACCGGTTATGCAAATTTTGCCACGCTCATTATCCAAGCAAAGGGACATGGAGAGATGATGTAAACAGCCGAAACCTTGTGTAACTTGCTGTAAGCTTAGCTAATCTTAGAAAACACATTAGTTGCGTTTGCAGATACCATGGTATCTGATACCACGGTCTAAAGTCGTTTTCGCAGCCACCGTGGTATCTCATACCACGGTCAAAAGGCATCTTTGCAGTCATCGTGGTATCTGAAAAGTCATCTAACTTTCATCAAATTATGTCAAATTGGTGAGAAAGAAGTTTAGCACTTACTAATGTAACAGGATATCAGTTTTTCTTTTGGGATGACTTCGAAAAGTACAATTTCGGCAATAGTCGTTTAACCATATATCAGATACCACGGTAACTGCAAAAACGACTAATTGCAGATCCAGTTGCCGTGGTAACAGATACCATGGTATCTGCAAAACAGTAGAGGTATGCTTATGTGAACGTCGCCTAACAGTGAACGGTCGCCGAAAAAGAACTAAAACCCAAACCAAGCCTTTTTTACTATAGGATATTTGCCAAAAACGTTTTTCCGTTCACGTTTTTATCACTTTTTGAATATTCTGCTGATAGCAGAGCTGATAGTGACTCAATTGCCACCTGGCTTTCCTTTCACAGTTTGAATACTTTGCCAGGAGGAACGAAATTTCAACAAAGAAGATGGCGGTTCGAACCTACGGAGATGCCACCAATAGAAGAAGAAGCTTATTTTAAATTCAAAATAAAACAAAATTTAGTAGAATTTCTACCCAAAGTATACGCCAGGACAAGCATGAAATAGTTGGCTATTAGCTGATATCAAGTTTGTAATTTTTCCTTTCCATTTGACTGTTTTATATGCAAGTAACAAACCCAGGGTAGTGAAACAGTTGAAGACGTGTTCAAATATTAATAATAATAAGAATGTATTTAAAGCCTTAGGGCCATATACAAACAACTAAATATAAATCTTCATAATAAATACTTTTATCACACTACATAAATTAAACTGCACTCGCCCGATCAACTTTTATTTTAACACTATTCAATACGAATCTACATACTGCACTAATTGCACCTGGAGATGTGTTCTTCATGATATCAGGAAACAGTATCTCCCTATCCCCCCAGCAAGATTCCCTTAAATTCGAGAGCTGTGCAACCATGTGGGCTTGGTCATCTTCTCCCTCGCCGCAAAGGGAACATATACGCATACCTATACTGTAGTGCGAGCTGTTCTTTAAGGTAAAATCTGAAAACTCTGTTCTGTGAGATTGCAAAAACTTTTGATTTCAGAGTGCATTTTCATAAGAAAGATGCTGGGACTTACCCGTGTACAAGGCCGTTTTCTCTGTAGGTGACTTGGATGAACTTTCCAAAACGACTAGAATTGTTGTTGTGAGCAGTTTTTGCATTGCCAAAAGCCTGAAAAAGAAAATAATAAAATCAAATTCATTTATTCAAATAATGTATACAACGGATACATCAGCTACGATGCTTCATCAGCTTCTTGGCAAGGGTCCTCGTCAGGCTGTCAATCTTCAGGGTCAACGTCCGGGAAGGAAACAAACCTGTAATAATTTACAGGTTTATTACAGGATTTATTACAGGTGTGATTCCTTCCCGACGTTGACCCTGAAGGTTGACAGCCTGACGAGGACCCTTGCCAAGAAGGGCCGAAATATCGCTGATGAAGCATCGTAGCTGACGTATCCGTTCTGTACATTATTTGAATATATGTTTCAAAATCAGCTTGGGCTCAAGGAATATTTATCAAATTCATTTTCCAGCTTTTGCCGGGTGGGAGGGGGGATCGAAATAACACGTGAGCGAAGTTCTATCCATCTTGACATGTCATCGACGTCCGAGTGTAAAAGCATTGATCTCTGAGAGAGGCGCTACAACCAAATTTAATCTGTCATTTTTAATAGCCTTCTTATTTGTATGTATATATTTGGGAATAGTGATGATGATGATGATGAAATTTTATTAATGCACTTAAGAAGAGGGAAATAGCGCAGTACAAGACAAAGAAAAGGAAAACATACACTGAGCTTTCAATAATGTAGTAAATGCACAAGATAAAAAGCAAAACATTAAAACAAAGATAAGGGACTAATCGGGTCTAAAAAATCTTCTTCCATAGTTTGCCGTTGTATCTGGTAAATATTCAAGGATAGGGGTATAAGCCCATAGAAATCGAAATGGAAAAACTCACAATACAAGATCGATTATAGCAGAACAACGAATGAAGTATCGCATTTGTCTTTAGACTTCAGGGCTCTAGATTGTTGGAACTAGACTGCCGTATCTCAGCCCTTTTCGGTTAAACTTTAAGAGAGTAATACCAAACAAAATATTGTCTCTACACAGCCCCGAGCTCTCCCTGTTTCTCAGAAAGAGTTTGAATCTCTGCGTTAGTTCCCCCTAGAAGAACCTCCGGTTGCCAGAAAAAACTTGGAATAAGAAGTCAGACTGTCAATCCATATCTCCCCTTTATATCACTCATGGTTCCTTAGCTGAATAATCATTTTCTTTGGCCTTAAGCAACATTTGGTCGTCTCTCATGACGTTTTTATTAAAAAAGTTATGGCTGCCGTAGGAAATACTGGGATAATTCCGAGATGAACAAGAGCTGTAAGCTCATATGGCACTTGCATGTGTCAAGATGATTTGATTGATCAAGAGTAAGTTTCGACTTAGCGGGTGAGATGCGCGCTATAAGGGAGCTGGAACTTCATTTGTAAGCAAAACCCTTGAGGCAAAACTGCTAATGGGCTGATGGGCATCACGAAAATGCATATATTGCTTAAAAGTATTTTTTTTACTTTGCGGTCAAGATTGGTACAATAAGGAATAATCGGATTTGGGAAGTAGCAATTTCTAAGCAAATGTTGTTGAGTCTCCAATATTCCAGCGAAGTTTCATCGTCCTAGCACATCTGGAAGTACCTTAACGCGCGATAACCGGAATCCCAGACCCCCCTCCCCCACCTCCAACTCCACCCACAATAACCGGAGCCAATCCTGTTCTGTAAATGATTAATCCAGAGCATCTGTTTGTCATTCCCACGAAGTTCGATCCAGATCACACCAGTCTAAGCGGGTCAAGTATTTTCCGCCCTCCCCCCGACAATTGCCGGATTCGGTCCGGAAATGAAAAAGGTCACAAGAGAAAAATGTCCTCTGTTTAATTATTAAATTTCACTCGAATCCGATCACCCGTTCCAAAGTTACGCATGACTCAATATTCCGGATTCCCCTCCCTCAACTCCCCCCCCCCCAAGATTATCATATCGAGGATTTTTTTTTTATTCCAAGTCAGTTTGACCGGGTCCCTGATATGCCTTCCAAGTTTCGTCGTGAAAATCCCCCAAAAACGGAATTCCGGGATACCCCTCCTCCCCCCCCCCCTCAAGTTTCCGGATCCAGTCAAATTATGTAAAAGATTTATATGGACCAGATTTTTGTTCTTCCCAGCAAGTTTCACTCCGATACCATCATTCTAACCGTTTCTCGAGATTTCCGGTCCACCCCCCCACCCCACCCCACCCAGCTCCCCCGCGGTGCACGTAGCCAATCCGATTCAGCAAATGACTTACCTAGAGCATCTGTTTGTTCTTCCCACAAAGTTCCATCCCGATCCCTCCATTCTAAACGGGGCACGTATTTCCCCCCCCCCCCCAATAGTTGCCGGATCCGGTCCGGATATGAACAAAATCATCGGAGAAATGTCCTCTGTTGAATTCTTAAATTTCACTCGAATCCGATCAACCATTCTAAAATTACGCATGACTGAAAATTTCGGATTCCCCTCCCTCCACTCCCCCCACCATTATCTGATCGACAAAATTTTTATTTTGAAGTCAGTTTGATTGGGTCCCTGATATGCCTGCCAAGTTTCATCGTGAAAGTCCCCAAAACCACCATCACCGGAATTCCGGGACCCCCCCCCCCCCCATAAGTGTCCGGATCAAGTACAATGGCCTAAAGGACTTATCTAGAGCAGATGCTTGTTCTTCCCAGCAAGTTTCACTCCGATCCCTCCATTCTAACCGTTTCTTGAAATTTCCGGTCTCCCCCCCCCAACTCCCCCCTGGCTACCGAATCCGGTCAAGACTTTAAACGGGACATTACAGATATATATTCTGTTCAGTTATGAAGTTTCATTACAATCCGATCATCCGTTCGAAAGTTACACACTTCTCAATTTCCCGGATTCCCCTGCGGATTCCCCTCCCTCCACTCCCCCACCATTATCTGATCAACAATATTTTTATTTTGAAGTCAGTTTGATTGGGTCCCTGATATGCCTGCCAAGTTTCATCGTGAAAATCCAAAAAACCACCATCACCGGAATTCCGGGCCCCCCCCCCCCCCATAAGTGTCCGGATCCAGTACAATGGTCTAAAGGACTTATCTAGAGCAGATGCTTGTTCTTCCCAGCAAGTTTCACTCCGATCCCTACATTCTAACCGTTTCTTGAAATTTCCGGTCTCCCCCCCCCCCCCCAACTCCCCCCTGGCTACCGAATCCGGTCAAGACTTTAAACGGGACATTACAGATATATATTCTCTTCAGTTATGAAGTTTCATTACAATCCGATCATCCGTTCGAAAGTTACACACTTCTCAGTTTCCCGGATTCCCCTGCCCTCCACCCCCCCCCCCAAAAATGGTCGGATCAGAAAACTGATTATTCCTAATTTTGTTTGGTCGGGTCTCTGATATGCCTGCCAAGTTTCATGGTCCTAGCACAACTGGAAGTACCCTAACTCGAAAAAGTGTGACAAAATGCCCTAAATTTTCAAGTTTCCAGCGCCCCGCACTCCCCCCCATATGGTCGGATCGGGAAACTGATTATTTCCAGGTTAGTTTGGTCGGGTCCATGATATTCCTGCCAAGTTTCATTGTCCTAGCTCATCTGGAAGTACCCTAACTCGAAAAAGTGTGACAAAATGCCCTAAATTTTCAAGTTTCGAGCGCCCCCACTCCCCCGCATATGGTCGGATCGGGAAACTGATTATTTCCAGGTTCGTTTGGTCGGGTCCCTTATATTCCTGCCAAGTTTCATTGTCCTAGCTCATCTAGAAGTACCGTAACTCAGAAAAAAGTGACAAAATGCCCTAAATTTGCAAGTTTCCAGCGCCCCGCACTCCCCCCCCCCATATGGTCGGATCGGGAAACTGATTATTTCCAGGTTAGTTTGGTCGGGTCCATGATATGCCTGCCAAGTTTCACTGTCCTAGCACATCTGGAAGTACCCTAACTCGGATATGTGGGACAAAAAAACTCGGACCGACCGACAGACCGACAGACGGAATTGTGATCGGTATATGGCACTTGAGCTAGAGGCTGCAAGTGCCATAAAAATGCTAAGTGCTGGTTGGTGGTTAACTGCTTGTCGGAGGTTCCTTATGCGTGATGCAGACAGGACTCGAATCTTTTCCGCTGACGATTTTTTTTTTTTTTTCGCGCTGTTGCCAAGATCTTTTAGTAGTCCCAACCGAAAACGAATACTTTAACGAGCTCACCAGATAAAATTCACTCTGATATATAATGATATCCAAGATATAACTTATCTGTCAATGAATAATTTGATGAAAAATATAATGAATAATACCCTTGTAAATAATATCCTTTTCAACTTCAGAAATTTAAATTTTCACCGGGCGAACAAAGACGCGATGCCAAAAAAATCGCTTTGTTGAAACGGCGCGGTGCGAAATTTTGGTCTGGCGAAGTAAGTGGCCAAAACGTAAGTGGAAGGATACCTATGACTTCGTAAAATTTGTCCGTCTGTGAGCACGATAACTCTCGAAGGGAATGGGATATTTTGATGAAACTCGGTGTGAGGACTCATTGGGTCGAGGGCAAGGGAGAGATCACGTTCATGAATGGGCTCTGTAGCTCAATATTTAGGGGTGAGGTTAAAATTAAGGGGCGAACAATTTTTTTTAACAGCCAATGAGATAGTCGACTTAGAGGTCAGACATGCTGAACACGAATATGAAAAACTTTTCTCGCCGGACAAGTAGTTCACCCGGAATCCGGCCAAAACCGGAAAGTTTGTTAAAAGTAAAATTTTTATTTAATGTTGATTAGATGCTCGACTTAGGGGTAAGAAGACATGCTGAACAATTATATGAAAATCACTTTGTCGTTGGATAATTTGTTCGCCCGGAATCCAGACGAAACCAGAAAATTTGTTAAAAGTACATGTTCGATTTAGGCGCAAGAAGACATGCTGAATCCGCTTTGACAAGCATTTTCTACCCGGACATATATTTCGCCCGGAATCCGGCTGAAACCGGAAAATCTGTTGAAGCTGAAGTTTTATCTGAAGTTGATTAGATGTCCGATATAGGGTAAGGAGATACGCTGAATTCGTTTCCGAGCTTTAGTTTTTCCCGGACAAGTAATTTGCCCGGAATCCGGTCGAAACCGGAGATTTGGTAGAAGTAAGAAAGGAAGATTTTATCAATTTCGTCAAAGTAGATATGACGTATAGCATAGGGGTAAATACACACATGCTGAATCCATATCTGAACTTGGTTCTCTCAGATGATTAGCCATTGGCCTTCTTCTGTTTCTAAATCTTAACAGCAAAAATGTTCAAGGAGTCTGGCGAAGACCGGATATCTACAAGACCAAATTGTCTGGATCAGATGTTGAATTTTTGGGATCCCATCGGATTCCTCCAGCGACGCAAAGTTCGCCTAGGCGAATGAGAATCGGTGATTTGGGAATATAAGCTTTAAGAATGCGCCTTCAAAAACCTTAATTATTGATCATGGTTTCCCCATGTCTACCATTAACTCTTTTCCAATTTATGACTCTTAAGCAAAGAATCCTTTGGGGATCCTGAATGGTGAGATACAAGAACTGTACAGAAATGATAACATCTTATTTTACACACCACAACCTTTTCCCGTTTTTTGAAAAAGTGCCCGATAATATTGTTTTATTTCCTGAGTTACTGATGACAGTATAAATCTGGTAATATTTCTGTAATCTTGGTCAGTTGCTTTAAATTCACGTAATTCTTTCTGACATGACTGATGTGTTTACGTGTTCAACTGTTGAATGATACATAAAAAATATATAATGTAACATTTAGTATTTCAAATTTGGTGCCTCATTCGCAGTAGTGACTGGTCCAGTCTGTTGACTCTTTAATTAATGGTAGGTAAAGTGTATTCAAACATTTTTATCACACGCCACCAAAACATACACTTTCTGTTTCTTATCTGCTGGCCTACAGGAAGCGCGACCACAGACAGACTTCAGAATCATTTCCTCTCTAAGATTTGTTTTAATAGCTGGGCGTTTCGTCACAGAGATGATTCAGTATTATCCGTCTAGGGAGCAACTAAAAGCGGCCTATAACTTGGAAAGTGTCCTTGTGTACAGTAATAGTTACTTAATTCATTTTTATACATAATTTAATGATTTTGAAGTGGAGGTGGGATGATGTAAAAGGGGAAGGGGGGACTTAGGAATTGGGAAGGAGTTGTACAAGGGATGTCTGAGGGAAGAAAGCATTTGAAGAGAGTTGTAGTAGCCTAGTGAGTACAAGTTCTTGGTTACGAAGATAGTATTAATCCCGTCTTGCGCATGTAACTTCTGTCACTTTCCAAAGCGGAATACTCTGATATATTTATCAGTGAATTTGTTTTGTTTGAATATTTGTAAAGAAAATAAATATTCGTATTCTTATAATGTAATCCTTCATTTCTAACCCACAATTTCAGGAAGAAAGGCAAGTGAAGCAAACTAAGACAAATATAAAATATTCCATACAACTATACAAATACAAACTAAACACAAACAGGAGGGGTCAGGAAGGGGTGGTGTGGCGAAAAGAGGGAGTAGGCTACTCTAAAAACAAATCTTGCAGTATTTGCTGCTGGCATTAGTCTTGTCTCTAAACAGATCATCTTATCTCTAATTCGGATAAATCTAATCTCAGTAGAGATAAATCAGTAAATACTGCAGTTAACTATAATCCTTACTCGGGGAAACTTTTTACAGTGTAGACTCAACCCGACAGATTCATGCGTAGTAGACTAGTAGGCTAGTAGTAATTCCTCCAAACTATGTGGAACAGCGGACCTCCTATCAGTAATTCTATTCCGATGCCAATGATGGAGATAAAGAGGAAACTGACAGAAAGAGAAGTTAAGTCATGTCTTCTTAAGAAGCGTGCTCTTACAATGACACAGCTCTTCCCTGCGTGTTGCATCTTCCCCCGTTCTGGACCATCTTCAGTAATGAAAATTTTGCAAATTCGTTTCATTTTTCAAGTATTTGCTACCCCCCCCCCCCGGACAAGAAACATCCAGCTAACAGAAAAGTTCCGTATAGCTGATCCTTCTACGACTGCCCTGAAATGCACCAATGGAATGAAGAACAAGACCAAAGGTTTCGATGGGATCCCAAAAATCTAATATTTGATCCAGACAATTGGGTCTTGTCTTCGCCAGATCCAGTCTTCGCTGGGCTAATCATCAGAGAAAACCAAGTTCAGATATACCTCTATAAGCCATATCTATTTTGACGATACTGACCGAAACTTTCTGCTTTATTTCTGGCAAATTTCCGGTTTCGCCCGAATTTTGAGCGAACTACTAGTCCAGCAAAACAAAACAAAAAAAAACAATTCAGAAACGAATCCAGTGAATCTCTTTATCCCTATAAAGAACATCTAATCAACTTTAAATAAAACATTGACTTAAAAAAAATTTCGGTTGAAACCGGATTCCGGACTAATTATATGTCCGGGGTAAGAAATGATTGTCATATATGACTCAGCTCTTCTTACCCCTAAATCTGTCATCTAATCAACTTCAGATAAAACTTTTAACAAACTTTCAGGTTTTGGCCGGATTCCTGGCAAACTAGTTGTCCGGTAAGAAAATGGTTTTCACCATCGTGTACAGCATGTCTTCTTACCTTTAAATCGTAACATTTAATCAACTTCAAATGAAACTTTTACTTTTAACCAACTTTCCGGTTTTTGCCGGATTCCGGACGAACTACTTGTCCGATAAGAAAATGGTTTTCCCAATCGTACTCAGCATGTCTTGTTACCCCATAATCGACTATCACATTAGCTGTTTAAAAATATTTTGTTTGTCCCTTAATTTGAAACCCCTCCCCCACCCTCAAATATAGGGCTACACAATCCATCTTCGAACTTGACCTGTACTTTGACCCAAAGGATCCTCCCACCAAGTTTCATCAAAATATCTTAATCCCCTCGAGATTTATCGTGCGGAAAGACAGACGGACAACTTTTGCGATGTCATAGGTATCCCTCCACTTACGTTTTGGGATCCCAAAAACTGCAATCACCCATGCAGCTCAATGATGATTCGGTTCAGTGAATTTCGATTATTTTGGCTGTTGCTGTAGCCTAGTGCTGTTTCTTGCTTTTTTCATTTTTTTTAACTGTACCTCGACGGTTATGAATAATATATAATTTAATTCAATTTGGATCCTTATCACGCATGTTAAGCCGCGAAAATAAGGTCGCTCTACCCGTCCCACAAACGAACAGGGTCTTTAATCCTTCCACTCATCCTTGGCATGTCAGGCTTCCTCCCAACCAGATCCAGCGCAAAGGATCTCCAATACTCGACTCCTAAACTATTACCAGAGCATCTTGACACCAACTTGAAATCTCAAGTGATGACTGTCAACTTCAGCTTTTAGTAGACAACAATAAAATTAATACACGACAAGTCCGCGGCGATCCTGAAAGGATCAATCATCGAATCTTGTATCCCATTGGTCCGCTTTGGCAGTAGTCCTATCACTCTCATAGACCTTCTTGCTTACAAACACAGTTGAAAGAAATCCAAAGAAAAAACGTCCGACACGATCGAAAAAGAAGATAATACTCTTGATGACTAACTCCTATTGCAGATGCAAAATCGCACTGTGCCTAGCGGAAGAGCCGGAAGCGGTATCACAGCTACTCCCAAAATCACCGTGATTGGTTAACACAGGATTTAGTTTTTGGGTTTGAGTCAATAGTGCTAAGTTTTCTCGTTCTTCCCGAGGATCAGTTTAGCGGATATGTTTAAAAACGCTATGGATTGCCGTGTTTTGGACTTAGTCATATAGTGTATTTACAACGCTCGATCCCAGCTAAAGTCTTACTGCTTCACTCAACGTTCCCACTCGTTCCATCTACTCTCAGCCCCGCGATTTTGTAATTGATAATTTATCTATATTTTGTTCTCCGTGCCTGGCTTTTTTCGAGGCAGATCAGGCTCCCGCTCCCTGATTCCAAGGAGCTCATAGGTAAAAAATAAAGCTTATGCAAATTGTTCCGTGTTACTCATCAAAACCAAGGGGGGGAGGGGGGCGAGCAGAACTGAAAACAGCCCGCAAGGATTTGTATCTTTGAGAAGCCAGCAGAGTTTCAAAGGGGTCATGTATGTTAGAATATTGAGACAGACGTCGTGTTCCCACCTACTTACCGTATTTACTACGCATGCACTGTGGCTTATTCGCGTCAAGTCTGGAACGCACTTTTCTATTTTCCGCAAAATATCATGCAGCGGGCTAATCGGCAAAATCAGGTCACAGACATTCGTAGTTACCGCGCTTACTACGCTCCTGAGCGTGGTAAACAAATAGTTACTATTTCAAGAAGGTTGGTCAGCGTAGTAACTTTTCACGATGTTGGAACGAAAACAGTAACTAATAGTTACTACTGTTAGAAGGGTGGAACACGCTTAAAAACTGTAGCCTACCAACTGCGACTTGTTTTAAGAATTCGCAAATAACAAATAACATCAGCTATATATCAAGAGCCCGAAAAAAGGATTGGATTTGGGTTGGTAGGAATGGTAAGAGAAGGGGAAAGAGTAGGTGGTTGCGGGCTATACCCTCTGATACTTAACAACCAAGGACGGGTTCATGTAGTTTGGATTCGGAATACATTACTATTCCGAACCCCAAGCGCTGCAACCCGGGATAGGTTAGTCGCTTAACGAATCGAAGCGGGGCTGTGATTAGGGATAGAGAAAAAAAACGCGACTGGAAAAACAGCGACGGTCAAAACTGCGAAAGCGAAAACCGCGTAATCCAAAACCGCAGAGACGAAAACTGCGACGGTCGAAACAATCAAAGTCATCACCGCAACAGACTAGGAAAGGGCAAGGCGGCTGACGCACACAAACACCACGACTGATAACCCTGTGGATTTGGTGGAAGGCTATACGACATCAGTCCCAATTGCAGGTGTGCTTATTTTGCGACAATCAAAAGATATTTATTTTCGTAACATCTCCGTCTGAAAGAACTTGCTACCGTTAGCACTGTTTGAAAAGTTTTATACTACTGCCTTTATATCTTAGACCTAGCCTATACAAGTTAGACGGGTGGAACACGCCCAAAAACTGTAGCCTACCTACTGCAACTTGTTTTTAAGAATTCGCCAATAACAAGTAACATCAGCTACATATCAAGAGCCCGAAAATAACTACGGCTGTAAAAACAACACCGGTCCAAATCGAGGAAGCAAAAACCGCGCAATGCAAAAACCGCAGAGACGAATACCGCAACAGTCGAAACAATCTAAGTCATCACCGCAACAGACTAGGAAAGGGCAAGGCGGCTGACGACACAAACAATTGAACTGATAACCATGTGGATTTGGTGGGGGGCTGTGCGAGATCAGTCCCAGTTGTTTTATTGATTTTTTTTATGAAAGGGTTTGAACCATTCGATGTTTTTCTTCTCTCCGGTTCAAACCCTAAAATAACTGTTAGTGCAGAGTATCGTATTACTAATGTTTATGCATCAGTTATAGTAAGAATACAAAATTTATTCAAACAATGTTTACAACGGGTACGTCAACTACGATTTTTCATCAGCGATATTTCGGCCCTTTTTGGCAAGGGTCCTCGTCAGGCTGGCAATCCTCTGGTTCAACTTCGGGGAAGGAAACAAACCTGTAATCAGGTTTGTTTACAGGTTTTTTTTTTCTTACAGGTTTGTTTCCTTCCCCGAAGTTGAACCAGACGATTGACAGCCTGACGAGGATTCTTGCCAAAAAGGGCCGAAATATCGCTGATGAAGAATCGTAGCTGACGTACCCGTTGTAAACATTGTTTGAATAAATGTTTCAAAGTCAGCTTGGGCTCAAAGAATAATAAACCTTGAACCTTAAAACTCTATATGACCAAGTCCTGCCAGTGATTCTCGGGAAGAACGAGAAAACGTAGCACTAAAGACTCAAATTCAACAACTCATTCCTATGATAACCAATGACGGCGATGTTTGGGAGCAGCTGTGATACCGCTTCCGGCTCTTCCGCTAGGTACAGGGCGATTTTGCATCGGCAAGAAGAGTTAGTCATCAAGAGTATTGCAGGTGTGCTTTTTTTTACGAAAATTAAAACAGACTTATTTTCGTGACACCTCCGTCTGAAAGAACTTGCTACCGTTGGTACTGTTTGAAGTTTTATACTACTGCTTTTATATCTTAGACCTAGCCCTTTGCCCGCTCCCCTGAAAATACGAACAAACAAACCGACAACAATGAGTTGAGATTAGAATAAAGAAAATTTTGGCACGAATCGAAATCAGTACCTTTTACTTCTTTCTTTAAATGCTCAGTTTCAGTTCAGCTCAGCTTTACTAAATCCAACAAGTGCGCAAGCGCTCAGACGCGGAGTGTGAAAGTAAAATGTTTATCACACTGTACATACAAACAGCGTTCGAACTAAGACATTTCAAATTCCCAGTAACCAAACAAGTATTGAACTAACCTAATCTGTAATCATCCCACTTTAAAAGCTTTAATGTAAGCAAACCGCAAGTATAAATCCAAAGAAGTGTTGGAGATCTTGCACGAACAGGTTGAGTTCCTAGACTGAATGGTCTGCCAGCCAGTCCGACCCGGAAAACCTCTTTTCCATTAGCAAGGTAATAACAAGTGCAATAAACCAAATCGTAGCAGCCTAATACCCCCATTGTCACAATTAATTAAGAACGGCATATCATCGATCATATGACAAAACCGTCCAGTGTCCAACTGTTCATTAAAACAAAGTACGTCGCGTCGTCTTATTTGTTGCTGTTACGCCAAAATCCTCATCCATAGATATATCTCCCCAAATATAAAAGAGTTGAACTTGAGACCTGTCATGGACGAAGTTAACACCTGGAAATCTGGGTCCATCTGACCATGAACGGGAGGGGGGTCGGGACACATCAAAATGCGTATCTACACCTCTATTTCCTCAAGTATACCAGCTTAGAGTTTGATTCCATTCACGGGTCAAGAACTTTTTTCATGGGCAACTTGGGCCCAATTGCCCGTATGGTCTTATTTTTTGCTGTTACACCAAAGTCCGCATCTATACACCTTGCGCGTCTTGTATCCACAAGTATACAAGACTTCAACTCGTCATAGACATATGGTGGATGGGGGGGGGGGGGCATCAAATTGCGTATCTAGACCTAAATATCCTCGACTACCAGCTTAGAGTTTGATTCCAGTCACGGGTGAAAAACTTAACTGGGCCCACTTGACCATGAAGGGGAGGGTGGGGGGTGGTTCAACTCCACATATGAACCCCCAACCCTGTGATCCAAAAGCGCAAAGGAATTTCATCGCCCTATCTCCAGTTACTGTCAAATTAAAAACATTAAAAAATGGGCAATCTGGGCCCAATTCCCCCTAAACCAAGTGGGAGGGGGGGGGGGCGCAAGAAGCAAAAAAAGAGACCCCAATGCTCACAAATCTATCAAGTTTCAATTTGATACGTGTTGATTCCTGCCACGGCCTCACGGATAACAAACTTTACTTCTAAGCAATCTGGGCCCAGTTGCCCATGAACGGGACGGGTGGGAGAGGTGCAACTTTCGAAGATAATTCAATGAAAAACGAATGAAAAATAAAAAAAAGAGAATTAGATCTACCTCCTTGAGTGAGAGCGATACATTTTCGAAACTTCTACATTCTCTTACATGAGGGGGGGGGGGGGCTCTATAGTTTCCTGGTATTTCACTGACGGGAAATGAGCCTATGCTATGGGCTTTCGGCTAGAGCCCATAAGGACTCTACTCTTCGTCACATTAGCAAGATCAGAAAGATTGTATCATAAGATTCCTATCGCTCCTATTAATGAACCTCTCTCCTGAATTCTCAAGTGAGGTTCCTGAAAACAAATCCTCCGAGTGGTTTGACCAATTATTCCTTATTCCCAAAAATCTGCGAAGGAATACCACTGAGTGAGTCACTATAGAACAGTTCCAACCCTCTACCAACAGTGCAACTGGCAAAAAATTGCCTAATATGCTCAGGGGCATGATAACTGTTGCTTATCTGAGCGGGAAATATGAATTTTGAAAAACAGAACGCTTATTTGACTTTAAAATAATTTATAGTAAAGAATACCGTGAGAAGTAACGAATGTAGAATCGCCGGGTATGAAATAAGTATGCTTAATGCTGACCACTTTTAAGACAGGAAACGGGATTTTCCAAATAATTATCATCTTCATCTGAAATGTTTGCAAATATAGGTGTTCCAACACTGTCCACTCTTTTCGCCAACCATGGGCAAACCTGTATTCCTATTTATTCCTTAATAACCAGCCTTATTCCACTCCAGCGCTACAAGTGGACTAGTTTCTGTTAATCCCTCATTGACTCGTATTCAACACGTGTGTAGACATAGTAGAAAGTCGTACCAAAAAGGTAGTGGGTAACTTTCACTTCCTACTACTGAGAGTACTGAGACACAGCCCATAGGGATAGGTGCTTATAGAAGGTATTATTTTTGTTTGTTTGTGCTTATTTTTCATGTATTTGCCATGGCCTTTGGATCTTACTGTAAATAAATCTTATCTTATCTATGCAAAACTCCATTACCTGGGAAGCAGATTGCAGATTTTCTACTGCGCTGGATTGTAATCAAAACTATTCCATTATTCCAGTTTAATTAGTCACTTTATTCAATGTAACTCAAACAAAAACAATAACTCTTCTCTCAGCTCGTACTGACAATCAAAAGCATATTCATTTCACTCAGAGTAGTCGCACACCCCGGGGGCAAACGACGTGATATAGCATCCGCTACAGTCCTCTCTTTCGAAGTCACGGATCTATTTTACTATGTCTGTGACAAGTGCCGATGGTGAGGCATAGGGGGATTAACAGAAACTAGTCCGCTTGGAAGCGCTTAACTGGGATATGGCGAATTACTGAACCCCGGGTCGAAGGCTAGAACATGTCCCTGTCTGGAAGGCGTTTCAGATTTTGCGAACATTTCACGACCACTTTATCGGTCGCCGGCTCTTTTAAAGGACACCTTAATGAAGAGTATCAAGTCTCATCCCATCTGTATGACTTTCATTCACATTGCCTGCAGAAAACCCAATCCAAATACGAAAAAGTGTTTCCAAGCTATGATTTTTGCTCCATTTTGCATCTGTCCTTATTTCAGTACCGAACAATTTTAGAAATGAACAAATGTCTCCAACCAAACCTTCTTCTGGAATATTTTTTAACCAGTTACGCCCAAACGTATATCTAGAAGAAATTCCAATACGATCCGGCCCGCGCTGTACAAGATTTGAATGAATTGCGCTTTTTGTCTTGGGAGTGCAAACCTCCAGAAATGAACATCCCTATTTTGAAAACGTCACGCTCAGGGGAAGAATGCTCTGCGTGGCCATGTCTGTAAAGTCCGGTCTTCACCTCCCGGAACTTCCGGAATCTGGGCTTCCAGATTATTTTTTGGCGTCTTCTGCAAATTGCATCTGGAATATGAACGCGTCCAAAAGTATATCAAAATAATCCGGAAAAAGGGGCTTTTGAACTTCCAGATTTCCGGATTTTTCAAGTATCGCAGAATAAATTCAAAAAAAAATCTCGGAAAACCTGGGGACCCAGATTCCGGAAGGTGAAGACTCACCTTAAATGTATTCTCCATGGTGTGTTCAAGTATGGTTTCATTGTTCAGGTGTCCTTTAAAGCTTAACCGAAAAGGGCTGCGATGGGACAATCTATTTACCCATCACTTATTCACTGAAAGAGGTTCAACACCCGATGAAAATGCGCTACTCCGCTGCGCCGCTATTCACGAATAATCGATTTTCGTATAGTGGACATTCCCTCTCGCTGCGCTTGTACCTATGTTTTATGCTTGACGAAACCGATTTAAGGTAAATAAGTGTTCACGCAGTGAGCAGTGGTCACCTAGCTCACCACTGACTGAAAAGCAGCGTTTGTGTTGAGATTCAAATTTTCAGCGTCATAGTAGAACTTTGCGCTGTGAGGACGGCCGTAGATATTCTGAACGTCATACTAAACCGATTTAAGGTAAATAAGTGTTCACGCAGTGAGCAGTGGTCACCTAGCTCACCACTGACCACTGAAAAGCAGCGTTTGTGTTGAGATTCAAATTTTCAGCGTTATAGTAGAACTTTGCGCTGTGAGGACGGCCGTAGATATTCTGAACGTCATACTAAAGCATATAGTGAAACATAAGAAAAAATCTCTTAACACAATCCAAATAATTACGTACATTCAATTAAATGATACAAAAATAAGTTGCTTTTCAGTTAAGCTTTAAGGAATGAGCCGGCAAGTCACTGATGATTGTAATGTCAAGAACCCCACGTGGGAGCTCAGACAGCAGTACTAATAACAATAATACTAATAGATGTATTGCCCATCATAATACACAAACGTACAAAAAGACGGAGTAATTAAATATAGAAGAAGAAAGAGTGTGACAGAGCACAGCATTCTGAAACTAGAAAACCTACAACGCTATGCGATATCATGTTCATGTTTATGTTCACATGCCCCTCGACAGCTCAACTGGTTAGGGCGTCGGAGCGTGGAGCCTAAGGTTGCGGGGTCGCATCCTGCTTGAGGAACAATTCTTTTTTTCAGTTCCCTACTATTTTTGTAATAATCCTTTGGCTACCTCCTACCCCTGGTCGCTGGAAAGAGCGATAACAATCCCCGAAGACTACTTTATAATCCTTGAGACGATGGGCAGAGCCATCTGAGAGCTGAGGTAAAGCCGACAGTTCTTAGTCTAGGCCCATTGCCATCCAGTCAAACGCAGAGTATAATATGAAGGCTACTCTGAAACTTGGGATTCCCCTTGGAGACGCAATCAACGAACCCTTGTTCAACCCTCGCTTCGACCAAGACTTTGGACTTAGTCAAATTTCAGTCAACGAACACGGTTCCTACCCTGGACTACGACCGGCCCCTACTCAAAACTTTACTTTAAAGTCAACAGCCAAAAAACGTGGGTTAAATATGAAGGATTGGGCGGTCACTATTCTATGTGAATAGTGATTAACGAGAGCAGTTGTGATGGAGGCTGAGGCAAGCAACCTGAACATCCCATGCGGACTAGCACTTAGTATGTTAAACAGTTAAAAAGACCACCTCCATCTAGTTTGAAAAGCAGGACTATCTCTTAGACCTAGTGTCAGGGACGAAATTCATCAAAAATCTCACGTGAGAGGCTAGCCTGGAGCCAAGAGGAAACATAACAGTCAAGAGACGATAGTCTCCAAAATATCGTAAATTGCCTGTAATGTTTATAAATGTCATAAGCAAATGAAATGACCATCACGAGCGTAAATTCGGAGGGGGGTGGGATGCGGTCACACCAGACGGTTAAAGTGCTTGGTTTTACTTTTGCAAGCTATCTTCGTTCATAAATGAACTAAGCGCTTTTGTGGCAATGTTAATTCTGTCAAAAAATATATGTAAACTGCGCAGACGTAACTGCCCACACAGTATATATACACGTGTCGAACCGGAAATGGCGCATTCTTCAGAAATATGGAACATCCCGATTTAACAAGCTAAACTCCAGGAGCTTCGTGAAAAATATATTTTGAAGCTCAAGAAAAGGGTTACCGCGCGAATCACGGTCCATGTCGTATTGGGGTACAGAACAGCCAGATAGCCTAGGCCTACTATCTGATTTTTTTGTTCTTTTCGGAAATATTGAAAAACTCCGAAAAACGGTACCATTCGGTAGCTTTCTTCCATTCTCGCGTCCCTTTTCCACGAGATCGGGCAAACATAATAAAGGTGAGAATGAAACAAAAAAGAAAAAAATAAGAATAGAAAAAAGATTAATTGGTTATTTTACCACTTACAACAATAGGGGTTGTCTAGACGTACAGATGCTAGAATGCTTCCGCTTTTAATCCTTTAAGAACAAAAGCTTTTTGTCTCGCTTACTGTAATGCCCCGCGCTTGGGCTTTTTCTTCAGAATCGTCCTAGTCCGGGTTTAAGTCAAACATATTGTGTCAAGGACATAGTTTTTAACCTCAATTGAGTTTACACCAGGATCCTTTTTCACCAGAGTGAACAGTGAGAGCCCTATAACAAGCTCTCTAAGACAGTAAATTCCTCCCCCTTATGTGTATGATTACTCCTGAGAGTGGTAAGGTCAGTATATAAATATTTCTTGAGCCCAAGCTGAGTTTGAAACATACATTCAAATAATGTATACAACGGATACGTCAGCTACGATGCTTCATCACCGATATGTCGGCCCTCCTTTGCAAGGGTCCTCGACTTGACAGCCTGACGAGGACCCTTGCTAAGAAGGGCGAAATATCGCTGATGAAGCATAGTAGCTAAAGTATCTGTGGTATACACTATGTGAACATAGGTAAGGTCAGGTTATCAAGCAGTTTTCCCGCTATTAGCTATGTCCCATAGACTCTGCTCAAGACCTGGCCTTACAGTTAACTTTACAGTTTACCCTTAACCTGGCCCAGTTACAGAGAGACGCTGCTTCAAAGAGATTATTAAGCCATCTGTGTAACATCAAGAACAAATAAGCACAAGAACCTCCGTCTCCCGATCTCTGTAATACTCTTTTTGATTATCTCTCCCTGCCGATGCAGAATCTCCGGGTACCTGCGGAAGAAAGCCAGATGCGGTATCACAGCTGCTCCCAAAGATCGCTTGACTGTTTGACTCAGGATTTGAGTCGTCCGGAAGACGTTTACTCCTTCTTCCTGAGGATCACTGGCGTGCTTTGGACTTTGTCATTTAGAGTATAAGACCATGCCGGTGTCGAATAAATTCCCGATGCCCTGCCCGATACAAACGAGCGAAGGGTAGGAGCTACGCGAAACATACACAATTCGTTCCCTCGACAAACAGCTACATCGCAGTAGTGCCCCGGAGCAGAGAAGTCGAGAGTAACAGACTATTCGTTGTCTACCATTTTGAAGTAACATGCGACGCGCATCCAATGCTAGCATGTAGGATACAAGCTAATAAATGTTTATGATCCGGTATTCAAAGCTATCTGAATACTGTAAAACTAAGCTGTGCTTTTAACAAATTATACACGCTTTGGCTGTTTTAAGCCTTTTCCCACACCCATTGACTTCTAGCAAGATCTTGGCAAAATTCAGAGAACTGGTTTTACGCGTCAATAGTACGATATTCGATCACTTGTCGGGGGCATAATGCGCATGGAAACCAGTGAATCGTGGCAACTGTGTAGCGAGTTGTCGCTAGAGGGTTCGGAATGCAACATACGGAATTTGGGTCTCGGGTTTTAAGAATTAATCAGTGCAGTTATGGACGTAGATTGCATTGTCAATATAGGTACGACGGGTCCTTTATGGAAATAAAGTATATTATTAAACACATCACTTGCCTCTAACACAGGTCCGGCGCTCAGTATCGTCTGTTCCACTCCCGATCCATGCGTCCCCTTCTGCGACAACGCGGTGAGGTGGTGCAGCAAGAAGTTCGTCGACTCCGTCTTCCCACTCCCTGATTCCCCACTAATCACTATACACTGCGGTCGCCTTTCCCTTAGCATCGAATGATACGCCGCATCCGCCACCGCAAAAATATGCGGGGGGAGTTCCCCAAGCCTCCGATTCTGGTATAACTTCACATACTTCGGGTTGTAAATCGGGTAGAACTTGAATGGGTTCACTGCAATGAGGATCGACCCGACATATGTATAAATATGGCCAGCGTCAAAGCGGGCTTTCAAATTCTCAAGGAGCGTGGTTTCGTTCAAGTCCGGCAGTTGGCACAAGTCAGGGTATTCTCGATCTACTGGCTGATAGAGGAACTTGTGGAGATAGTCTCGTATCAGTTGGGGATCAGCGGCGACACTTTCCGACCACAAAGAATCAAAGAGGCGCTCCCGGAGATAGAATCGGAATTCCTGATTTTCACCTGCGGAAGAAGGAGATCAAAATTAGTCGCAAGTCCCGGTGGGACGAAACGGGGACTTCCTGGATGTGACAGGTTCCCGGGCATGAACTAATCTTTGGAGCGGTGAACAAAAATTACAGAAGGACGTCCAAGTCCTTGCTGCACTGCCTTCCAATTATAAAAGTAGTTAAAGATCAAACAAAATCGTGAACAAGTGCGCAAGCGCTCGAAGGTGGAGCTTGAAAGTATTAAATGACTCAAGTTTGGCACTTCGCGTAATACTTAACACGCATCTTATCATTAGAATCACCGCCAAAAACTGATCTCTCAGCAAGTCTCCCAACAATGTAGTCCGTCTTTGTAGTTTCAGTCCAAACCTGTAGGTTTGTTTCATAATAATAAGTGTATTTAAAAGCCCAGGGGGCATATACATAACAAAACAATAAGACACATTGCAAAAGAAAACAACAACAATATTTTCCTACGGCTATGAAGCCTCACTACTAAGCTTAGTCGCTCTTAGCTTCAGCGCTCCGTCGATATATTCGCACACCTTTGTTAGAAACCTTTCCGAATTGCTATTCAGGATATCCGGAAGAAGCAAAACAATCCCCTTAAAAAAGATCCCCTTAACTCCGAAAGCTCCTGGCATCGATTGAAAAAGTGGTCTATGTTTTCCTCTTCCCAGCTTTGCAAAGTTGGCAATTATACCTGACATCTGGACCAGTCCTATCCCTACCAAAACTCTAAATCTACCAAACAGGGGGAGGGAATTAGCTGAAGGAATTAGCTAGAATCTGGCCTGGATCCGAAAAAATTCCAAAAAATTTGAGGTAGATTCATTTTAAAATAAAACTCAGGCCCAAACACCTCCTTGATCTCACGGTAAAACTGCAAAGTTTCAGACTGACTTATTAAAGCTCTCCATTTTTGAATCTCTTGGTCATCGAAAATCCTAGTAACTCTACGCAATAAATTATCGTCGCCTACAGGGCCACAGCCACTATTCCAAACATAAGATAGCCCTAGATCATCAATGATTCTACTTCAATCAATCACGAATAGCCCGACTGTGACTTCGTTTGTTATCTGCATCCCACTTTCGTGGGATGGTATACCATGCCAAAAATACGATTTGTCTAAAAGGATATTTTTGTCACGGCAAATAAAATTATTTTCTGTTTTACAACGACAAATAATTTAAAAGGTTCGAAAACGGCATTCTGAGGCAGTAAAGTTACACCTCAAACGGATTTTCGTAACACATTGGATATGTTTACGGTGATGGCCAATCTTAGAGATCTTCTAAATCGAACGATCTTTGAAAAATTTCGCACTTTATTTCCACCACCACCCCAAACGGTCCCTCAAACATGCAGTAAAACTCTCATTTTCTTTACACCCGTAGGGTTCTGCTCATTAATTTTCTTTGCTTTTTTTATGCCAGACTAATGTTGCAACTTCAGTCCTACTTATTATTCTTCTTTTATTCTTAATTATAATAATATATTGCAAAACAATAAGGCCACAAACTCCACCGACCAATATCTTTGCAGAACCTCTCTGCGGTGAGTTTGAGGCTATGACCGCGTAGGTTGTTAAAGCTGAAGTTGAGGACGTCGTCAGCTTCGACGTTTTCGTACATACCGTGGCATAGCTTGTATGTCTCAATGAGGTCACCCCTGTGGAAACGGTATGCCAGCGTAGGGAGTTTAAGCCTTTCAAGCCTTTGCTGGTATGGGATATGTCTCAGTTTAGGCGGGAATTTCGTGAGCCGCCGCTCAACAGTCTCGAGGGCATTAATGTCTCTATTGTAAAAAGGTCTAACTGAGCAGTACCCATATTCGAGAACTAGTTTTCGTTCTTTTTAACACATTTTTACTAGTACGTGGGTGTGTCAGAGGAGAATTTTCTCAACTCAATTGTACCGTACCTTAATATTTATATTTAAAAAAAAAATGACTCAAAACAGACAAGTTAGCTAGGATGTTCTTTTTTTGTTTATTTTTTATATGCCGCGTAGTATCTTTTACCTCATTCCCGTCTAATATGAATTGGCCCGGTGACTACGCTTCCACTTACCCTCGGTGACGCCAACGGTCTTATACCAAAGCTTTCCTTTAATTATTCTGACCGACCTAACTAATTAGCGTCACCTACACTCTACACTATCCTCTATCTCTACTTTTCATTTTCACATTTAGGATGTTCTTCGGCGTCATGGGGCCGAGCTAACGAGCTCGTATCCTGTCGGCCCCCAGTGATCGACACATATTGTTGTGAAGTGTTTTTTTTTTTTTTTTAAATTAAAGAACCTGAACCTGAAAATATTTCGGCCCTTCTTGACAAAGGTCCGCTTCAGGGTATAGCTGGAAGAATGAACCTGCGAATCAATTTCTTCAAGCCACAGCCAAGGACCATGAAGGGCCATGAAGGGCCGAAATATATACTCTAGCTGACTTGTCAGTTTTGAGTAATTTCGTGTATATGATTCGCAGTCAGCTTGAGCTGAAGGAGTATTTAATATAACTAGTACGACACGCAGTTTTGAATTTCGAAAGAATTTTGAAAATGGACGGGAATTCGTCATGATTTAAACTGGACATAAATGTTCGTTTTGTCAGAACGTGAGAATCTCATGTCAAGGCAAAGGAAAGAAAATAATTTAACAGGTGCTATGAGTAATAAAGTAGAGGGAACAGTTGACAACTGATGACAAGAAAGTTAAGAAAGCCAAGCTATCTGAAAATCAATTCCACTTTTGCGACGCATTATGGCGGCTTGTTGGGGCCACACATCGTTACTACATTGAGCCTATACCCAGACCGTATACCACGTAAGATAATGTAAAAGCGTAACGTTCGGCTTTCAATAATCGTTAAGAACCGTAACAGGGACTCGCTCCAGCTCTTGGCTCCTTGTTTCGAATTATTTGCCATATTTCCTTGAAGTTTAACTGAAGAAACAACTTATTGAATCATTTAACTGAATACCCTGCATTATTTGGATTGTGTTAAGTTTTCTTTTTTACTATTTGCTCTAATATGGCGTTCAGAATATCTATGGCCGTCTCGACAACGCTAAGTTCTACTATGACGCGGAAAATCTGAATCTCAATACAAACGCGGCTTCTCAGTGGTCGGTGATCAGCTTGATAAAGGTGAGCTCACTGGGTAAACACTTATTTTTCGTAAACCGTTTTCATCAAGCATACAACAGAGGTACAAGCGCATAGAGGTACCACAAATCCGACAGGGAAATTCACTAAATGAAAATCGATTATTCAAGAATAGCGGAGCAACGAAGTAACGCATTTTCACCGAGAGTTCAAGCCTCTTTAAAGGACCCCTCTTAATTATTCTGCTTTTTATAGTATACTTAGCTCCCATATGGAATTATAAGCTTCTAAAATCTCCACCTTTCTCCGCTGTTTCGTTTCGTAACTACGAATTTTTAGCACTTTTTCGGCCTTTCCGAGTTTTCCCGTCACCCAACGAAAAGTTTGCCGTAATATTCGAAGTCCGCTGACAACTCTTTCACATATAAGGAAGTGATACTCTTCTGTTAATTACTTCTTTTATTTGCTTAGTTTTCCCACTTTTTAACCAAGGTACGTTCAGTTTTCAAATGTTTTGCGCCCAGCCGCTGCGTCGGAGAGCAGGAAGGCTGGATATAGTCGACAAGCGCTAACAAGAGAATCGCTAGTTTTAGGTGGAAAGTAATGGTATTTCCAAAAACGTTTTTGTCTGATTCATTTCATAGGGAAAAGATCATTTCTAGTAAGAGTTGTGCTTTAAGTGAATAAGTGATGGGTAACTAGATTGTCCTATCTCAGCCCTTGTCGGGTAAACTTAAAAAAAAACTCAAAGCTCACTGCAGTGCCGATTTATGTCCCCAAAGAGCCCCCAAAACGCAATGCAAAAGCGAGGTAACGGAAGCATACGAGCTCGGACAGCAGGAAAGGGTCCATAGGTCGAGAGCGGAAGACATTCCGAGCTTTGACTCTTCCAAACAAGGCGCAGCGTTCCTGCAGATCCGTCCAACGATCTGAGCCTTAAAGTTTAACTGAAAAGGGCTTAGATAGGACGATCTAGAGCGTGTTCCATCCTACTTCCGTAGTTACCACGCATGACGTCACAAATTCCGCCTTTTTGCAGTCAAGGCTGGAACGATTTTTCTATTTTCCAGCGGTATATCATACCACGGGTGAATCCGACCAATCACGTGACAGAGATTCGTGGTTAGCGTGGTAAGCAAATAGTTACTATTTCGAGAAGGCTGGAACGGTCAGCGTAGTAACTTTTCGTGAGGTTGGAACGGATCTAGAAACTAATAGTTACTATTGGTACGAGGGTGGAACACGCTCCTAGTTACCCATCACTTATTCACTTAAAGAAGCTGGAAAACCCGGCGAAAATGCGCTACTTCGTTGCTCCGCTACTTCTGAACAATCGATTTTCAAATAGTGGAATTTCCTTGTCTGATTTGTATGCTCTATGCGCTTGTACCTGTGTTATATGCTCGACGAAAACTATTTACGGAAAATAAGTATTCACGCACTGAGCTACCTTCCGCAAGCTGATCACTGGCCACTGAAACGCCGCGTATGTATTGAGATTCAATTTTTCTGCGTCATAGTAGAAATTTGTGCTGTGAGGACGACTGTAGATGTTCTGAACGTCATTCTGGAGCAAATAGTGAAAAATAAAAAAAAATCACTTAACACAATCCAAAAATTCCAGTGTAGGCTACTCAGTTAAATTATGCAAAAATAAGTTGGCTTTTCAGTTAAACTTTAAACAACGTAAATAGATCCAATGGAAAGTCCACACTCACAGTCAAGACATCCATTATCGGCCCAACAAAGCCAAAAAGCATTATCTCAAAAGAACAAGCCTCTGACAAGACCACGGCTAAAGATAACGCGGTTTGGTCATCTTGAAACAAATTATCTTACGCACAGGTCTCCTGAACATCGATGGGATACAGTTTTTGGATATTGCAGAAATACAACATTTACACTCTGATCTGCTTTTATTATTTTTTTCTCAGAAAAAAACTTCACCTCCAGATAGCACTCAATTTCAATCAATCAATAACTGTATTAACCCATACAATAAATGCCACAATGCGTGCCCATATGGAGTATTTGAAATGATAAATATTCCTTCAGCCCAAGCTGACTGCGAATCATATTTGATGGTGGAAAACGGATACGTCAGCTGAATTTTATTGGAGCTATATTTCGGCCCTTCTTGGCAAGGGTCCTCTTCAGGTTCAAAACGGCTCAAGTTGGAAAGACGAACTTTCCAACTTTCCAAGTTCTTTTTCCGAACGTGTTTCCCACAAGTTCGTCTTTCCAGCTTGAGCAGTTTTGAGCCTGAAGAGGACCCTTGCCAAGAAGGGCCGAAATATAGCTCCAATAAAATTCAGCTGACGTATCCGTTTTCCACCATCAAATAAGTATTTGAAATGATAAAAGAAGAAGAAAGAAAAAGATTAGACTAAGCTAAATAACCAAACAAACGCACTATAATATTCGTATAGGTTCAATATTTAACTATTCATTGTTTTCATTTTTGTGACAACGCTCAATCTCCTTCGAAACTCGAGCTCCCTCCTAATCGGTAAGAACGCCGACAGAAAAAACTTATTTCTGGGGGGAGGGGGTGCAGTGGTACAGGTCATGCAGTGGCTAGATGAAAATTGTCAACACCAGTCCCCCCCCCCCTTTAAACACTGATACTCAAATTTCCTTTGACTTAACCGAATTGGCTCGATTTCCCCCACTTCTCACCAGCCTCATCTGCCACCCTCCTATTTAACGCCGTCACCGCCTGACGTATGACCTCCAGGAGCGTCCCGAAACCTTCCTGATCGGGGGGGGGGGGGTGCAGCTTCAGAATTTTACCGGAATTTTTCGAGGTTTTACCGGAATTTTTCGAGGCTTTACCGGAAATTCTCCGTAGTGACAATCTCTGCTGAAAGTCTAGAATACTCTTCTGTCACACGTCTTTTACTTGACGAGAGACCTCGAATATATCTTCAAACTTGTAGTTTGTTTCAAGGCTCTCCCGGTGACTTTCTACATCATGTCGAAACAAGGCTGATTCGATTTTATGGCACTTGCAGCCTCTGGCTCAAGTGCCATATACCGATCGCAGTTCCATCTGTCGGTCGGTCCGGTTTATTTGTCACACTTTATCGAGTTAAGGTACTGCCAGATGTGCTAGGACGGTTAAACTTGGCACAGGGACCAGAGCAAACTAACCTGGAACTAATTAGTTTCCCGATCCGACCGTCTACGGGGAGTGGAGGGCGGGGGAATCTGGGAAATTTAAGGCAGTTTGTCACACTTTTTCGAGTTAGGGTACTTCCAGATGTGCTAGGATGATGAAACTTTGCAGGCATACCAGGGACCCGACCAAACTAACTTAAAAATAATCAGTTTCCTGATCCGATTATCTGGAGGGGGGGGGAGTGAAGGCGGGTGAATCTGGAAAATTAAGTAGTGTGTAACTTTTGAACGGGTGATCGGATTGGAATGAAACTTGATAACTTAATAAAGGACATATCTCTCATGTCCCATTTGAAGTCCGGACCGGATTCGGTAGCTATGGGGTATTCGGGGGGGGGGGGGAGACCGGAAATCTCGAGAAACGGTAGAATGGAGGGATCGGAGTAGATTCGGTAGATTCTTTGGGGTAAATTCCGGTAGATTCCCTGAGACAAGTTCCGGTAGATTCCTTGTAAAAGATATCGCACAAATTCCGGTAGATTCCCTGAGCCGAATTCTGGTAGATTATGTGGGGTAAATTCCGGTAGATTCCCTGAGACAAATTCCGGTAGATTCCTTGTGAAAGATTCAGCGTATATTCCATGAGCAAAATCCGGTAGATTCCCTGAGCCGAATTTCGTAGATTCCGATGGGTACATTCCGATAGGTTCCCTGAGACAAGTTCCGGTAGATTCCTTGTGAAAGATTTCGCACAAATTCCGGTAGATTCCCTGAGCCGAATTTCGGAGATTCCAAGGGGTAAATTCCGGTTGATTCCCTAAGACAAGTTCCGGTAGATTCCTTGTGAAAGATTTAGCGTAGATTCCTTGAGCAAAATACGGTAGGTTCCCTGAGCAATAATCCGGTAGATTCCCTGAGCAATAATCCGGTAGATTCCCTAAAAACAGAGATGTAGTCTTGAATCTTGGTCTTAAGACCAGTCTCAAGACCGATGCCGACAATCTTGGTCTTGGTCTTAAGACCAGTGACAAATTCTTGGTCTTGGTGTTGTTCTTGCGCTTCCGGTCGTCAAGACCTAGCCTGGTCTTCAAGACCCTAATTACATCCGGATTAATTTCGAAAATTTTCAAAACGTTGCAAAGCAAGAAAAGGTTAATAACGGATTGCATCATCAGGACACATTTTGGACGTCAAGAGATTAGCGGATCAAATTATTTAGGGGCTATTCATAGCGATCATTGCTATATAAGCAAAGGCTTGAGGGAGTTTCTTCAGTGCTTCCACTATGTCGGATTTTTCCGACATTGTCGGATTTTTGGACCTCTCGTCGGAAAAAAAATAATAGTGTCGGACTTCGGAATTTTGTCGGATTTTCAATAAGGAACTGATATTTTTCCGATTCTGAATGGTTCTAGATTTTTTTTTTACTGGAGAAGGATTTTCAAACTAGCAACATTCGAGGGCCGTTCTGTTAGTGATTTTCAAAAAACCCTTACCACATAAGGCCCATCGGCCCATGGTCCACAGCGACACAACCGTAAAAATCTACGTCGGCGCAAGGAACTTCTTGCGCGGCTGCTTGCAAAAAGAAGGGCTCAAGCCTTCTTCCCACAGAAAAGAGCGAGGGAACGGGTCAATAAATTTGTAGAAAATGAGAAACTTCATTCTTGAAGTGGGAATTTTGTCAGATTTTTCGGTCTGAGTCGGACATTTGTTGGATTTCGGACCAGTATGGTGTCGGAAAAATAGTCGGATTTTCTGTGGTCGGGTGTCGGAATTTTCAGGATTTTTAAACAGACCGAACGGAAATCTGGTAGGAACAAAGTGGAAGCACTGAGTTTCTTCAGTAACACAATAATGGCTACCAAGGAACCTTCAGTAGTGAAGTATGCGTTTACCAACTTTCAGCTTTGTGAAAAAACTCGAAAGTGGTCCGCTGTTTGTAAGTTCTGCAACGAGAAGAGCACTGACAGTAAAGGAGTTTCTTCTACTTTTGTAAGGTCAGCATGCAGTATGTACAGTTATTGCTGACATTTTTTTATTCTTCGCTACGTAAAATATGGACAGGGATGATTGCTGGTAACAAAAATGTACCTTTTCTCTAAGAACCAGTCAACATGATGCGAAACGGACAGAGGACATTATTTTCCTTCAAATTATGCGCATCAGCTCTCCCCGCACATGTCTCAATTTAGCGGGTCGAAAATCACTCCATTTCATCTTGATCATTGGCTGAATGTTAGCAGAAATGACGATGAAATTGTAGAATTATACAAATAGCTTACTGCCAAATGACACTTTCTTTTCACACATCAGCCAAATCTTTCGCGTTTTGTTTGATATTTTGCTAAGTCTAATGGTTGCTAAAACTTCAGCTGTGTCGCTAGATAATCCGAAAGTCACATCAGGTCCTGGTCGGAACTAGTGATCTGAATGAGGATAATCAAGTTCAGGGGTGAGCTGTCTCTAGTTCGGCGGAACTGAAGGACATAGTACTAGAAAACGCAACCAAAGAGCAACATTCCAATCCTCAAACTTGTTTCTGTATACGAATCGTACATCACGAAATGTCCAGCTTCCAGTTCCAGTCAGACATTGCTTACTGGTTTTGGCTTCCACTCTGCAACAGACTCCGCTGGAGCTCACTACGCTAGAGATCACCCCGTACAACGAAGATCTGAGAAGTCACTCTTGGAAAATTTTATCATCAGCTGCAGCTTGCCAATCTCACTTGTTGAGAACCAATCCTTCCGAAAATTTGTCGCCGACATGGATCCGAAGCTTTGTTTTCCTGCACGCAGTACGATATCAGGTTCCAGAATTCCGGAGCTACGCACGAAAAGGGAAGTGGAGGTGAAGAATTTGCTGGCACAAGCAAAATTTGTAGCTGGGACACTTGATCTATGGAGCGACAGGAACTGCCATGCGTATTCTGCCATTACAGTCTACACGTTCATCGACTTCCAGCCAAATCAGCTCTTCTAACCTTTGAAGGATTCGGAGGCTCACACACTGGAGAACGAATTGCCGAGCACCTTGAAAGTACTCTTGAAGTAAACGGAGTTGACACGAACATGACTTACGTAACGACCGACAACGCTAGTAACATGAAGAAAGCTTTCAGGCGATTTGCTACAAGAAGGCGAAACAGAAGACCCAACAGATGGAGCTGCCCCTAACCTTTTAGACGACGAGGACCTTTGACTGGATCTGCAAGAAGGAAACGAAGATGACGTACAGAGCAGCATAAGTAAAGTTAGTCTTGGAAGACTTCCCTGCTATGCCCACACACTTCAGCTTGTTGTCAAGGATGGGTTGGACAAACTTGGCGGATCAACTTCAGTCATCGTCAAGTGCAACAAGCTAGCAAACATAGTTCATCAAAGCACGCAGTTTCGAGAGGCCTTTGATGAGATCTTTGGGAAGAATCTTTCAGTACCAGCTACCAACGCAACGAGATGGAGCAGCGTTCACAAGCAACTTTCGGTAGTCAGCATGCTTGACAGCGGGAAGCTAACCCAGCTTCTCCGGGACAAGCAAATGCCACACCTGATTCTTTCCTCGAAAGAACATGCAGCTTTGGCTGAACTAGTGGAAGTACTTCAGCCGTTCGCGGAAGCCACTGAGGTCTGTCAGGGAGAAACTTATGCTACGATTGGTATCGTCGTTCCGTTGGTGGTGGCTCTCAATAAACACTTGGCCATGTTGAAGAAGTCGACGAAATATCACTCAAGTCTTGCGGCAGCACTTCACAGCTCATTCTCTCGAAGGTTCAACGGCCTCCTGCAGCTGCTGAAGATCCTACCTTGCATGGAAACTGCCCTTTTGGACTACAGTTCTTTCGTAAACATGCTGTACCTGGTTACCAGCGTCCTGGACCCTGTTTATGGCCTGGTATGGCTTGAAGAAGACCATCCAGGAAATCCGGATCTTAAGTTGGAGCTGAAGAACGAAATCCTTGACTACATTCTTCGCGAAGCAAATTCCATACATGAAACCGAAGCCGCAGCATTGGTTGCGGAGAAAGAACCTGAGCCTCCACAGAAAGTTCAACGAACCACTCTCTTCGCTTCTTACGACAGGCGAAGACAGGCTACACATTCGACCACCGCTCAGACGCAGTCTATGCGGTCATCAGTTCTTGCAGCCCTAGAAATTATCCCGTCATTCTTTTCATCTGATGACCCCTGGAAGAGACTGAAAGAGCATCCTGCCTTTTCACGTATAAATCCCCTATACGAGAAGGTATTCTGCGTTCCAGCAACTTCAGCACCAGTGGAGCGAGTGTTCAGCCACAGTGGACTTTTTATGCGACCGCATAGAGCAAGGATGTCCCAGAAATTATTGGCAGCATTGGTTTTATTTAAAATGCAACAGAGAAATTGGCATATAATTATGTAAATTTATGTGCGTATTTATTGACAGAAATATAATCAGCTTACTTTTCATTAATTTCCCGTAGTTAGGCTAGAAAAGTAATTCCTCACTCAATGTAGTAAAATAGACTTTCTTGGTCTCGGTCTTGGTCTTGGTCTTAAGACCAGGGCTAAAATCTTGGTCTTGGTCTTAATTCCCGTGCGAAAATCTTGGTCTAAACGTTTTGGTCTTGTCGACATCACTGCTAAAAATCATCAAGTTCAGGTGAATTTGACAAATTTTAACTGGCGCGGCTTCGCCGCACCAGTCAAAATCTACCGGAATTTTTTCCAACAGGCTTTCTAGGGGTGGGTGCAGCACCCCCCCCCCCCTCGGACGCCCCTGCTGACCTCCTATTGACTTTGCGATGTCAGCATGATCCTTTCAAGTTCCTGACGACCCCCCCCCCCTACTCACCTTCCACTTCCGACGTCCGACCACCCTTCAATTTCGGCCACAACAGCATGAGCTGCACCGGCGGTTCATGCGAAGCCAACCTCCTTTCCTTACACTCTTGACCTTCGGCGTTGCCGATGACCTCTGCCAGTTCATAGCTTTCAGGTGAAGGGAGGTCAAGCTTTTCAGCAATGCAGTTGACCATTTCTTCGGCCGTCGTGGCCTTAACCGCTTCGATAGAGAGCGCTTCATAGTCGGGTGATATTGCGCCCACGAACACCTGCAAAGGGTAGCTAATTAAAGGATGTCAGACAATAATTTTTTTAATTTTTTTTTGTAGTGAAAGCCGTACTCCTAAATCACTACAGAGAAATTTTCTTCTCTTCTATTACTGTTATCCACTGCATAGCGTGGCGACACATTTTCCAAAACCCGGTAGCCTACTACTCGTATCACCTGAACTAACTCGCGCGGAAGATAAAACCTTTGTAACTTTTCTCGAGCAAGTTTGTAACGCATACGGTATCTTACTATTTCCCACACGTGATTACGATACTGATCATTTTGTGACTCGAGATCCTCAAATACTGAAAGGTGAAGCTGGCCTCTACAAAATAAACTAAACAAATATTAAAACAGAAAAAAAATAAAACATAACTTTCTGAGCGAAAAATCATAACTTATCTCGGTTGCTATCGGAATAACAACCTCGATGGCGATCTAGAAATACCAATCTCGCTGAACTCGGTAGATTTTTTCATAACCAACATCGCCTTAGGCTTGGGTAGGTTATTTTCAACTATCATCTCTGTGTTATTTTCCAATATTCATGTGGGAAGTAAACCGTTATGAATCGCAAAACCAAAATAAGTAAGCAAGTAAGTAATTTATTTGTGACCCGCCATTTTGAAAATAAAGAAAATAAATTGACACAAACTTCCTAACATACATTTCCAACGCGAACTGACAAGTCATAGAATGAAGTCAGGTGCAACGAGAAACAAGAGTTGCGTTTTTGCAGATACCATGGTATCTGATACCACGGTCAAAGGGCATTTTTGCAGCTATCATGGTATCTGGCCAGTCATCGTGCTATCTGATATTCAGTTACCAAGGTCCGACCGTGGTAACTGATCGTGGTATCTGAAAAAGTCATCTCACTTTCATCATCACCAACAATAGAGCCTAGGATTTGTCGAATTGTCTGGGAAAGAAGTTTGGCACTTAGTGATGTGACTGGATATCAGTTTTTCCTTTGAGATGACTTCGAAAAGCACAATTTCGGCAATCGTCGTTTTTTGCAGAGCAACCGTGGTATCAGATACCACTTTAACTACAAAAACGACTAATTGCAGATCCAGTTACCGTGGTAACAGATACCATGGTATCTGCGAAAACTCAGCTAACACAGGCACAGTGTTGGCACTTGACTAATTTTCTACACGTTCGAAAAAAAAAACAATATTTTCCGCGTCCTTTCCTGTGTCCTCATTGTGTACCGCTTCCGCCCCTGGCCGGGGACCCGTCCGGCCTAGTTGGCCGATTTCCAATTTAAAGATTTTTACTCCTTGCCTGACGAGGACTCTTGCCAAGTAAGGCCGAAATATCGCTGCCAAAGCATCGTAGCTGAAGTATCGTTTTATGCATTGTTTAAATAACTGAATATATGTTTCCCAGTCAGCTTGGGCTCAAGGGGTATTTACTCCTAGCTACCGACTGAACAGGACTCTTGCGAAGAAGTGCCGAAATATCGCTGGAATAAACCTAAGCTGACATATGTTTAGCGCCATCCACCATCAACAATCCTTGTTTGCGTATTAATGAAAAACAGCTTGAGATGGGAAAAACTGTTGGCTGAGAAGAAGGCACGTTGACTCGGTGAGTCATGTACTTTTTGCGAACGCGAGAAATGTATAGCTACGTAACACAAGGTTGGCCATATTTGTCAAAACTGTTACAAACGCTGGGCTTTTTACAACTTCATCCAAGGCGGGTCTTGCATGAAGTTGTAAAGAATGCTGGGAGCTACGTGCTCCCACGTTCCGATAAGATTTCACATACGAAAATACGCATGCAATTTTTTTAGATAAAAACAGGACTCTCGGAATCCCCACACTCTAACTCATGGCCCTCTCATAACAAATACAAATCCATAATACTCTAAGATGTCTTCTTTTTTGTTGTTTTGTTTCTTTTTTTTTGATTTGTCAACTTACTTTCGGTTTGCTAACTTTTTACTTCTACTCCACATTAGGACAAGTAACTCCCAATATTGTCCGAGGGACGGATTGAGTGATCTGTATATAGAATGTGCAATCAAAGATTACTAGTTACGAAAGCCGTCTTACTGAAGTATATCACGAATTGTAGATTGGTATATTAGTATGTATTTTAGTTACTGTTTCATCTTCTTTCTTTCGATTTTCCCGTTTTCCTATGTCTGTTTTTGTGAAGCTTCTTTAAATGGATGCACAGATGCATAAAGCCCCCCCCCCCCTGGACAAGATATAGTTGCTTTATTAACAGATCTGGTGTCCACAAAATCCATGACACATTTGCAAGAGCAGGCATGTTATCAGACTAGGCTTGAAATTGTTAAAGGACCTGTCTTACCTATAATACTAACGCAACCTACTTCCATAATCATTCCACATATTTCTAAACCCGGATACCCCAATTTCGTACGGTACGTTCTAATACGTTCTCTCCACGCTAATTTTCTCACTTGCCGTGGTTTGCTACCTTCGATGTGTTTCACGTTGTCGACGGTTGTCGGCGCGAAGTTTTTCCATCAGAAAAAACGGTTATGTAAATTGTTTCCTTGTTTTCGCTACAAGTCAACGGGTCTCAGAAAAGGCTTAAAACAGCCAAAACCGTGGGTTATTTGTTGAAAGCACAGCCTAGTTTTAAAGTATTCAAATATTTTTAAATATTGTAAGTTGAATATTAAATAGTGCGAGGGGTCCTTTAACGTCAGAGATTCCTTTCATCAGAAGACGGGGTTGATATGGTAAATATGGAAAGGTTATTCCCCTCGTTGACTACTGTCTCAAAACAATTTATAATTCAGTCGCCCTACCTCACATCCTGTATACTGCACCTTTCCGGAGACTTTTCACCAAATCAGACAAAAAACAAATCCGGTCAACATTTTATGGTTTTGCCAATATCTATTGCGCCTCCCCCCTTGGACGAGAAACTCTAAAATTTCCAGTCGTTATCAATTTAGTGATCCACTAACTGCAGTGGAGAAACAAATAGAAACTTATAGCCAAAATATTCATCACGACTTGAAAACCTTCTTGGTTTTTTAGTTGTATGGTAAAAGCTATGCTGTGTATTTTGTAAGTTACTCTCTTTCACGTTTTCCTTTCTTTTTCTCTTTTTTCCTTATTACTTACTCCGTATTTGTGCCTTGTGTTTATTTTGACGGGTCATAAATAAAATCATCATCATCATCATCAAAATACGTCGTACTCTGATTAAGTTATACTGTGTATTTTGTAAGTTATTCTATTTCGTGTTTTCCTTTCTTTTTCTCTTTTTCCTTATTAATTACTCCCTCTTTGTGCCTTGTGTTTATTTTGACGGGTCATAAATAAAACCATCATCATCAAAATACGTCGTACTCTGATTAAGTTGTACTGTGTATTTTGTAAGTTATTCTCTTTCGTGTTTTCCTTTCTTTTTCTCTTTTTCCTTATTACTTACTCCGTCTTTGTGCCTTGTGTTTATTTTGACGGGTCATAAATAAAATCATCATCATCAAATTACGTCGTACTCTGATTTTGACGGAAGTGTTATGACTTATTGGACGGTAGGAGCAAATACTGATAACTCTATGCCCGAAAAGGGTCTGATCAGGAAGCAGACGGAAGGGTTTTTACGAGGTTTCCGATGCCCCTCTTCCGGCTCCCCAAATCAGAACCGGAACTGGTCCGGACTTGAAATGGAACATCTAAGACATTAGCTCTTGCCACTTGTCAAGGTTTATTCACATCTGATAACTGTCACGGATTTATTGTGAAGTATCACAAGCCGTGATTGTATTCATAAGATATGGGAAAATGTAATAAAGTGAATAATAATTATTAAATGGTCAACTTTAAATAATAGTTATATTATGCATAAAAATAAGGAAAGTGAATTGTGTTAGAAAAGTTAACCAGATAATAATTATTATGAATAATAGAATCTTTAAGTAAAGGAGACTGTTAGTTCGGTCTTCCAGAAGATATATTGTTAACTGAGTATTAAGTATCTGAGGAGTTTTATGTTTATTGTGATCAGTGTTGCCAACAGCGGTACAATTCTACCATTTTGGTACATTTCAACTCTGCTGGTACAATATGGCACATTCACACATTTTTTGGTACATTTTTCCAAAGTTGGTACAAAATGGTACATTGACATTTTTTTTTGTATTTATGTCAAGGAAAACTGACTGACTGAGCAAGCAGAGATGTATTTTTTTGTATTATGCGCATAGTAATTTGTTTCGATCAAGCTATTTGTGGAGTGCATTTTAAATTCCATCCCCGTTAGATGCACTGAAGAATTTAATTATTTCGCTGAAGGTCAGAATTATCTAGTAAGGCTTAAGCTAAACTACACCTAGTGCTCTTCTGGGGTGCAACGATAGTTGCTATCAGCGACTGGAAGCTTCCATGAAGGGGCGATTCGAAGGGGTTGTTTGGGGGGGGGCAGAGGAAATTCACTCCCCCATATTTTAGAGAATCGTACTCTCAGTCATGTGTATGAGCTTGACCTTATGACAGTCGTATGCTTTGTGTGTGTTTGCCTTACGCTACATATGTTATAATCTGTTACTCTCTGGAGCCAAAGCTGAAATGAACGATATGCTGAAATTCCTATGATTTATTTGTGTATTATTCACTTCTTTTGTCTAACTTTCTAGAAATCTGTTTTAAAATTTCTTGAACTTTGTACTGCTAATAATCAGTACATTTGCCTAGCATTAGCCTGTTGCAAGTTTCGAGGTCGTCACACCTCCCCCTCCATGCCCGAGCACTTCGAACCGTCCCTGTCACCATGAGCATGGTGACTCATTCGATCCTAATTGGTTGTTCTACTCATATGAGAACCTATATTTGAAATTTTCTTTATCTGAAACGTTAGTGGTTGTCAAAATCATGGATTTTAAATGCCAGTTTCAGTTTTAAAAATAAGGACCTTTTTCAGGTGAGTGAAATGACTGAGTCATGTCCCATATTGTACTAATTTTGGGGTTGAACCCAACCCGACCTCGGTTGGGGAAATAAGGGTATTTCAGCCGAAATGGGTAATAAAATGTTCTATGGTGTACTCTTCGTCAAAAACGATCCAACGCGCGGGAAAATTTTTTGGACCTGGTACAATTTTTTGGTCAGTTGGTACATTTTTCGGCCGTTTTTCGGTACCTTTTCTTTCGAAGCGTTGGCAACACTGATTGTGATTGACTGGAGCCAATAAAAGGTATTCTTGCTTTAACCCTTACTTATAAGATTTATAGGCTTTGCCTATGTGTTTTTGAAGTCTCTAACGGGACGGCGTCTAGTACGCCAGCTAGGCTAGAGACCTCGCAGTGGCATCCAGTGGTGTTACCGTGCTTGTTGTTTGGGGTTTGACGCGTTCGACCGAAAGGTCATATGCGTTACTTGGTGACTCTGAGTCGTCACAATAACCCATTCGAAAGTTACGTATATGGCAGTTGAGTATTTCAATTGCCATAAAAGCTTAAAGTTCAATGGGCACATCAAACTACCCCAATCTCACTCTGTAACAACCTAGGAACAATACTTACCCCCTAGCTCAGCAGTTTCCTCTCTGTGATATTTCAAAGCGTAATTTCTTGGGCCAGTACATGCTCAATTTACTAGCTTGGACAAAGATAAAAGTGATGTTTCTTAAAACACTTAGTAGATCTTTATTTCCTGCATAAATCAGCTTGTCTAATTCAGATTTGAATAGGCTATTTGTTTTTGAATGATTTTTGTAGCTACGTTATGTTTTATAAACTTATTGCATATTCTGGTACATTTTATAAAGCAAGTTAATTATGCTTCACAACACTATTCCACAAAGAAAAACTTTTAATAGGCACTTAAAACATGGAACTTCTGATGAAACACTAGAACAATCAGTTAAACTGCATCTGCGGCTTGACTTACTGGTGACATCTCAAATATATCCTTTTCTATCAAGTATTGCTGGGAGTTTTTGAATTTCCTGCAACAATATCCCAGCTCCTAAGATTTGGATCGCCGAAATGCCAGAGAGGTAAAGACAAGGGATAACAAGAAAACGGCCGATTTTCGTAGCGCCTTCTAAAGGAAGTCGGAAATGTTTTTTTGTGGAGCATTTAATACAAAATAAAGCATTAGAAGTGTCCATTGTGCTTTAAGACAATTGGAACCACACATGGATGTCTCTGATTTTTTGGTCTACTGATTTTGATATATTTTGTTTTACTTGCCATGTATTTTATTTTTTGTATGTTGATAGCCTATGTGATACTTTAGCTGTTGTTCAGAACTACTTTTTTCGACTTTCCCGTTTCCCTTTGTCTCTTCATTATTTTTTTTAGAAACATCTATAATCAATACATACACATCTATAGTAAATGTCGTCCCAAAGGGGAGGAATACTTAAAAGAAAAAATAGCCTACTGCCCTGGGGAGAAATCCACTCGTTCTACCACTTTATTACCTTCTTCGCAGAAACATTAAGCTTTGCAATGACTGTATAAAGTCCAGCCCCCCTCTCGGATCACATTAACCCCTACAAAAGAAACCCTCATTCTGACGTCGCCAGGCTACGAACACCGCATAAAAAACAACTCCCCGCACTTAGCTCTCAAGAGAGGTCCGTCGGGAATTGTCCAGACCCAAGAGAATCAGGTGTTGGAAATACTCCAGATTATGCAGCAGTCACGGGTGAAATACTAAATCCCAGATTCCTTTAAATTTGATGCATACCGGACGAGACCGGACGAAGACGCCTGTCGCATGGGTTTCCGAGCGAGGAGAGGACACAATCAGATCTCAGCCAGTTTTTATCTACTAAGGAACAGAAATAGATGATTAACCCTTTGGAATGTTCAACTAGTGTTCCATGCCGCGCGATCGCAGCTCGATAGCATTTGGCAGGGAGCCACCATAATAGGTAGAGTTTTTGTTTATGTTATTAAGAACAAATAATCAGATTGGTCCCATGCAGCGACTATGGATGGGTATCCCGACAAAACTGAGCGGAGCTAGAGGTACTTGCTCTAGCGTTGAGTTGATACACGTCTACTTCCGTCTTCGCCGTTGCTCATCGCAGAACAATAAGCATAGGAGACACGCTGTGGAGCGCGTCCAAAGAACCAATCGGCTGTGACTTTGAAAGTTTCTTCTACGCGGCTTCACAGCGATATAGCTATTTGTAGAGGTAACGAAACGTGATGTGCCGCGTAGCTCCTAACCTCCGCTCGTTTGTATGGGGCAGGGTACGGGGAAATATTCGATTCCGTATGGTCATATTACAGAGATAGGAAGACGGAGGTTCTATCTGATTATTTGTTCCAGATGTTATTCACATCGTATTCCTTCAGTGCAAGCCGACTGCGAACCGTGTTTGGTGGAGTATAACACGATCAGCAAGCTGAGACTTTATTTCGTTCTTTCTTGGCAAGGGCTCCACAGGCCGTAATTGCGAAACCATCAAAGTCTTCCAGCCAACAACAGCCACAAAACTGACGAGGAAAAGGCCCAAGCCATACAAATGAATTGAACAAAAAAAATGCCTGTATTTCAACGCTCATTCTCTCTTAAACAAAATGGAGGAAGCAAAGCAGGTTCTCAAACTAGAAAATCCGGATACTGTGGCAATAGTAGAAGTTAAACTAAAAAAATACAGGTACTTACCTACCCTCGCAGAGCTCTGTATCGAAGATTATTATCTATATGGAAAAAATCTGGAAGGATACAGGTAGAGGGATAGTCTGCTATTGTTGAAAAGGCATCAACGTTCATCCAATATCGATGTCAACCGATGCGACTGAGCCCCAAGAAAGTCTATGGATCTGCATTAAGTCTAAAACCACCAGCGACACTGTTCTTGGGATCTGTTACCGTAGCCCCAAAAACACTAACACATACGGCAAAGCTCTGTTCTTGCAAATAGCAGCATTCGCTAAGAATACAAATCAAAAGCTTCTATTATAGGTGATTTAAATCTCCTAAGATAGACTGGAATAGGCGAAACACCACGGAATCTACCACAATCTTGACCAGTAAATTCCTGGACGTTATTATTAACGAACACTTTCTAGAGGCGTGTTCTCGCCGTTCCCCGACGACTCCACTTGAGCAGTCCCCGCGTTTTTGCTTGTCCCGGGGACTTACTTCCCGTATTCTCGCGAGTCCCTACGGACGGGGAATGCTTCAATTATCATCACCATCATAAAAAAGGACTCCCTTTCAGATTCGGAAGGCAATCATTTTTGCTGGTGTTGGTGCAATATAAAATTAATTAAAAACAATCAGAATGAATAAAACCAAAAATAAAGTGGATCCAGACTAATTTCGTCAACTTGACATTTGTTTTTCGAACAAAATCCGTTTTGGAAGCATTCCCCGTGTTCTCGCTGTTTTTTGTGCGTGGAGTCCGCGTGGAGTGACTCCCTCTATTCTCGCCGTTCCCTTCGATTCCCCGAGGAGTCCTCGGGGAACGACGAGAATACGCCTTAGAGCAGCTAATATCTGAGCCAACAAGGATGCGGGGATCTGATACGCCAAGTATCCTCAATTTGCTACTGGTAAGCGACGGGTACCTGGTATCAGATATTAAAGGACACCTGAATGAAGAGTACCAAGTATCATCCCTATCTGGATTACTTCCGTCAACATTGCCTGCAGAAAACCTAATCCAAATACGAAATAGTGTTTCCAAGCTGTGATTATTGCTCCATTTTGCATCTGTCCTTATTTCAGAACCGAACAATTTTAGAAATTGGCAAAAGTCTCCATCAACCCTTCTTCTGGAATATTTTTTAACCAGTTAAGCCCAAATGTATATCTAGAAGAAATTCCAATACGATCCGGCCAGCGCTGTACAAGATTTGAATGAATTGCGCTTTTTGTCTTGGAGTCTGCATGTGCAAACCTCCAGAAACGAACATCCCTATTTTGGAAACGTCACGCTCAGGGGAAGAATGCTCTCCGTGGCCATGTCTGTAAATGCATTCTACATGGTGTGTTCAAGTATGGTTTCATTGTTCAGGTGTCCTTTAAGCAGTTGTCACCAATCGGAAAATCGGATCACTCGGTAATTCTGTTCAACCTGGAAACGGAGGTTTTGAAGACAAGTATGGCACCGAAACGTAACTACTACAAGGGAGATTACGTTGCTATGAGAAAAGAGCTTTCGGATGTCAACTGGATTGAAGAATTCAGTGGGTTGGAGTCGTTAGACATGATTTACACAAAGTTCACTACGATTGTAGCCTCAATGGAAGACAATTTATTCCTATTCTAAAGAACTACACCGTGTTGCATTACCTAAAGCCACTACTTAACTGATTAAAGCAAAACAAAAAGCATGGAGGGACTACAAATGCAACCGACAAAGTAACGACCGAGAGAAAACATTCAAGAGGCTCCGAAAAACAGGGTTCGGAAAGCAACAAGAAGAGAAGCAAAGCTTAGACAACGTAAATTATCTTTCTCCGTAAAAGAAAACCCAAAAAGTTTCTGGCGACACGTGAACAGCAAAAGAAAAAACAAACGTGGAGTCTCATCTCTATACGATCCCGTGAGACAAAAGCTCGTACCCGACCCCACGGACAAGGCAAATACTCTCAACTCTGAATAAAGACCACTTTAGCCGTGAAGAACCAATTCAGGGGCTAAGCGACTCGATAAGATCGATTGAGATCAACCATAGCGGCGTTCTAAAGAAACTCAGAGAACCCAAGCAAGTCCACAGGCCCAAACAATCTACATCCAAAACTGCTCAAAGAACTTGCAACGGTATTGATTCTCTTGTTGCAGACCACACCCAGGAACACTTAAAACGAGAAAAAAATACTTACCGAAAAGCAGTTTGGTTTTCTTAAGAAACGATCTGCAGAAATCTAACTGCTCTGTGTCACAGATGGTTGGAAGAAAAACATCGACAAGGGTTTCCAGATTGATCTCATATACTTGGATCTCAAGAAAGCCTTTGACAAAGTTCCGCATAAGCGTCTCGTCCAGAAGCTCATGAAATACGGCCTCTCCTCATCCCGGTCCTCATCCAGTCTTTTTCAATGGATTACGGACTTCTTTAACTGCTCTATCGCGTCATCTCGTTGTGAGAAGACACTCACCACCTGCAGGCGAATCGCCAACGAACTGAAGACTGGATGAAGAAGTGGATCATCGAAATCAATACTCAGAGAAGTCATGTTCTCACTCTGGGACCACAAAACGTTACGTCCTCATACTCTCTTGGTTCAGGTGCACTTAATCATAGTAAAGAAGAAAGAGACCTAGGCATCTTAGTGGATTCCGAACCGATCGGTCAAGAAGGCTTCCAAAATTGCTGGTATGATCAGAAGAAACTTCTCGTGCGGGAACGACAAAACGCTTGCTACGCTCTATAAGTCACTTGTCCGCCTGACTCTTGAGTATGGGCATTGTTCTGCAAGACCATACTGCAACAAGGACATAGATGCTCTCGCATATGTTCAGCGGAGGATAACCAAATTGTCTCCGAGATTACGTTTCCTTCCCTACGAAGAGCGGCTTCGCAAGCTTGAAATCCCAACCCTCGCCTATAGATTCCTTCGTGGTGATCTTACTGAAACGTACATACTCTGCAATGGAGCCTATGACAACGTACCAGCCCAGAGAATCGTGCAGTTCAATAATAATCATCCTCGAGGACACCAGCACAAAGTGAGGACGGAACGCTTTTATAAGGACATCGGCCACTGGACTTTCGGCAACCGAGTGGTCCAGCACTGGAATAACTTACCAGAGACAGTAATCTGCTCCACAAACGTACCGACATTCAAGTAGAGAGTTTATGAATATTATTTAAGTGACATTTTCTCCTGGTGCAAATTTAGAAGAAATGTAAACTAAGCAAATATATTATTTGTAGTATTATCAAAGTTCTGAACTTGCTATCGAACAAGCTACAACTTTTTTTCTTTTTTTGCACCATTCGCCACCAGTCAGCTAATCAAGCAGTAAAACCTTTAAAAGGTTCTGTGTATACACATAATTCTGTAAATTCTCTGCAATTACTTAGTGTATATAATAATAATAATAATTTATTTATCACCCACTTTACAGAACAGAGGTTAAGTGGAGTAAATACAAAAAGAAAAACAACAAGAGAAAACAAGAAACAAAGTTAATCACATACAGAAAAAAGACGGATAAGGCGATGAAAACACCCTAGCCTATAAGGCGCTTCACTGGCTAGCTTGGAACATAATTTTTCGAAAACACCAGTAATATCTGTCGCACAATACTTCTTTATCAGTTTTGTATTCCGGTAAGAACGAGGCAGATATAGGAGAAATTTGCAGTACCGGTAATAATTTATGCGAATACGTTTTAGATCACCAGTCAACAGAAGTGGCCGAATACCAGTACAGAACAGTACAGAATGATCACAAAAATTTGAGTAAAGCCGAGTTAGCGCTCTTCTTCTATAGTGTCCACGATTTGCAACAATCTTAGAGTAACCGAGCCTCAGCTTATCACTAATATCTTTTACAGCACGCGACCGGAGAGCATTCATAGAATCGCAGACTGTTATGCCAAGCCAACGAAACGATTTAACACGGGGAATACTAAAACCACCGCAGTATAGTGATTCTGAACAACTATTACCGTTGAAGACAAGAAACTCGCACTTGTCAATATTTAGGTACAGGCCGATATCGCGGAAAGAAGAAGTAACTGACGTACGTATGTACAACGGCTTTACATTAATGACGTATAAACCTTGTATTCCAAACAATGGGCATAATCTATCCCGAAATCAGGGATTTTTCTAGACTGGGTTGGGAAGACGATACCAGGTTTCAGTAAGTGGGGTCAAAAAAAAAAAACTGAGTCTACCGGAGGAAAATTACGTCAGTTACGCCAAAATGTATGTCAATGTGAAAGACACGCACATTCGATACGAGTACGCCTTAAATCAACATCCGAAAATCATTAACAAGACAATGCAGTTTAAGGCGCCCAGTATATGTATGTGTGTACGTATTCGTATTCTGAACGCACAAAGGGCCACGATACATAACCCAACACTAAAACAAATTAACTGTATCATCCTAGAGGGGGGGGGGGATCCGTAAAGGCGACAGGATTTATTTTTTCTTTAGTTGGCTTGAGCACAGGTCCTGTAAGCGACTGGTTGTGGGCTCATATCTCGCCGGATGAGCTTCTTTACTTTTTCAATTAACCCCTACACAGTCGATTCAATTAGTTCAAGGAAAGTGTTGTTAATCATGTTAATGGTAATTGCAAGACAGTCCTTAGCCTAGACTCATTGTCATCGAGTGACGTAAGAATTTGCGGTTTTCCAATTGAGCGATCTCGGCGGATAAGGTAGGATTGGAAACGCTACTCCGAACTGACGCCTGAAAATTTCGCCAAAGCTAGGGGGTCTGATTCTGGTGTTATGGTTATTGTTACGTATTGTCGAATTTTACTATTAGCTTGCCACACTTGTCTTTTATTTAGCTTTTCTTACGTCTCCGAAATCCAGTTTTTAAAGTTTAACTAAAAAGCCAACTTATTTTTGTGTCATTTAACTGAATACACTGAATAATTTGGATTCTGCTAAGGGATTTTTTTATTTTCCACTATCTGCTCTAGTTATGACGTTCAGAATATCTGCGGCCGTCCCAACAGCGTAAATTCTACTATGACGCGGGAAATTTTAATCTCAACACAAACGCGGCTTTTCAGTGGGCAGTGGGCAGCTTGGTGGAGACTGCTTAATGCCAAACAAAAAAAAAGTCATGAAACTTTCTGGTAAGGCATATAGCACAGATACAAGCGCATAGAGGTACCATAAATCACACTGAAATTCAGATATTTGAAAATGGATTATTCGTGAATAGCGGAACAACGAAGTAACGCATTTCCAACGGGTCTTCAAGCCAATTTAAGTAAATAAGTGATGGGTAACTGATTGTCCTATCCCAGCCCTTTGCAGTTCCATTCACGAGGATGTCCAATTTTGCCGTTCCGGCCATTTCTACCATCATTTCCGTCAACTGTATATTGCCCCGAGTCATCGAATGGGTTGGAACAACTGTAGGCTAAATATTCATTAGAGAATAATCCTGCTTTAGCGTAATTTTTCCGTGAGATGTGGAATATCACGAAGTAAATAAACTGATTGATTGATTCATTTAACCAGGCTGAACTTGACCAATACTTATATTTTCAATCTTGTTCTGGTGATAAATTTTAGGCGTCAACTCGAATTAGTTTCCAATCGCACTAGAATCCGCTAGGATCGCTGAATTGGAAAAGGGCAAATTACTCACATGTCTGAACAGAGCTTAAACGAAGGGGCCTTACCTGTACAATAAACCGGGGTTCTTCCATTTACAAATCACCTCCGATTATTCACTAATAGCCCCGTGTTTGTATCCATCACAGCTTAGGCTCACTCGGATTAGTCACTCAATTCACCAAAACCGGCACTGGCGCATAATTTCACTTTTCACATGTTTTTGACGTCATGAAGAGATGTGCTGCAACTGGGATGATGCACAAAAGGACGCGCAAGAAAAAACCTGAAAACAATACAGCGGTCAGTCGTCCCGTTAGTGTCTATGGAGCAGAACATACTGCGGAATACTCAGGGGATGCAAGCTAAGAGATCTTAAAGTCCGTATCAAAACCTGGACTTCTTTAACCCATCTTAATATCAGTCACGGCCAAATCCTACATTTGTGGGCATGGTGCTCAAACTTTCGGGCGCCACGACATGCAGCAAGACCACAGTAGGCTACCCCCATAAAAATCTGTTTTTGCTTCTCAAACAGATTTTTAGGGAGGACTGTGTCATCGCTCCAGGGCCTGGTGCCCCAACACATGCGCTGGTGCCCATACGCCGGGGTATGCCCTGATACTGGATCAACATGCCCAAAAATTGAGGGTGCAGTGATTTCCAAAATGACATCCACAACACATAGGTATGACCTTGATTCATTGCGGTAATGGAAGGAGTTTGGAAATCCTGGCGTTGCCGAGTTACGGAATAGAGTGGCGGCCGGTGACAAATAGGGGTTAGAGATTCTGCAGTTCAAAACCTGAAGGAGGTGAATGTTTGTCACTGTTTATGAACTTCGTTAGAAGAAAAAGCTTAAACGTATCCCAAACGACAGAGTAGACAGAGGATAATTTTGTTGTTGAGTACCGAGACACCACACGTGCAGCTTTCGGAATTAGGTATCTAGCTCCGACTATTTGGAATGATATCCCAGTTGTCATTCGGGAGGCTGAACACATTGGGTCATTTAAAGTAAAACTTAAAAAACATTTATTGGGAGAAGGGAGTTAATTTTCTTATTTTTTTTTTTTTTTTCTTAGATTTCTTTTTTTTTTCTTTTTAAATTTTGGTATTAAAGGTTAATTGAGAGAGTGTTCTTGTCCTTCTTTTTTTCTTTTTTTTATGAAATTTGATATAGGTTGAGAATCAGAGGATTGCAGTCGTCCATCATCAGGCTTCTTGAGCCTTCCCCGGGCGGTTGCGTGTTTTTATAGTTTATTTTGTATTTAGTAGTAAATAAAGTAAGTCAAGTCAAGTCAAGACTTGGTTTGGAGCGTAGCCTACTTTGAGGCCGTTTCTGAATCCCGGATCTTCGACGTCAAAGAAGCGGAGTGACTCCCTACCACCAGCCACCAAAAATAGAACCAAGAGTATTTGCCAGCACTAAACGACGTATGTCGTTTTTCTAAAAAAAAAAAAAAAAAAATGCTGAATTTTCTACTAAAAAAAATAGTCCGTTTTTTATGGAAAACAGCCGGAAAGGTACAGTCGGTACCTTTGCCCCCTCCCAAACATTTTGGCTAGTAACGACTGATTCCGATTTTATGTTTTTAACTCGTTTTTTAAGTGTTTCGGTGGGTTTTTATGGCACTAGCCCTTCGGCCAAGTGCCATATAGCGATCACAAATTTCTGTCCGTCCGTCGGTCGGTTGGACGGTCCAAATTTTGCTAGTTCGGGCACTTCCACATAAGCTAGACGCTGAAACTTGGCAGGCATGTCAGGGAACCCAAAAGACTAAGGTAGAAATAGCCACTTCCTCGATCCCAGCATCGTGGGGGGAGTGGGGGAGGGGAAATCCGCAATCTTGAAGTATTTATAACTTTTGAGCGGGTGATTGTATCTTAATGAACCCGATATTTGGAAAGACCTCGTGTCTCATACGATCCAAGTCAAATCCGGACTGGATCCGGTGACTTTGGGGGGCAGCTGGAGGGTGGAACCGGAAATCTTGTGAAACTCTTAAGAGTGGAGGGATTCGGATTGTTGCATAAAAAAAATACTGTTTATTAGGAAAAAAATACTGTTTCATCGCCTGTTTTGAAGAAAAATTTACTATTTTCAAGAAAAAAAATCGACTGTTTTTACGAAAATAACCGGGGGGGGGGGGGGTCCGGAAACTTTTTTACAGGCATAAAATCTGAGCGGACGGACAGAATGGAAAGTAAGTTGGACAGTACCGAGTCTATGCGGCCCTGATTTGTTATTTGGCGTCCGGACCGGACCCGGCCAAGGTAGAGGGGTTCCGAGGGGTGAAACGGGAACCGGAAATTTGCTGATAGGCTATGCTCCGATTCCCGTCAAACTTGATGAAAGGGAAGAGGAGATGTCAGAGATACGAGTGATGCGACGTTTACGTTTCCGAGTCGTCTTCAGCCACAGTGGGAGGAGCTGGGGGAGGAGTCCCGGAAATGTTGTGGCTCGCATAGGGGTCAAACAAGTGGAGCGATTTGAATGAAACTTGGAATGTAGAGAGATCATATGCCCTAGATGACGTATTTCAGGGTTCGAATCAGATCGGACCACGGTGTGGGGGGCGAGTTCCCGGAAGGTCCCAAAAAATGCTAAGATTCGAGTGAAACTCGATAGGCGGTACAAGAAAATGCTTCAGATGATCCATTTAGGACTCCAAACCAGATTCGGCCGCGGTAGGGGGAGTTGGAGAGGGCAATCGTGTGTTATGTCTAGGAACCAAACAGTGGACCTATTGGGTTGAAACTTGGAAGGTAGGAAAGTCATTTACCGTAGATGATCCTAGGCGATGCCGGAAATGCTTAGGCTTGAGTGAAACTAGACATCCTATTTCTAGGTCCGAAGCATTTTTGGATGGCGGGGTCTTTTGTGACGTTCCCATCTACTTTCTTTTACCACCTACTCATAACAAGTGCCATGTAAGCTCGTAGCTCTTGTTTTCGATTAGCCTAATTTTCTTCGTAAAAAGTAGTAGGTCATGCTCTCAAGGCAGTCGGTTTACATCTCTACCAGTGGACTGAAGAGAACCCTTGCCAAGACGGGCCGAAATATTGCTGCAATACAATTTCAACTCGCTTATTCGTAGCGCCGTCTAACATGATTCGACGTAAGCTTGGGCAATATGGTGATCAAACCGAATTTGAGTCTTCGATTATGGATCAAGCAAGGCTTACTCGAAAATCCTCAATCTATTACATCCCTTGCGATGGAAGAGGGACGTAAAATTTATGCCTACAGCTTTCTTTCAAATCTAGTGCTAGTCCAAACATGCGAAAACTTCCCGACGTCCCAGTAGTCAGGATATAAAAGATATGATCTATATAACAATATACTTAATATATCAATGTGCGAGTGGTAGATCCCTATGCAACGAAGATATCGGTAGGATATGCTCGGTTTACGCTCAAGTTCATCTCGAATGTTTAAAGCTCGATCAATCAATAAACGGCTTATTAACTTTTGGTTTAATTGACTTATTAGACATGCAAGACTATCGTCACAATGGAACGCAGAACACAAGCAGAACGAAGTCAAAAGACTGACATAGGCGTGATGAGCAAAAATGTCAAGCCCCCCCCCCCCCCCCCCTACTGCCCGCAGAGGTACAAGAGCGAAAAAGCCCCGTCACGTCCTCACTTTTCGTGGTCTGGCTTGACTCAGAAAAATAAGCGTTCCGTTTGGGACAGGTGAGTTTCCGATTTCCGGTTCATGGAATCATACGTGTTCACATACAGAAGGCTAAGTTTCCGTTTGCCAGTTGAAAATTAGCTCAGGGCAAAATTTTTAATCAATTTAGAGTTTTCTGTAAGCGACTGGTGAAAGTCCCTCCCATTTCTGTGCTGGTGTGCATGACTGTAATATTTAACAAGAAACGGTAAGTTTCCTGTTTTGTTCTCAAAGAAGGTGGATGAATTTCAGAAAGACGGCGCTGGTAATGCCAATCAGCTTTAATTTCTAAAAACTGAAATCTAGCTAATTGCTTTGTCTTTATTCCAGCCTGACAAGACTTAAGATTTCTGGGAGGAGAGTGAAAAGTTGTTTGTTTGTTTTTTTCAGAATAATCAATTTCTATCCTGTTTTTCAGGGTATTTGCTGTAAATACAAGGTTTATTTCAATATGAAGTTGTACATATAACCTAAATATGGTGTCACTCGATACAAATCCTGAACATTATGGTATTATTAAAGTTTAACTGAAAAGCCAACTTTTTGTATATCTTGGATTTGAATGCACTGAATTATTTTTACTCTCGTAGGGATCTTTTTCTTTTTTTTTTAATGTTCACTGCCAGCCCGACAAGGCAAAGTAGGCTACATCCTCCGCGGAAAATTTGAATTTCGACAGAAGCGTGCATTTTGATGGCTAATGGAGCAAAATGTTCAATTCCAGACTGTAAGGCCACCTTTGAAGAAAATCCGCTATTAAGTGTGACCGAAAAAGATTTATTTTTTGGCAATTATTTACCATTGTAATTGCTAAATATTTCAACCATATAGCTACAATCACATAGAGATACAATAAACACGAAAGAAAAAGTTCAATCGAACTTTAATACGAGCAGCGGAGCCACGAAGCATCATATTATCATTATCAGTAATAAATCAGTATAATATATATAATAATATATAATATATAACAAAATATAATAAATCAGTATGAGTTATTTTGTTTTGTTGTTTTATATGTATTTTCTTGTATATGGCCTTTGGCTTTAAATACAATTATTATTATTATTACTATTATTACTGTCACCGGGTCTTCAAGCCTATTTAAGTAAATAGGTGATGCGTAACCATACTGTCGTATCTCAACCCTGTTCGGTTACACTTTAAAGGACACCTGAACAATGAAACCATACTTGAACACACCATGGAGAATGCATTTACAGACATGGCCACGGAGAGCACTCTTCTCCTGAGCGTGACGTTTTCAAAATACGGATGTTCGTTTCTGGAGGTTTGCACATGCAGACTCCAAGATAAAAAGCGCAATTCATTCAAATCTTTTACAGCGCTGGCCGGACCGTATTGGATTTTCTTCTTGATATATGTTTGGGCTCAACTGGCTAAAAAATATTCCAGAAGAAGGGTTGATTGGAGACATTTGTCTATTTCTAAAATTGTTCGGTACTGAAATAAGGACAGATGCAAAACGGAGCAAAAATCATAGCTTGGAAACACTATTTCGTATTTGGATTGGGTTTTCTGCAGGCAATGTTAACGGAAGTCATACAGATAGGGATGATACTTGGTACTCTTCATTCAGGTGTCCTTTAAAGGTTGCTACGTTATAGGAAAGGTGAACCTGCACCGGTACGACGAACTACTTCATCATTCCGATTTCCTACGCACGACCTTCCTCTAACGTACAAGGCCGACCTCTAGCAGACATTCGAGCCTACAAATTCCACCTGTTCCACTCCTCCGCACTGGCTATGCCCAGCTCTGGAATTCCAGACCACCGGTCAAGAATTTTGTTTTGAAACTCTCACAGAAATATTGTTTCTCTTGGCCCTTCCACTGCCATCGGGCTCTTGACAGCAGCTCAAACGCCCAAATAAACAGAAACGGCAAAGTTTCTTTTCACAAGGATCGTGCGAAAATGTCCGAGGTTCTTGCAGGACTCCCAGGGGTGTCTCACTACTACACCCGGTGAATAGAACAGAATTTAGAATTTATTGCACAGAAAGCCTAAGGCCATGGCAAAAATGGTAACAAACACTTAAAACGAAATAATAGAACTAAACTAAAGGAAATTCTCTCTGTGGGCTAAAGCTACCTTTAGGAACCTTACCAGCCTCTCAAAAGAATGCCCAGGCCCCACTATAGTCATACCTGGTAATAGCACCGGTAGTTAGACCGTTTACCGTCGAAACTACGAAGAAAAGACGTTGAAAACGTAAGATAGTCGAGATGGAAAAATCCATCTCCGCCATTTTGAAATGTATCTTTGGACCAATCACAGACCAGAGTCACTGACTTTAGCTAGTTTTGTTTACCTTTGAGTGATGATGGTGGTAATATGTTTCGAATTTCTTTGTTCCAAGTGTGACCAGGATGAAACGTAAAGATTGGGTAATAACCAAATTAACGAACCAAATTACGTACAGATATGACTGAATCTGGCCCGGCAGAAGACAACTCGGATGTCGCATCAACGGGCATTAGCTTCGGCGCAAGGTCTTAAAGGACCCCTCACGTATTTACTCTTCAACTTACAAAACTAGGCTGTGCTTTCAACAAATAACCCACGGTTTTGGCTGTTTAAGCCTTTTTCCGAGACCCGTTGACTTGTAGCGAAAACAGGGAAACAATTTACACAACCGGTTTTTCTGACGGAAAAACTTCTCGCAGACAACCGTCGACAGCGTGATACACATCGAAGGTAGCAAAACACGACAAGGGATAAAATCAGCGTGGTTTTGTTAAAGGGGTTAGAATGTACCGTACCAGATTGGGGTCTCCGGGTTTACAGATATGGAGTACGAAACCAGATTGCATTAGTATTATATGTAAGACAGGTCTTTTAAAGTTTAACCGAAAAGGGCTGGGATAGGACAATCTAGTTACCCATCACTTATTCACTTAAATTGGCTTGAAGACCCGCTGAAAATGCGTTACTTCGTTGCTATAGTTGTTATATAGTTATATGGTACTTGTTATTTAATAGTGGAATTTCTGTATGATTTTGTGGTACCTTTATGCGATTGTATTTTTGTTGTATGCCTTATGATTTTTTTGTTCAGGCACTAAGCAATCTTCACCACTGCCCACTGAAAAGCTGCGTTTGTGCTGAGATTAAAATTTCCCTCGTCATAGTAGAATTTACGCTGTGGGGACGGCCACAGATATTCCGAACGTCATAACTAGAGCAGATAGTGGAAAATAAAAAATCCCTTTGCAGAATCCAAATAATTCAGTGTTTTCAATTAAAAGACACAAAATAAGTTGGCTTTTCAGTTAAACTTTAAAGGACACCTCGGACGCTACATAGAGTTTCAGCTAAGATGTTCTGAGATAGTTAACTACTTTAAAACTTAGCTGTGCCTACAGAAAATCACACAAGGCTTCGGCTGTGTTTAGCCTCTTTCCATATCCCTTGCTTTGGACAAAAATAGTGGCAAAATTCACGTAGCCGGTCTGATGACCAATAAGCTCCTCGGAAACAAATATAGGGAGGCTGATATGCCACGTAAAGAGAACAAACGTGGCAAGCGTGATGGTCAGTGTAATGCCAATAGAGCAGATAGGACACACTTATGAAGTTAGAATTGCGGGAGCGATAATGGACGGAAATACTACTCAAGATGATAAATTATTATCATACGTGTCGTGAGTACGATGTGTCCTTTAAAGAACACCTCATCCTACTTACAGTTTGTGTTCCAATATTCTAAAATGGTTGAATACTTCAAAACTAGGCTCTGCTTTTAACAAAATACCCATGACTTTCGCTGTTAAAGCCTTTCTCCAGGCGCGTTGACTTCTAGCAAATCGCGGGAAAATTTCCATAACCGTTCTTTCTAATGTATGAGCTCTCTCTAATAATCGTCGGGAGCATGATGCGCATCGAAACTGGCGAAGCACGAAAAATGGATAATTAACTTACGGATTAGTAACTTGCGGACTAACCTACAATATTGGCAATGTTTTGGCCATCGATAGATAGATAGATAGTTTATTGCTATAAGCAGCCCGAGGGCCATGGCAAAAATTTAACAAACGAAAAAAACAAAAACGAACATATAATAATAATCGTTTCCGTTCAATTTCTTTTACTTATTCCAAAAATCTACTTCTCCATCGCTAGTCTCAAAAATCGCCCCATTTTCCTTTATACCCTCAAAACACCCATCCTTAAAATTCGTTTCATATTGAAGTCGCTAGTTATAATCAGAATTACGTACGACCGTGGGAGGATCTAGCGGCGCGATTCGGGAGTACATTGCTGGACGATGTCAAAACAGCTCCTAGCAGAACAATCTGAGAGACAGAAAAATATTTAGCTAGCGTAGCCTTTGAATAAAAAGAAATTAGAATTATTTGACAGTGCTAATTTTCTTCAATAGTTACTTTCGACGTTTTATATCATTTCCGCTTGAAGCCAGCCGTACTTTTGAGAAGAAAGGGTATTTCAAGTGGAAAGTTTCGAATGCACTGACACTGCTCATTCGGGTCGGGAACTGCATAGCGTCCCGGATACATTGCATGAAAGGAAGAAGGATGTTCCAATGCATAGAAGTATTATAAGTTCTTGGTGACCTGACTGAAATAATAGCAGCATATTGTCATCAGGCCAACATTATCCTACATGATGAGAAGAGTAACAAGAAGAACAAGCATGACTCAAGTCAGATCAAATAACTAGAATCCCATGAAACTGGTGGGAAGTTAGGTAAAGACAGACGTAAATGTCGGTTAGCAAGTATCCCACGTCATTACTTCACTGAACTGTTAATTATCGGGTGAGGCGATAATACAGACATAATTGATTCTACGTTACGCCACGGTAACAAATTAAAATTCTTGAAATTACTGATTTGTAGTTTTCCACAATTCAAAAGAAATACTTAAAGGACCCCTCGCACTATTTACTCTTCAACTTGCAGTATTTTAAAAAATATGAATACTTTAAAACTAGGTTGTGCTTTCAACAAATAACCCACGGTTTTGGTTGTTTTAAGCCTTTTCCGAGACCCGTTGATGTGTAGCGAAAACAGGGAAACAATTTACATAAACGGTTTTTCCGATGGAAAATCTTCTCACAGACAACCGCCGACAGCGTGATACGCAGCGAAGGTAGCAAAACACGGCAAGTGAGAAAATCAGCATGGTTTTGTTAGATGGGGTTAGAATGTACCGTACGAAATTGGGGTCTCCGGGTTTAGAAATATATGGAGTGAGACTGGAAGTAGGTTGCATTAGTATTATGGGTAAGACAGGTCCTTTAAAACTGAGTTTCGCAAAGATTACAAATCCGTCCCGGCTGTATTAACAAGCTGCCGAAAAATCTGTCCCTCGGGACAAGCCGAGCTTCCAAACCTTTGAACTGTTTATCTTCCCATCCCCCACTTCCATACCTTATCGCTCTGCCTACACTCGTTTGTTTTCCCACCCATCCCATGTTCTTAGTTAATTGCTAGGCAAAGAAAATAGCATTTAATGTGAGCCAGAATATTTCCATTAGTTCTGCAAGGTTTGACAAGCTTTGTCTTTTTGACGTATTCAAACCAGCTGAGGGCCAAAAAATAGTTTTAGTCGTCAAGTTGCTAAAGGGTCCTTAACTTCAAAGACAAGAATCATCGACTAGCACTACAAACAGGGTTGCCACATAAAAAATATTTAGAGAGTGACTTTTGGCCCAAAACAGAGAGTGGACTGGGAGCGAAATTTATTTTTATGAACTGTCCACTTTTGGTCGAAATCGCCTCTATAAAAACGACACATCTTAATTTTACTTTCATGAAAAAAAACTTGAAATAGCCACTTCTGGTCGGAATCCCTGCTGCAAAAATGGCACATTTGGTCATTTTCTGAAATAGAGTGATTTTTATGTCCTAAGTAGGACAAGGGTGACAAAACAAACAAAAAAGTGCCAATTCACACTATCGTGCGACATGTGGCAACTCTGACCACAAATGCCCACCCCGACTGGATTACTTTTTTGGACATACGCCATTTCTATTCCCTTTGTGTATTCATTTAAGACAATACTCTGTCCTTCAACATGATCATCATACATCACTGAGTAGTAGTTTGGTTAAAGGGATGGGGTTCGAGAAAAATGATTGGTGAAAAAAGTTGCCAGTTTCGGTTGAAGGACACCTGAATGAAGAGTAAAAGTATCATCCCAATCTGTATGACTTACGTTAACATTGCCTGCAGAAAACCCAAACCAAATACGAGATAGTGTTTCCAAGCTATGATTTTTGCTCCATTTTGCATCTGTCCTTATTTCAGTACTGAACAATTTTAGAAATGAACAAATGTCTCCAATCAACCCTTCATCCAGAATATTTTTTAACCAGTTAAGCCCAAACGTATATCTAGAAGAAATTCCAATACGATCCGGCCAGCGCTGTACAAGATTTGAATGAATTACGCTTTTTGTTTTGGAGTCTGCATGTGCAAACCTCCAGAAACGAACATCCCTATTTGGAAAACGTCACGCACAGGAGAAGAATGCTCTCCGTGGCCATGTCTGTAAATGCATTCTCCATGGTGTGTTCAAGTATGGTTTCATTGTTCAGGTGTCCTTTAAGACAATACTCT
>JAUPMV010000017.1:9504810-9542310 GCA_030848855.1 Branchinecta sandiegonensis | reverse complement strand
CCGTGTCTCCGTCGGTCTGTCAGCACGATAACTCTCGAAGGGAATGAAATATTTTGATGAAACTTGATGTGAGGATTCTTTGTGTCACGGGTAAGGTCAAGTTCGAAGATGGGCTCTGTAGCCCTGCATTTAGGGGTAGGGGAGGGGGTCAAATTAAGGGGCAAACAAAATATTTTTAAATAGCTAGTGTGATAGTCGAGTATGGGGTAAGAAGCATGCTGAACACGATGATGAAAACCATTTTTTTGCCAGACAAGTAGTTCGTCCGGAATCCGGCAAGTTTGTTAAAAGTAAAAGTTTTATTTGAAGTTGATTAGATGTTCCATTTAGGGGTAAGAAGACATGTTGAACACTTATGTGAAAAGCATTTTCTACCCGGACAATTAATTCGCTCGGAATCCGGCCAAAACCGGAAAAAAGCAAAAGTTTTATTAAAAGTTGATTAGATGACAGATGTAGGGGTAAGAAGAGACGCTGAGTCTGTATATGACAATCATTTTATACCCGGACATAAAATCCGTCCGGAATCCGGTTGAAACCGGAAAATTTGTATAAGTTAAAGTTTTATTTGAAGTTGATTAGATGTTCTGGATAGGGATAAGGAGATACGCTGAATTCGTTTCTGAATTTTCTTTTTTTGCTGGACAAGTAGTTCGCTCGGAAGTAAAGCAGGAAGTTTCGGTCAGTATCGTCAAAATAAATATGGCTTATAGAGGTATATCTGAACTTGGTTTTCTCAGATGATTAGCCTGGCGAAGACAAGGCCCAATTGTCTGGATCAAATAAGATTTTTGGGATCCCATCGAAAACTTTGGTCTTGTTTATAGCATGACTTTGAAGCGTTATAAACCGCATTTCCAATCAGACTTTGTTCCAAAATTGTGTAATCGATGAAGATAGGGTCGGAGAAACATTTTTCAGTGGTAGCAAGTATATAATTATGACCAAATGCCCAGAATTCAGTCTCAAAGTTGAAAATAATACATCTCGCAATTCTAACTCTTCGTTCTACTTTTTCTGATAATAAAGGTTAACTTCAGACATCGCCGTTGGTATCGGAAAATAACACCGAGGCGGTCGTTGAAAATAACCTATCCGAAGCGAAGGCGAGGTAGGTTATGAAAAATGTCTACCGAGCCGAAGGCGAGGTTGATATTTTTAAATGGTCATCGAGGCTGTCATTCAGATATCAAACCGAGATGGAGGTGTGTTAACTGTTATAACTTTTCGAACAGAAATCATCTTTGGAGGCTGATATGACTTATATCATCCTCTCCGGAGGCTGATATGACTTATAACATCCTCTATGGAGGCTGATATGACTCATATCATCCTCTCCGGAGGCTGACATGACTTATAACATCCTCTCTGGAGGCTGATATGACTTATAACATCCTCTCTGGAGGCTGATATGGTTATATCATCCTCTCATATCTACCGCTAACTCTCTGTGTGAAGATCATCGTAAAATAACTGACCGTGGGTCATAGGAGGATATGCATTACATACCTGTTCGAAAAAAGTTATCGATCAGTAATCTCCGTTTTCGTCGGGTAGGGTGCAATCTCTCTACAATCATTAATCTCTTTATAGCTACCAGCAACATGGATGAAAAATCGTCTGCTCGTGAGCGATGGTTAAAAGAGGTCTTTGAGCGAGAAGCCGCCGCTTGCAGTGACACCTACATGGACGCTGAAACAGCATTAGAGCTAATGCAGAAACTCTGCGGGGATGGAACAGAAAGTCGGATAAAACAGAAATTAGTGGTAAGTGGATTTCTTCCCATAGATCTTGTTAGAATCGTGGAAGGGATGTTTCCAGAATGCCCACCTTTTATGGCAGACGTTCTTTTTTTTTCAGTTTCAGTTTCTTTATTAACAAAAAGCAAATCATACAATGTAAACAAACTACACCCTAAGGGAGCACTGCCCGTAACGGGTGACAGTATTAATTCATTTGTCAAGAAAAGAAATACAAGGAAAAAGAAAAGAAGAAGAAGGGAAAAGAGAAGAAGACAAACGTAAATTATTAAAACAAAACATAGAGAACTATCGGTAGAATTATCTTAACTCTCGATTCGGGACCGTTTACTTACTTGGCTCGCTTTTTAAATGTCTTTCAACTTTAGATGAGGTCTTAGAATATGATCAGAATGCAACCCATTAGATAATTTTCTAGATTATTGAATGTAATTAGTGGTTTCAGTTTATCGTCAAATCAAAGCCAAAAGCTTGCTCTTGCGTTTACTTCTGCCGCAAGGTTGCGGCATCAAAGGAATCTCAACGTTCTTACGTCACGTTGGCGGAAGCCCCAAGTTATCCCGACAAAAGAGCAAGAATTTCTAAAAAACAAATAAGGCACTGTAAAAAGTTTCTCCGAGCAAGGATTAAAGTTAACTGCAGTATTTGCTACTGGGATTAATCTCATCTCCACTGGGATAAGATTAATCCGAATTAGAGATAATCGTCTCTCAGGAGAGATAAGATTAATCCCAGTAGCAACTACTGCAAGATTTTTTTTTACAGTGTAAAGTACAGAAGGAGAATCTATATGCATTCTCTGTTACAAACAAAGCTGAAACATATGGCTCTTAGGTTATAGGCTACTAAATTCTTAATTTGAATTTTCATTTTGACTGTTTCTGAACAAAACAGAAACAAGAGGATAGAAAATGTAGAGAATCTAACTTTTGGTTGTTCCGTAGCAGAAAAACAGTATTGACAATGCTTTATGCATAATATTTCTTAATCTACGCGTACGTGACTGTCTAATTCTCTCTTCAGCCCTTGACAAAAACAAGAATAATGTTGTTTTTTTTCCCTTGCTATTTACACCACAGCGGGCAGCTATCTCTCCAGTGCCCGGAGAAAAAAGCCAATAGGTCTCTCGGATTGACACACGTGACGCATCTAAGTGACGTTTAGTTGGCGTTCAAAAAGCACAGGGGGTTCATATTTTTGTGATATAGGAACGATTGAACAGTCAACAAACACTTGATGAGCCGGACATTTTGTAAAGCAGCATATTGAGGAAAAAGGGATAGTTTAGGACAGACAAAGAGTTTACAAGATGATAAACTGTCTGCACAACGCCTATACCTTACACTAGCGGGATTTAAGCTTGAGGGTCTGAAAATGAACCCTCTCATATCTGATTAAAAGAAAGCGAGGTCGCTGAGCTCCGCCCATGGCTTCCTCACATTCGTAGTCATCTAAGAAAGCTCTGTCTGTGGAATGCCTATACCTTTCAACAATAGGAGTTGAGCTTGAGTGTCTACAAATGAACCGTATCCTATCTAATTAAAAGAAAGTGATGACACTGGGGATCGACCGAGAAAAGCAGGAAGGGCATACTAAAACCAGGAAGGGCATACTAAAACGAGGAAGGGTATACTAAAACGAGGAAGGCTGTCGCCAGAATTCGCCGCACCGTTCCCTTCCTCTAGTTAGTATTATTTGAGGGGTCGGCAACTTTGCAAATTCAAAGTTCACCATCCCTTCCTCGTTTTAGTATCCTGACATGGGTAGGCATTAAGTTCAGCGAAGGGTCGGCAACTGTAAAAATTGTACTTCACCTTTTCATTTCTCGTTCTGACGGTAGGGCGACTAACCAGGAAGGGCATACTAAAACGAGGAAGGCTGTCGCCAGAATTCGCCGCACCTTTCCCTTCCTCTATTTAGTATTATTCGAGGGGTCGGCAACTTTTCAGATTAAAAGTTCACCATCCCTTCCTTGTTTTAGTCGATCACATGACACTGAGCTCTGCCTACGCTTCCTCACATTCTTGATCAATCTAAGAAAGCTCTGTCTGGGCGAGGCGTGTAGATAGATATGATTTTAATGCATACAAGCCAACACTGTGCCCACAGTTTGACCTGTGTGTTAGTCATATCCGGAGGAACTTTCCAGACAGTTGAATAGCCTGGGAACTTTTCTCTTTCGTCCTCTCATTAATCCACTCACTCTCACTCCAAACAACTCTTGTCTCAACTCATTCAGTTCCACACACTCTCTTTCACATACTTTCTTCTCGCATCCACACATAGGGCAAGAATATAAGGACCGGTTTTAAACCTAACTTTACCACAATATTTTCTTCTTTTAACTAAGAGGTATCTTTCACCAGCGGGATCTAAGATTGAGTGTCTGCAAATGAACCTTGTCATGTGTGATTAATAGAAAGTGAGTTCGCTGAGATCCGTCCATGCTGCCTTACATTTGGTCATCTAAAGAAGCTCTAGTATAGAAGCAGGAAGGGCGCTGATTAGACTACTGGCTTGATGTGATTATCCCTTTGGGACACATGGAGAGAGTGCATCTTGAGTAAATTAGGACTAGGATAATCGTACGAGCGTTATTTGGTAAAGGATTGAATCAGTTAGCCTGTGATTATATAATCCCAGTACCCTGGTAATTGGACCCCCTCAGTAATTGGACCCAGGACCTTCAGCTTACAAGGCCACTGCTCTACCAATGAGCGTCAGAGGGGCTTGTGGATATGGTTCGCTTAATACACTAGAATAGTCAGATCGGAACAGGCTGTTTTTCCTTTTTTTTCGAAACTATTGATTTTTCTTAAAGTTTAACTGAAAGGGCTGAATTGGACAATCTAGTTGCCCATCACTTATACACATAAATTGGCTTGAAGACCCGCTGAAAATGCGCCACTTCGTTATTCCGCTATTCACGGATAATCGATTTTCAAATAGGGGAATTTCCGTGGGGTTTGTGGTACCTCTATGCGCATGGATTTTTGTTGTATGCCTACGAGAAAGATTTATGACTTTTTTTTGTTCAGGCACTAAGCAGTCTTCACCAATCTCACCACTGCCCACTGAAAAGCCGCGTTTATGTTGAGATTAAATTTCCGTCATAGTAGAATTTATGCTGTGGGGACGGCCGCAGATATTCTGAAAGTCGTGACTAGAGCAGATAGTGGAAAATAAGAAAATCCCTTTGCCGAATCTAAATAATTCAGTGTAATTTGGCTGTTTTTTTTAAACAGTCTGTTCTTTCACAGAAGTTGTCGTTTTTTCTGAAGAAACAGCTAGTTGATTGTACGGAAAAACAGTCGGTTAAAATCCGTAAGGATGCCTTACGAAATCTGGCTTGAAAGCTCAGATTCCACAGTTTACCTTAAATTACCTTAAATCGCACTTCCAGCGAGATAGGTGGTGTGATCCTCTTGTGGAGTCTCTCGCTGGTTGGCGTCTTAATCGATAGATCGTTGTTGTTACATCGGCTCACGGGCACTTCAGTGTAGCCGACTTTCCTTGGTTGGTAGATGTTGTTGTCACATCGGCTCACTGGAATCCCAGTGCAGCCGACGTTCAGCATTTCGCCAGTCCTCGTCCACACCTTTTTTTGAAGCCATCCAGGGTAGCAGCGTTGACAGTTTTTTCGGAAAGGCTGTTCCAGAGTGGTACACTGCGTACAGAGAAAAAACTGTGCCGCTCGTGTCGTTTACAGCTGGTCAGTTGGAGCTTCTTGGAATGGCTTAAAGCTTAAAGATTTCTCCGAGGTGATCTAATCGAAATTTTCAAGATTCAAGAGGCCAAAAAACTCTTGATGACTATTTCTCCCTGCCGATGCAGAATCTCCGGGTACCCGCGGAAGAAAGCAAGAAGCGGTGTCACAGCCGCTCCCAAAGATCGCCGTGATTGTTTGACACAGGATTTGAGTCCTTGAGTTTGAGTAATTACGACACGTTTACTCCTTCTTCCTGAGGATCACTGGCGTGTTTTGGACTTAGTCATATAGAGTATTACTATGACAGTGTAAGGTCCCACCTAATGAGACCACGAGGAATCCAATGGTGCAAACAGAATCTGTCTCCGATGCTTAGTTTCGGAGATCTCACCTAGTGTACATACGACAAATCCCAAAACGTAAAATCTAACAGATTTTATTCTGTTCTCAGAACTATTCCAGCAGTCGAGAACCATTGTTCACTCTCTCTATTCCAGGGAATACACAAAATACAATGAACACTTGCAGCAAATCAAAAAGACATAGGATTATTTATATTCAGGATGGAAAATTAATTTGTTATTACATTTCGGATAATTGCTAGATATTTGTCAAGACCTTGGCCTTATACCCAGCCATGGGGGATCGACTAAAACCAGGAAGGGAAGGGAACGCGAGAAAAGCAGCAAGGCATACTAAAACCAGGAAGGGCATATTAAAACGAGGAAGGGCATACTAAAACGAGGAAGGCTGTCGCCAGAATTCACCGCACCGTTCCCTTCCTCTATTTAGTATTCTTTGAGGGGTCGGCAACTTCTCAAATTCAAAGTTCACCATCCCTTCCTCCGAGGAAGTCCTCGTTTTAGTATCCTGACATTGGTAGGCATTCAAGTTCAATAAGGGGCCAGCAACTATAAAAATTGTAATTCACCTTTTCATTTCTCGTTCTGACGGTAGGCGACTAAAATCCTCCGAGGCCAGCGAGGGGTCGGCAACTAAGATATTTCAAGTCCACCATTTCCTTCCTCGTTTTATTACTTTCAAGGTACCGTAGTACTAAAATGAGCAAGGAAATGGGGGATTTGAGATATCTTAGTTGCCGACCCCTCGCTGGCCTTGGAGGATTTTAGTCGCCTACCGTAAGAACGAGAAATGAAAAGGTGAATTACAATTTTTATAGTTGATGACCCCGCGCTGAACTTAATGCCTACCCATGTCAGGATACTGAAACGAGGAAGGGATGGTGAACTTTGAATCTGAGAAGTTGCCGACCCCTCAAAGAATACTAAATAGAGGAAGGGAACGGTGCGGTGAATTCTGGCGGCAGCCTTCCTCGTTTTAGTATGCCATTCCTCGTTTTAGTATGCGCTTCCTGCTTTTCTCACGTTCCCTTCCCTTCCTGGTTTTAGTCGATCCCCAGCCATGGTACAAATAGTAAAGCAAGTTTTCGGAACTGAGTGCTACATTTTGAGATACCTTACGAACGGGCATGTTCCTAATACTGCTCACGTTCACGGCAATACTGAGGTGAAAAAAAACAAAAAAAATCGGGAAGATACTTATGGCGATTACATTTTGACATCAAATTTTTCCCAAAAGTCGGTTCGACCATAAGAAATTCCGGACCCAGAGTGATCACCAAGGGAAAGTGTTTGCTATGGGAACTGCTTTATTGAAAACTCTATTAACAACTGAACAAAACGTACCGAGTCCAACCCCTTTTATCTACAAGCGCGAAAATGAAATATACAGAATGAACGGCAAGATGCCGGAGACGTAATGAATATTTAAGGGCCGGACACTCTATAAACGAATGATGTAGCATAATATTTCTAGAGGTGTAATAGTTTATTTGTGAAGTGTAGCATGTATTAAATCTTGTATGGCCTTTTGGCTCAATAAACAAGCGTTATTATTACTATTACTATTCTTCATGCTCTGGAGTTTCTTTTCCAAATAACCACTATTGCTTCATTGGGCATACCTTCCGGCTTCCTTTTTTCTTCTTAACTTCCTGTTGTGGACGAACTCTTAGAATAGTATCATTCGTTTATAGAGTGTCCGGCCCCTAGTTATTCATTACGTCTCCGGCATCTTGCCATTCATTCTGTATATTTCATTTCTGCGCTTGTAGATAGAAGGGGTCGGACTCGGTACTTTTTGTTCAGTTGTTAATAGAGTTTTCGATAAAGCAGTTCCCATAGGAAACACTTCCACTTGGTGATCACTCTGGGTGAACCCCCTCCCCCACCTCAAATATCGAGCTACGGAGCCCATCTAAGAACTTGACCTGTCCTTTGATCCAAAGAACCTCCATACCAACTTAAGATGAACATAATTTATCATCCCTCCACTTATGATTTGGGATCCCAAAAAACGAAATAATGGCGAAATGCTGGGATTCCAGAAGCTTATACAAGGGCTTATATAAGGGAAGATGTAAAAGGCAAATAAACAAGAGGAGTCCTTTAACTTTCTAGCCGACGGCCAGTGTTGAAGTGTCACCGAACAAGAGCAAATCCGTTTTGTGACTGGCCCAGGCCACATTCAGTCACATCTGTACGTAATTTGGTTCATTAGTTTGGTTATAACCCACTCTTACGTTTTCATCCTGGTCACACCTTAAACGAAGATATCCAAGATGTATTACCACCATCAACACTCATAGGTAAACAAAACTAGCTAAAGTGAGTGACTATCGTCTGCGATTGGTCCAAAGTTACGTTCAAAATGGTGGAGATGGATTTTTCCATCTCGTCTAGTTTACGTCTTCACCGTCTTTTCTTCCCAGTTTCGACCGTAAGATGGTCTTATACTCTTGATGACTATCTCTCCCTGCCGATGCAGAATCTCCGGGTACCTGCGGAAGAAAGCAAGCGGTGTCACAGCTGCTCCCAAAGATCGCCGTGATTGTTTGACAAAGGATTTGAGTCGTTGAGTTTGAGTCATTCACTGGCGTGTTTTGGACTTAGTCATGTAGAGTAATACTCTATATGACTAACTTTATATGACCGGCGTGATTACCAGGTGTGACTGTAGAGGGGCACACCATCCACCAGGTGGAGTTATCCACCAGGATAACCTCGCTGGCTGCAGGTTACAAGAAAGGTTAATTTTTTTAAAATAGAATACTAAAGGTGATGGGAGTGCAACTTTTGTTATCGTCGTCAGAAGGGTAGACGGGAGGGCCACACAAGGTGATGCTGTTACAACTTCTTTAATCCTATTTGGATTGGTCTGACTTTAAGGTGAAATTGAGCTAGTTAATTTTAAAACAAGGAAAATGCCGAGGATTGTTCAGTGTAAGGATTTTGTGGGCCATCGTTCAGGTGGCGATTCGATTAGAGCTGCATAAGAGAAAATAGGATCGATTTCTATTTTTCTTTAATCACGCCCGTCCCGCACTGTTCGCAGCTGACGCGTGTCTAGCTCTTATGAAGCTTATTGTACCAGTTAGGACAATGCCTAGGATACACCGAAAGGCAGAGTCGCCAGGTTTTTCTTCGGACTTGCGTCCGCCTTCAGTAACAAGGAAATTTGAAAGGCTAGCATGCATGGCTTTGAGATTTTTTGTCTATTTGCTAATCAGAACGTATATCTGTCGCGATGAATGTTTCCAGTGTCTCTGGGATCCCAGACGCAAAGAACTGAAACCAATGATATCATAAATCTCTCCGTCCGTTCTCCTGTCGGTGACTCCGGAATAGATTTCAATATTCTGATGAAAGTTGGTGTATTGATTTCTTTTCACCAAGAGTACGAGATGGATTTCATAGACAATTCAGACAAAGCAAAACGTGAAAAAAATCCAGTCAGATGCCATCTAAACCTTCGTCTAGTTTTACGTTTACTTTCTTCCTGTGGCTTTATCGAATGGGAAATAATGTGTATCATCTCTTGGCGTCCCAGAATCAGATGATGGTGCGCATTAAGTAAAAGCTAAAATTTTTACTGGTTAGTTTTTATGGCACTTGCAGCTTCTGGCTCAAGTGCCTTATACCAATCGCAATTCCGTCTGTCGGTCGTCTGTCACACTTTTTCTAGTTAAGGTACTTCCAGATGTTCTAGGACAATGAAACTTGGCAGGCAGGTTAGGGACCCGACCAAACTAACTGGGAAATAATCAGTTTCCCTATCCCACCATCTGAAGGGGGGAGTGGAGGGCGGGGGAATCCGAAAAGTTGAGTAGTGGGTAACTTTCGAACGGGTGATCGTATTGGAATGAAACTTAATAACTGAATAGATGACATATCTCTGATGTCCCATTCGAAGTCCGGACCTGATTCGGCAGTTATGGGGGAGCTGGGGGGGGGGGGGAGACCGGAAATATCGAGAAACGGTTAGAATGGAAGGATCGGAGTGAAATTTGCTGGCAAGAACAAGCATCTGCTCTAATAAATCATTTACACAGTTCGACTGGATCCGGACACTTGGGGGGGGGGGGGGGGGGTCCGGAATTCTGGTGATGGTGGTTTTGGGAATTTTCACGACGAAGCTTGGCAGTCAAATCAAGGACCCGAACATACTGACTTGGAAATAAAAATTTCCTCGATCCGATCATCGTGAGTGAATGGAAGGAGGGGGACGTGAAAGGTGACCCGCTTAGATCGGAGAGATCGGGGTGGAACTTTGTGGTAATATCAAACAGATGCTCTAGATAAATCATTTATATAACCGGATTGGCACCGGGCACTGTGGGGGAGCTGGAAGGGGGGGGGGGGCCGGTGATCGCGAGTTAAGGTACTTCCAGATGTGCTAGGACGATCAAACTTCGCTGGATGTTTCGACAAGATTGGCTTAGAAATCGCCACTTCCCAAATCATCCCACTATTCCTCAAAAGTACCAATCTTGACCGCAAAGTAAGAAAAATACTTTAAGCAAAATATACATTTTCATGATCGCCAATTCCCCATGAGCCTCAGTGCCTCAGTGGTTTTGCTTACAAATGAAGTTCTAGCTGCCTTAAAGTGCGCATCTGAACCGCAAAGTCGAAAAGTAGTTTGGTCAAACGATACACATCAGCCCTTGATCATTTATGCCAAAAGGGTTTTGCTTAAAAATTCATTCCTAGCACCCTTAAAGTGCGCATCTTAACCGAAAAGTGAAAAAAATACATTTGACCAAACGATAGATATTAATCATCCCCAAGTTCCTGTTATCGGTTTTGCCTCAAGGCTTTGCTTACAGGTGAGTTTCTAGCGCCTTCAAAGGGCGCAACATTACAGCCAAGTTCTAAAATATAATACTTTTTACCAAACGATACATTCTCGTGATTTTCAAGTCCATGACCATTCTTATCTCACGGGTTCTGCTTACAGATGATCAGAACAAACCCTACGAAAGGCAAATTCTATATTTCATCCTTTAAACCAGCCTTGCAAGTGCCATATGGGCTTCCAGCTCTTGCTTCTTATTGCTTTAAAGTACCGTCTTGCTTTTCATTGTTTTCATACTTACAGTGGCAACTACGTGGTCTCCTTACCTCTGAAAATCTCCCTCTTTCTAAAATCCTTGTGATTCAATTTATTTAAATTTTTCAGTTTTCAGTGTTAGCCGTGATTTTCCTTGGTTGTCAGACAATAACTTAGTTTTATCCTGAGACGCGAGCAAACAGACGGTGCGAAACCTGATTTCTTTACTGCGCCACCGCGCAGCCCCACCGCTTAGATTGCTATGGTACGTTTCTCCGCGTTCAACTACGGCGGTTATTGGTTTTAAATTTTTCGAGAGAAAAAACAAGTATTTTTGCCAAACCCAGCCAGAGTCGGTAAGCGCTAGCAGGAGAATCCCTATTTTCATCAAGCAACCATGTGTATTTTTGAAAAAACACGAACCATATCATCGTAAAAAGCTAGTTCTCATTCCAATCGTGAAAAAGTTATTTCTAGTGAGAGTTGTGCTTTAAGTTTGATTCCCACGGACCCCGGTGCACATTCTAGTGACTTGGAATATATAAGCTTGAACGCTACCTGAATGTACTCGTTGTTTTTTCATAATACTGTGATGCTTTGGTGGAAGGAAATGCTGCAGCTTCTGAAAATAGAAGTTAAAGTTGTTTTTAAGCAGAATGAGCGTAGGTTGAGGTCATTGTTAAAGAAAGTACCCACGACGGAAAATTTGTACAGCAGTGGGTGTGGATTTTTTTTACGAAATCGCTACTATTTCCCGAACGACAGCGGCGATACGCGAGGAATCCTTTGAGCATCCCATAAATCCTGACACATCGTTGGACAGTGTCCAGTCTCCGACTCGTGTTTGATTTCTTTCAGTGATAAATCAGTGTAATGTAGTATTAACTTAGCTTTCTTTTAGCTAGAGGTTAATGAATGTGCGTAAGGGAGTCATGTGTCTTCAGAGTTTATTGGAGTAGTTTAAGGCCCCAGGTCCGTAGTGTTTGATTCTGTTGCAGTAAATTGGTCCGTGATTAGTCCCGGTGGGAGCTCGGATTCTCTCTGTCGGTCTTGTATATGTACGAAGTTTGTCCGGTGCGCCATCGTGATTGGATCTGGATAAGTGACGCAAGCTTTACTGCTGCTGCCACTATTGGCTCTGTCAGGCGGTGGTCTTGGTAACCCCTGGTTCACACTGCTGCGATTTCGTGCAAAATTCTGCGTCATGCGACATACGACACAAATCGTGCGACAAGCAACGCAGAACTTTGCCTTTTGTCGCAGTGTCGGATGCGTTGAAATATTTCAACTGATCCGACATAACGCATGCGATTCTTGAGGGAAAGAAAAGAAACAAGAGCTGTAAGCTCATATGGCACTTGCATGTGTCAAGATGATTTGATTGATCAAGAGTAAGTTTCGACTTTGCGGTTGAGATGCGCGCTATAAGGGAGCTGGAACTTCATTTGTAAGCAAAACCCTTGAGGCAAAACTGCTAATCTGTTTGTCATTCCCACGAAGTTCGATCCAGATCACACCAGTCTAAGCGGGTCAAGTATTTTCCGCCCTCCCCCCGATAATTGCCGGATTCGGTCCGGAAATGAAAAAGGTCACAAGAGAAAAATGTCCTCTGTTTAATTATTAAATTTCACTCGAATCCGATCACCCGTTCCAAAGTTACGCATGACTCAATATTCCGGATTCCCCTCCCTCAACTCCCCCCCCCCCCAAGATTATCATATCGAGGATTTTTTTTTAATTCCAAGTCAGTTTGACCGGGTCCCTGATATGCCTTCCAAGTTTCGTCGTGAAAATCCCCCAAAAACGGAATTCCGGGATACCCCTCCTCCCCCCCCCTCAAGTGTCCGGATCCAGTCAAATTATGTAAAAGATTTATATGGACCAGATGTTTGTTCTTCCCAGCAAGTTTCACTCCGATAACATCATTCTAACCGTTTCTCGAGATTTCCGGTCCATCCCCCCCCCCCACCCCACCCAGCTCCCCCGCGGTGCACGTAGCCAATCCGATTCAGCAAATGACTTACCTAGAGCATCTGTTTGTTCTTCCCACAAAGTTCCATCCCGATCCCTCCATTCTAAACGGGGCACGTATTTCCCCCCCCCCCAATAGTTGCCGGATCCGGTCCGGATATGAAAAAAATCATCGGAGAAATGTCCTCTGTTGAATTCTTAAATTTCACTCGAATCCGATCAACCATTCTAAAATTACGCATGACTGAAAATTTCGGATTCCCCTCCCTCCACTCCCCCACCATTATCTGATCGACAAAATTTTTATTTTGAAGTCAGTTTGATTGGGTCCCTGATATGCCTGCCAAGTTTCATCGTGAAAGTCCCCAAAACCACCATCACCGGAATTCCGGGACCCCCCCCCCATAAGTGTCCGGATCAAGTACAATGGCCTAAAGGACTTATCTAGAGCAGATGCTTGTTCTTCCCAGCAAGTTTAACTCCGATCCCTCCATTCTAACCGTTTCTTGAAATTTCCGGTCTCCCCCCCCCCCCAACTCCCCCCTGGCTACCGAATCCGGTCAAGACCTTAAACGGGACATTACAGATATATATTCTGTTCAGTTATGAAGTTTCATTACAATCCGATCATCCGTTCGAAAGTTACACACTTCTCAATTTCCCGGATTCCCCTGCGGATTCCCCTCCCTCCACTCCCCCACCATTATCTGATCAACAATATTTTTATTTTGAAGTCAGTTTGATTGGGTCCCTGATATGCCTGCCAAGTTTCATCGTGAAAATCCAAAAAACCACCATCACCGGAATTCCGGCCCCCCCCCATAAGTGTCCGGATCCAGTACAATGGTCTAAAGGACTTATCTACAGCAGATGCTTGTTCTTCCCAGCAAGTTTCACTCCGATCCCTCCATTCTAACCGTTTCTTGAAATTTCCGGTCTCCCCCCCCCCAACTCCCCCCTGGCTACCGAATCCGGTCAAGACTTTAAACGGGACATTACAGATATATATTCTCTTCAGTTATGAAGTTTCATTACAATCCGATCATCCGTTCGAAAGTTACACACTTCTCAGTTTCCCGGATTCCCCTGCCCTCCACCCCCCCCCAAAATGGTCGGATCAGAAAACTGATTATTCCTAATTTTGTTTGGTCGGGTCTCTGATATGCCTGCCAAGTTTCATGGTCCTAGCACAACTGGAAGTACCCTAACTCGAAAAAGTGTGACAAAATGCCCTAAATTTTCAAGTTTCCAGCGCCCCGCACTCCCCCCCCATATGGTCGGATCAGGAAACTGATTATTTCCAGGTTAGTTTGGTCGGGTCCGTGATATTCCTGCCAAGTTTCATTGTCCTAGCTCATCTGGAAGTACCCTCACTCGAAAAAGTGTGACAAAATGCCCTAAATTTTCAAGTTTCCAGCGCCCCAACTCCCCCGCATATGGTCGGATCGGGAAACTTATTATTTCCAGGTTACTTTGGTCAGGTCCCTGATATTCCTGCCAAGTTTCATTGTCCTAGCTCATCTGGAAGTACCCTAACTCGAAAAAGTGTGACAAAATGCCCTAAATTTTCAAGTTTCGAGCGCCCCCACTCCCCCGCATATGGTCGGATCGGGAAACTGATTATTTCCAGGTTCGTTTGGTCGGGTCCCTGATATTCCTGCCAAGTTTCATTGTCCTAGCTCATCTAGAAGTACCCTAACTCAGAAAAAAGTGACAAAATGCCCTAAATTTGCAAGTTTCCAGCGCCCCGCTCTCCCCCCCATATGGTCGGATCGGGAGACTGATTATTTCCAGGTTAGTTTGGTCGGGTCCCTGATATGCCTGCCAAGTTTCATTGTCCTAGCACATCTGGAAGTACCCTAACTCGGATATGTGGGACAAAAAAACTCGGACCGACCGACAGACCGACAGACCGACAGACCGACAGACCGACAGACGGAATTGTGATCGGTATATGGCACTTGAGCCAGAGGCTGCAAGTGCCATAAAAACAAAGACTAGTTAATTTTCAAGACTAGAAATTGCTCTACCTTGATCTGACTGTAATCCTAGGATGGCTGAATGTAAAATATCTTATGAATAAACTTGTATTAACCTGTTTTGAACAAGGTGACCTGTGGGGTTTGACTGAAAATTTCCTAATGCTGGGTGGTATTCAGATGGGTAATCTCCCAGCATCTTCAGAGGTTGTTTCCCCAAGGGTTTCTTTGTCCTTTTGCAGAATAATCTAGACGAAAAATTTCGTTTTCCATTTGCGTCTGCGTGGTAGTGGGAAGGTCCATGCGATTCTGTCGCACGTCGGAACATCAAAGAAAAAATCGTGTCGCATAGGAAGCAGCTGTGTGAACTAAGGGTAAAACGATAATCGGTGTAATAAGGTGTATCCAAGTCAGCTTATCCTGCGAGAAGAGTCGAAAGGGTGTGACGGGCGTAGTTGAGAAAAACAGAAATCGTTTTGTTTTTATGGCACTTGCAGCCTCTGGCTCAAGTGCCATATACCGATCACAATTCCGTCTGTCGGTCTGTCGGTCTGTCGGTCTGTCGGTCTGTCGGTCGGTCCGAGTTTTTTTGTCCCACATATCCGAGTTAGGGTACTTCCAGATGTGCTAGGACAATGAAACTTGGCAGGCATATCAGGGACCCGACCAAACTAACCTGGAAATAATCAGTTTCCCGATCCGACCATATGGGGGGGAGTGCGGGGCGCTGGAAACTTGCAAATTTAGGGCATTTTGTCACTTTTTTCTGAGTTAGGGTACTTCTAGATGAGCTAGGACAATGAAACTTGGCAGGAATATCAGGGACCCGACCAAACGAACCTGGAAATAATCAGTTTCCCGATCCGACCATATGCGGGGGAGTGGGGGCGCTTGAAACTTGAAAATTTAGGGCATTTTGTCACACTTTTTCGAGTTAGGGTACTTCCAGATGAGCTAGGACAATGAAACTTGGCAGGAATATCAGGGACCTGACCAAAGTAACCTGGAAATAATAAGTTTCCCGATCCGACCATATGCGGGGGAGTTGGGGCGCTGGAAACTTGAAAATTTAGGGCATTTTGTCACACTTTTTCGAGTGAGGGTACTTCCAGATGAGCTAGGACAATGAAACTTGGCAGGAATATCACGGACCCGACCAAACTAACCTGGAAATAATCAGTTTCCCGATCCGACCATATGGGGGGGGGGGAGTGCGGGGCGCTGGAAACTTGAAAATTTAGGGCATTTTGTCACACTTTTTCGAGTTAGGGTACTTCCAGTTGTGCTAGGACCATGAAACTTGGCAGGCATATCAGAGACCCGACCAAACAAAATTAGGAATAATCAGTTTTCTGATCCGACCATTTTTGGGGGGGGGGGGGGGGGTGGAGGGCAGGGGAATCCGGGAAACTGAGAAGTGTGTAACTTTCGAACGGATGATCGGATTGTAATGAAACTTCATAACTGAAGAGAATATATATCTGTAATGTCCCGTTTAAAGTCTTGACCGGATTCGGGAGCCAGGGGGGAGTTGGGGGGGGGGGGAGACCGGAAATTTCAAGAAACGGTTAGAATGGAGGGATCGGAGTGAAACTTGCTGGGAAGAACAAGCATCTGCTTTAGATAAGTCCTTTAGACCATTGTACTGGATCCGGACACTTATGGGGGGGGGGGGCCCGGAATTCCGGTGATGGTGGTTTTTTGGATTTTCACGATGAAACTTGGCAGGCATATCAGGGACCCAATCAAACTGACTTCAAAATAAAAATATTGTTGATCAGATAATGGTGGGGGAGTGGAGGGAGGGGAATCCGCAGGGAAATCCGGGAAATTGAGAAGTGTGTAACTTTCGAACGGATGATCGGATTGTAATGAAACTTCATAACTGAACAGAATATATATCTTTAATGTCCCGTTTAAAGTCTTGACCGGATTCGGTAGCCAGGGGGGAGTTGGGGGGGGGGAGACCGGAAATTTCAAGAAACGGTTAGAATGGAGGGATCGGAGTGAAACTTGCTGGGAAGAACAAGCATCTGCTCTAGATAAGTCCTTTAGGCCATTGTACTTGATCCGGACACTTATGGGGGGGGGGGGGGTCCCGGAATTCCGGTGATGGTGGTTTTGGGGACTTTCACGATGAAACTTGGCAGGCATATCAGGGACCCAATCAAACTGACTTCAAAATAAAAATTTTGTCGATCAGATAATGGTGGGGGGAGTGGAGGGAGGGGAATCCGAAATTTTCAGTCATGCGTAATTTTAGAATGGTTAATCGGATTCGAGTGAAATTTAAGAATTCAACAGAGGACATTTCTCCGATGATTTTTTTCATATCCGGACCGGATCCGGCAACTATTGGGGGGGGGGGAAATACGTGCCCCGTTTAGAATGGAGGGATCGGGATGGAACTTTGTGGGAAGAACAAACAGATGCTCTAGGTAAGTCATTTGCTGAATCGGATTGGCTACGTTCACCGCGGGGGAGCTGGGTGGGGTGGGTGGGGGTGGACCGGAAATCTCGAGAAACGGTTAGAATGATGGTATCGGAGTGAAACTTGCTGGGAAGAACAAACATCTGGTCCATATAAATCTTTTACATAATTTGACTGGATCCGGACACTTGAGGGGGGGGGAGGAGGGGTATCCCGGAATTCCGTTTTTGGGGGATTTTCACGACGAAACTTGGAAGGCATATCAGGGACCCGGTCAAACTGACTTGGAATAAAAAAAAAATCCTCGATATGATAATCTTGGGGGGGGGGGGAGTTGAGGGAGAGGAATCCGGAATATTGAGTCATGCGTAACTTTGGAACGGGTGATCGGATTCGAGTGAAATTTAATAATTAAACAGAGGACATTTTTCTCTTGTGATCTTTTTCATTTCCGGACCGAATCCGGCAATTATCGGGGGGAGGGCGGAAAATACTTGACCCGCTTAGACTGGTGTGATCTGGATCGAACTTCGTGGGAATGACAAACAGATGCTCTGGATTAATCATTTACAGAACAGGATTGGCTCCGGTTATTGTGGGTGGAGTTGGAGGAGGGGGAGGGGGGTATGGGATTCCGGTGATCGCGCGTTAAGGTACTTCCAGATGTGCTAGGACGATGAAACTTCGCTGGAATATTGGAGACTCAACAACATTTGCTTAGAAATTGCTACTTCCCAAATCCGATTATTCCTTAAAGTACCAATCTTGACCGCAAAGTAAAAAAAATACTTTTAAGCAATATATGCATTTTCGTGATGCCCATCAGCCCATTAGCAGTTTTGCCTCAAGGGTTTTGCTTACAAATGAAGTTCCAGCTCCCTTATAGCGCGCATCTCAACCGCAAAGTCGAAACTTACTCTTGATCAATCAAATCATCTTGACACATGCAAGTGCCATATGAGCTTACAGCTCTTGTTATGGCACTTGCAGCCTCTGGCTCAAGTGCCATATACCGATCAAAATTCCGTCTGTCGGTCGGTCCGAGTTTTTTGTCCCACTCATCCGAGTTAGGGTACTTCCAGATGTGCTAGGACAATGAAACTTGGCAGAAATATCAGGGACCTGACCAAAGTAACTTGAAAATAATAAGTTTCCCGATCCGACCATCTGCGGGGGAGTGAAGCGCTGGAAACTTGAAAATTAGGGCATTTTTTCACACTTTTTCGAGTTAGGGTACTTCCAGATGAGCTAGGACAATGAAACTTGGCAGGAATATCAGGGACCCGACCAAACTAACCTGGAAATAATCAGTTTCCCGATCCGACCATATGCGGGGGAGTGGGGGTGCTGGAAACTTGAAAATCTAGGGCATTTTTTCACACTTTTTCGAGTTGGGGTACTTCCAGTTGTGCTAGGACCATGAAACTTGGCAGGCATATCAGAGACCCGACCAAACAAACTTAGAAATAATCAGTTTTCTGATCCGACCATTTTGGGGGGGAGTGGAGGGCAGGGGAATCCGGGAAATTGAGAAGTGTGTAACTTTCGAACGGGTGATCGGATTGTAATGAAACTTCATAACTGAATAGAATATATATCTGTAATGTCCCGTTTAAAGTCTTGACCGGATTCGGTAGCCAGGGGGGAGTTGGGGGGAGACCGGAAATTTCAAGAAACGGTTAGAATGGAGGGATCGGAATGAAACTTGCTGGGAAGAACAGGCATCTGCTCTAGATAAGTCCTTTAGACCATTGTACTGGATCCGGACACTTATGGGGGGAGGGGGAGGGGGTTTCCCGGAATTCCGGTGATGGTGGTTTTGGGGATTTTCACGATGAAACTTGGCAGGCATATCAGGGACCCGATCAAACTGACTTCAAAATAAAAATTATGTCGATCTGATAATGGTGGGGGGAGTGGAGGGCAGGGGAATCCGGGAAATTGAGAAGTGTGTAACTTTCGAACGGGTGATCTGATTGTAATGAAACTTCATAACTGAATAGAATATATATCTGTAATGTCCCGTTTAAAGTCTTGACCGGATTCGGTAGCCAGGGGGGAGTTGGGGGGAGACCGGAAATTTCAAGAAACGGTTAGAATGGAGGGATCGGAATGAAACTTGCTGGGAAGAACAGGCATCTGCTCTAGATAAGTCCTTTAGACCATTGTACTGGATCCGGACACTTATGGGGGGAGGGGGAGGGGGTTTCCCGGAATTCCGGTGATGGTGGTTTTGGGGATTTTCACGATGAAACTTGGCAGGCATATCAGGGACCTGATCAAACTGACTTCAAAATAAAAATTATGTCGATCTGATAATGGTGGGGGGAGTGGAGGGAGAGGAATCCGAAATTTTCAGTCATGCGTAATTTTGGAATGGGTGATCGGATTCGAGTGAAATTTAAGAATTGAACAGAGAACATTTCTCCGATGATCTTTTTCATATCCGGACCGGATCCGGCAACTATTGGGGGGGGGGGGCGGAAAATACTTGACCCGTTTGAGGGATCGGGATGGAACTTTGTGGGAAGAACAAACAGATGCTCTAGGTAAGTCATTTACTGAATCGGATTGGCTACGGGCACCGTGGGGGAGCTGGGGGGGGGGGGTTGGACCGGAAATCTCGAGAAACGGTCTGAATGATGGTATCGGAGTGAAACTTGCTGGGAAGAACAAACATCTGATCCATGTAAATCTTTTACATAATTTGACTGGATCCGGACACTTGAGGGGGGGGGGGGGAGGAGGGGTTTCCCGGAATTCCATTTTTGGGGGGATTTTCACGACGAAACTTGGAAGGCATATCAGGGACCCGGTCAAACTGACTTGGAATAAAAAAAAATCCTCGATATGATAATCTTGGGGGGAGGGGAGTTGAGGGAGGGGAATCTAAAATTTTGAGTCATGCGTAACTTTGGAACGGGTGATCGGATTTGAGTGAAATTTAATAATTAAACAGAGGACATTTTTCTCTGGTGATATTTTTCATTTCCGGACGGAATCCGGCAATTATTGGGGGGAGGGCGGAAAATACTTGACCCGCTTAGACTGGTGTGATCTGGATCGAACTTCGTGGGAATGACAAACAGATGCTCTGGATTAATCATTTGCAGAACCGGATTGGCTCCGGGTATTGTTGGTGGAGTTGGAGGAGGGGGGGGGGGGGTCTGGGATTCCGGTGATCGCGCGTTAAGGTACTTCCAGATGTGCTAGGACGATGAAACTTCGCTGGAATATTGGAGACTCAACAACATTTGCTTAGAAATTGCTACTTCCCAAATCCGATTATTCCTTAAAGTACCAATCTTGACCGCAAAATAAAAAAAATACTTTTAAGCAATATATGCATTTTCATGATGCCCATCATTCCATTAGCATTTTTGCCTCAAGGGTTTTGCTTACAAATGAAGTTCCAGCTCCCTTAGAGTGCGCATCTCAACCGCAAAGTCAAAACTTACTATTGATCAGTCAAATCATCTTAATCCATGCAAGTGCCATATGAGCTTACAGCTCTTGTTTCTTATATAGATCTAATCAAACCGCCGCCAAGATTGGGTTTCGATTTGCTAACAGTCAGTGCCTCAAATCCTGGAGCCTCCTCCCATTCCAGAAATGACACATAAATTAACACATTATAACCTTCCAAAATTTATGAAGGGAAGGCGGGCACTCCAAGAGTCTAGCGCCCACTGGCGCCACATAACACTCGCCTTGGTGTTATTATTATTTTTGATTTTATCGTGTGGAGAGTTTGGTATGGCGTGTGTAAGTATACGGAATGGAACGAGTCTTTCTTTCTTTTGTGTGTGTATTTACAGAGGAACGACTCATTTATACTATGTTCATATAGTCAGTGTTTAAAATGGGGCCGAGCTAACGAGCTCGTATCCCTGCCTGCCCCCAGTGATCAAAATATGTTGTCACGAAGTATTTTCGAAATAAAAGAACCTGAACCTGAACCTGTAAAAAAAATCTTGCTACTGGGATTAATCTTGTCTCTCCTGAGATAAGATTATCTCTAATTCGGATTAATCTTATCCCAGTAGAGACAAGGTTTATCCCATTAGCACATACTGCAGTTAACTTTAATCCCTACTCGGAGAAACTTTTTACAGTGAAGGCATTGTTCAGACCGGTGTAGTGAGCTACAAAAAGACCGCGTCATCGTTTCTTAAGACTAGCTAGAGCAACTCAAGCAGGCGGCGATTTCGATAGTGCTGCGTAAGATAAAATAGGATTGATTTCCATGATTCTTATTTACGCCCGTCACGGAGCATACCGCTTGTAGTGTAAGCTGATGTGATCAGCTCTTATGCAGATCCTTGCACCTATTTGAACATCGTTTAAAGCTTAACCGAATGGAGCTGAGATATTACAGTCTAGTACAGTCTAGTCTAGAAGACCCTATGAAAATGCGTTACTTGCTTCATCTGCTATTAGTGTAATCGATTTTCATCGAATGAACTTTTTCTGTCGGGTTTGTGGTACCTCTATGCTTGAAACGTTTAGCAACTAAAACGGTAAGTGATTGCCGAGAAACAAATCTTTTTGTGGTCATACACAATAGTGGGTATACACAAAACATAATAATCTGAAAATGAAAATTTTTGTCTTCCTTAGTCAGCGAAATGCACGCTTTTGTTGAAATCCAAATTTCCCGCGTCAGGATGAGTTTTGTCTTGTCAGGCCATCCGTGCATATTCTGCACGTCACTACTAGAGCCCTAGATAAAACAAAAATAAAAAAAATTATACATCCTTAGCGGAGTCGAGATAATCCAGTGTATTCAAATCCAAGATATAAAATAAGCTGACTTTTCAGTTAAGCTTTAAGACACTGTTCTGCCAAGACCACCACGCCTGATATGACCACCTGCGCCTTCTGTTTCAGAGTCCGGTTGCTTATTGTTTGTTGTCTCGTCTGCTCCTTGGGCGACGAAATTGGTTCCCCTATTAACTTTTCCGTTCTGGTCCTGAAATTTCGTTCAGCTAACTTTGTTTGGTCTGCACTTTCTTTCAGATGAAAGTGACTTTTCAACTTCAGTTTCCTGCACGTGACCGGACAAAGGAAGGAAAGATAGCTTAAAAGAGTATACAAGAAATCTGAACTCGACGTGATGACTTATTTTTTCAGCTTCCCTTAAAACAAGACCAAAGGTTTCGATTGGATCCCAAAAATTTAATATTTGATCCAGACAATCCGGTCTTGTAGATATCTGGTCTTCGCCAGACTCCTTGAACATTTATACTGTTAAGATTTAGAAACAGAAGAAGGTCAATGGCTAATCATCTGGGAAAACCAAGTTCAGATATGGATTCACCATGTGTGCATTTACCCCTAGGCTATACGTCATATCTACTTTGACGAAGCTGATCAAATCTTCCTGCCTTACTCCTGCCAAATCTCCAGTTTCAACCGGATTCTGGGTGAACTACTTGTCCGGCAAGAACCAAAGAATTCAGCGTATCACCTTACCCCTGTATCGATCATCTAATCAACTTCAGATAAAACTTTAACTTTTAACAAATTTTCCGGTTTCAGCCGGATTCCGGACGAACTATATGTCCGGGTAGGAAATGATTGTCAAAAGCGGGTTCAGCATGTCTTCTTACCCCTAAATGGAACATCTAATCAACTTCAGATAAAACTTTGACTTTTAACAAATTTTCCGGTTTCGTACAGATTCCGGGCGAACTACTTGTCCGGCGAGAAAATGGTTTCCATATTCGTGTTCAGCATGTCTTCTTACCCCTAAATCGATTATCTCATTAGCTGTTTCGAAAAAACTTTGTCCCTTAAATCGAAAACCCTCCCCCACGCCTAAATGTTGAGCTACAGAGCCCATCTACGAACTTGACCTCAAACTTGACCCAAAGAGTCCTCAGACCAAGTTTCATCAAAATATCTCATTCCCTTCGAGAATTATCGTGCTCACAGACGGACAGACAGACGGACAACTTTCGCGATGTCATAGGAGAGACAGGTATCAGCATCAGCCTATACCTAACTGGCCGTCCGATCGTCAATTCTCTCTCAGCCAGGAAGAGCAATTGGTGTTGGCGCATCCTGGTGCTTTCGCACACTCTTCCTGTGGTAGGTACAACAGAGACTCGCACAAACGAGCCTTCGCTTAGGAGTCCAACGTTCTAACCATTCGGCTAGATCGGACATCAATGCCGGGTATCAGGAAGCACATGACGAAGATTTCATCAGTCTTCTTGCTATTTACTTTTAAGTGTGCCCCCTTTTTTCCAGCGGCGATTGGGAAAATCTCCCCACAAAAAAAAAATAAGTAAACAACACTGATCTTTTTATCCCCTCCCTTCCTATTTATGTTCCAGATCGACGTCTCCTTCTTTCTTGATTAGCCTGTATATATTTTGATTCTTTGTTTCCAGGAAATTGATCTAAGGAAATCCGACGAAGAGAAAGGAAGGATAGACAGAAAGGAATTCATCCATATTTTCAAGGAAATATCTACGAGACCCGAAATCTATTTTCTGCTGATTAGGTAAGCGGCGTAGAGCTTTTACAGCTTCCGGTGAAAGAGGAGTAGGCTAGGTAGGTTAGTAGTGAAAGTTAGTTAAGTTTCCCTAAGAAAACAGATTTGAAAGGAAAAACTTCTCTTTAGCAAAACTGTTCCCCGGTTTCAACGCTCGCTTCAAGAACTTAATGATAATAGTTGCCTTTTTTCCAGATACCATGATATCTGATACCACGGTTATTGGATTTGCATTTTGGCTTTTTTGTAGTTACCGTGGTATCGACTAAGGTGGCTTTGCCAAAACGACAGTGCCGAATTTGTGCTTTTAGAAGTCAATCCAAAAAAAATTACTTACATCCAGTCACATCACAAGTGCCAACCTTCTTTCCCACCAATTTGACAAAAACCTAGACTCTTGTGTTGCTGTTGATGAAAGTGAGAGGAATTTTTCAGATGCCACGATCAGTTACCACGGTCTCGACCGTGGTATCTGAATAGCAGGTAGCCTACCATATATTGCAAAATGGTTTTTTGTTCGATGTATCAGATACCGCAGTAACTGCGAAAATGACTTTAGACCGTTGTATCAGATACCATGGGTATCTGCCAAAACCCAACTAACGCCCTATGAAATCACTGTTCATGCCGAGTAAGGATTGTGCGACACAAATGATGATGAAATTTGTGTTACGAACTAGGCAAGAGGGGCATAATGCAGTATATAGAAAGAAGACCCATTGCCATTCCAGCTTCACTGTAAAAAGTTTCTCCGAATAAGGATGCAGTAAGATAGGGTAAGGCACAATTGTAACGGCAAATATAAATAAACCTGGCGTTTCTCAAAAGCATCAGACATGCCAGTGGCACAAAAAACGACGCTTCACTAATTCCAATGGATTTGTAAAAATTATTAATACAATTCAAACAAACGAACAACTATCACACATCAACACTAAAATTTAAGTACAACACGAGAATTTACGACAACAGACATATGACTAAAGAAAAAATAAAAAATAAAAAAGGTTTGCGACATGGGTCAGATCTTCCTCCGAGCAAAACAAAAATGAATCAATTAAATCAGACAGAAGAAATATAATTGCTAGACAAAATAAATCTTTTTAGAGCTCTTTTAAAAACTTTCCTATCTTCGGACACTCTAACAGTTTCACGCGATGAATTCCATACTTTTACACCTGTATGACGAATAGAAAAGCTAGACCTTGGAGAATGATAACAAATGGTAGAAAGATTGGACCGCCGTATTGTGTTATAGTCATGAAATTGACTGTTCGGGCAAAAAAGATTTTTAAAATCAGCCGGTATTGAATCTTCTAGAAGATAACGGTAAACAAGTGTTGCAATATTCCAGTCTCTAATCTGACGGACATTTAAAATAAAAAGATGAGGCAGGATATGAGAAACTGATGAAGAAGATGGAAGACCATAAATTGCTCTGATTGATTTTTTTTTAGGATTTGAATCCGATTAATATGTTTCGAAAAAGTAGAAGCCCAAGCTGAAGTACAATATGAAAGATAAGAATGGACCAGGGAGAAATAAATCAATCGAAGTATGAATTGTGGAAGACAATGTTTGAGGCAGGAGAGCATACCAACATTTCGGCTCAACTGTACTTGCTACTGGTATTTGTAGGTTACCAGTAGCAGTATTTGCTACTGGGATTAACTGTATCTCTATTCGGATAAAATTAACCTGAATTAAGGATAATCTTATCTCAATAAAGACAAGAGTAATCCCAGTAGCAAACACCGCAAGATTTTTTTTACAGTGTTTGATGGTCGGGACAGCTCTTTTGATATTTTGATTTGGTTTTCTGGGATCCGGCAGAAAATAGTTTTTCTGTGGTTGTGGTTTACACTTAATGCACGGGACTCAGCGGTCCGCTTTCCCATCAATACAGAAATTCGACCAGATCGACTAAGGCACTGCACGACATAGCGAGAGCACATAGCAAGAGGTACTGCATAGACATAGCGCAAGAGGCACTGCTAGACATAGCGAGAGCACATAGCAAGAGGCACTGCACGACATAGCGTAGGAGGTACGAGTACTAAAAAGAGGCACGAACAACAAAAAGGCCCTTTCAGGCTTCGGAGTGAGGGGTAGGAACAATATTCTAATGTGTCTTCTTTTAGGCTCTTGAGTTACGACACCTTTCTTACGTGTTTACGTCTACTACTTGCTGATCTCTTTTATTACTCGTGCCTCCTGTACCATGCCGTGCCCTGTCCTGCCTCTTTTTAGTCGATCCCAGTTTCGACAAGCCTCTTGAATCGGGTTGGGAAAATCTATGGAGCGGACGCCACTGATACCAGACTATAAAACCATTTCTGTACTGTGTATCCATATGCGTCACTATATCTGTGTACATTAAAAATAAATTAATATAAATAACTAAAAACTAAGAAACAGTAGTGGTGATGTTCAGAGTATGCGCCTTTTGGCCCGACAAGTCCATACTGATGCCGAGAATTTGTATTTCAACAAAAGCGTGCATTTCAATGGCTGAAAAAGCGAACCTCAGAAAATATTCAGTCCCAGACTGTAAGGTCACTTCTGAAGAGGCCCGGTATTACTTGTGAACCAACAAAGTTTTTCGGCAAATCGTTTACCGTTGTAGCTGCTAAACATTTCAAGAATAGAGATTCAGCCAGCATATGACACATTCTTTTCTGGATGATTCATGAAAAACTATATATTGTATTTGTTGTGTTTTATTTAATTCTTTTATTTTATTTTACATACTCCGCTTTTCAAATGGCGAGTCAGAAACAAATTACTTACTTACTTACTAACAAGCACATAGAGGGCCATACAACCGAAAAAATAAGTTCATCCGTCGATTACATGAACAGCGAGATATGAAGTAACGTATTTTCATCAGGTCTTCAAGCCTATTTAAGTGTATAAAGGATGGGTAAATAGACTGTCATATCTCAGCCCCATTCGGTTAAGTTTTAACCAGACAAATTGCTGATCAACCAAGAACGGACATGCACGACCACCCACTGAATCAAGAAAGAGCTCTCGTAAAGTTGGTGTAAACAGCGAACTGTCTGAAGTTTCATAATTGGTAACACAGGGATGCACGGTTTCAGCAGACAACACTCATCAGACAATACTTGGGATGTAATCTGTTGTTGCGACAAATATTATGCATGAAATGTTATGCATAACAAGCATTGCTAGGAAGAGCCGAAAAGCCGCCAAAAAAGCATCTGCTGAATTTTCGAAGATCATGACGACAAACAAAAAAGTCAGCATATACTTTTTTGGCCGCTGGCAATACTTGTTATGCATAATATTTCATGCATAACGTTTGTCGCAATAACAGATTACATCCCAATTTTTGTCTGTTGAGTGTTGTCGTTCGAAACGCGCTATCTATTCTGAAAACTTCCGACAGCGTGTTCGCTGTAGATTTCTATGCGTGAGGCTAGACACCCCCCCCCCCCCCCCCAGCGAAACCCCCTGGTTCCCGCCCTCCCGGTTTTTCGCCGAATCCGACTAAGCGTATATGTTGTCCAAGGATTTTTCGAAAGCATCGATAGAATCGTTAGTTTCTGCTTGAGTGGAAAGGCGTTCCACAGCGACTCTGTTTCGGAAGGACCATCTGTCAACGTCTTTCGAGAATCGCCACCCACTCCGCGCGAAGTCGCGTCCGCGCAGACCATTTTTGTAGAATTTTATTAGCAGGCACGTTTTTCCATGACAAATCTTGTAGTATTAATAATAGCGCTGATACCATGGTATCTGTTACCACGGTAACTGGATCTGTAATTAGTCGTTTTTGCAGTTATCGTGGTATCTGATACACGGTGCTTTGCAAAAACGACTATTGCCGAAATTGCACTTTTCGAAGTCATCCCAAAAGAAAAACAGATATCCAGTTACTAAGTGCTAAACTTCTTTCTCACCAATCTGACAAAATTTGATGAAAGTGAGATGACTTTTTAGATACCACGACCAGTTACCACGGTCGGACCGTAGTATCTGAATATCTGATACCACGATAACTGTAAAAACGCCTTTTGACCGTGGTATTAGATACCACGATAACTGCAAAAACGACTTTAGACCGTGGTAACAGATACCATGGTATCAGCAAAAACGCAACTAATGTATTTGTAACCCACGTTCCTATAAGAACACAAGCGGAGTAAAATTACACAAAAAGAAGAAAAACACAAAAGGATAAGAACGTATTCTATCAAATTATGCCGCAGTTTGGGATCCTGTCGACAGTTTGCACGTGTAGGGTCCTTCAGAAACGACGTTGTTTTCTTTCCCTCTGGAAGCAGTTATACATCTCTTTGCTCATTTAGTAGTCTTCAGCGTCCTGCTTATTCAGATTTTCTAAGGATTCCTTGTTTCCACGTTTCCCAGGCTTTGATAATAGGCTAGCATTATTGATCGGTCTGATATAGCGGTTTTGGTTCTACTAGGAAGGTAGCCTGAAGGTCACTTTATGAAGATCCCATCTCTCGTATTCAGCTCACGCAAAGTTTACTGAAAAGCTGAAAGGTTATTGAGCCATTTCCACCCTTAAAGGACCCGTCGCACCTATATTAACTCTACGTCCCTAATCGTTCCGGGGTTTCGAAATTCCCATGTGATTTTCATCCACCGTTTTGGCACTAGCCTTCGAGTTTAAGTTCTCTTCGTGATTGCTTATACAACATCGTTGTATAATGAACATAAATATTCCTTCAGCCCAAGCTGACGGCGAATCATATTTGATAGTGCGAAACGGACTCAAAACACTCTACTGTCCTACCTAAACACCGGCAAATATCAAGTCCCAAACCAGAACCAACGAGGTAATTATTCGGTATCCTGCGACTGCGAGAAGCGCTATGTCGGCAGGACAGAGATGACGTTCGAAAAGAGGCTCACAGAACACCAACAAGAGATCAACCACGCCCTTTCCAATGGACACCGTTCAAATTACATCTTCAAATCGGCACTGGCAGAACACGTTTTCGGAAACCCATCCCACGTTGTACATTTTGAAAAAGCCCAGATTCTTGCAACATGCACCGGACTTCATCAAACTATAAGAGAAGCCGTTGAAATTATGAACAAGAGCTGGAAGCTCATATGGCACTTGCAAGACGTGGTAAATAAGAATGACGATGGACCCTTGGAAATCACGAGAATGTATCGTTTGGTAATTTTTTTTTGCACTTGGGTGTGATGAAGCGCACTTTAAGGGCGCTAGAAATTCATCTGTAATCAAAACCTTGAGGCAAAAATGATCATGGGCTCATGGGGTTCATGAAAATGTAGGTTTTGCTTAAAAATATTTTTTGTACTTTACGGTTAAGATGAGTACTTTAAGTGATGGTCGGATCTGGGTAGTGACAATTCTTAAGCCAATCGTGTCAGGTCTCTAATGTTCAAGCCAAGTTTCATCGTCGAAGCACATCTGGAAGTAGTCTACCTTACATTGCGATCACCGGAATTCCTGGACCCTCCCTCCAACTCTCCCCACAGTCCTCAGATCCGGTCCGGTCTTGTCAACTATGTATCTAGGGCTTGTGCTTGTTCTTCCCACCAAGTCTTATCCCAATCGCTATATTCTAAGCGTGTCACAAAATTTTCGCTCCCCCCCCCCTGACTCCCCAACATTGATCGGATCCTGTCCGCACTTGAAATGGGACATCTGAGACACGAGGTTTTTCCAAATAGCAAGTTTCATTAAGATCCGATTCCCCGTTCAAAAGTTATAAATACGTCAATATTCCGGATTCCCCCTTCTCCACTCCCCCCACGGTGGTCGGATCGGGGAAGTGATAATTTCCAAATTAGTTTGGTCGGGTCCCTAATATGCCTGCCAAGTTTCATCGCCCTAGCGCATGTATAAGCATCTTAAGTCGGGATCAACGGAATTCTGGAACCCTCCCGCCAACTCTCCCCACAGTCCTCAGATCCGGTCCGGTCTTGTCAACTATGTTTCTAGGGCTTGTGCTTGTTCTTCCCACCAAGTTTCATCCCGATCCATCCACTCTGAACATGTCACACGGTTTCCCGTCTCCCCCTCGAACTCCCCCCCACCCAAAGTCAGTGGATTCATTCTGGACCTGAAGTGTGACATCTGACACGAGGTCTTTCCAAATATTAAGTTTCATTAAGATCCGATTCCCTGCTCAAAAGCTATAAATACGTCAAGATTTCGGATTCACTCCCTTCACTCCCCCTCGGTGGTTGGATCGTTTGTTGGATGGTGGTTGGATGACCATTTCGAAGCTATTTTGGTCGCGTCCCTAGCATGCCTGCCAAGTTTCATCGTCCTAGCACATGTGTAAGCCCCTTAAGTCGGGATCACCGGAATTCCGGAACCCTCCCTCCAGCTCCCCCCACAGTGCTCGGATCCAGTCTGGTCTTATCAGCTCTGTCTCTAGGGCTTGTGCTTGTTCTGCCACCAAGTTTTATCGCGATCCGTCCACTCTGAATATGCCACACGATTTCTGGTTCCCCCTCCAACTCTCCCCAAAGTCACCGGATCCATTCCGGACTTGAAGTGTGGCATCTGAGACACGAGCATTTTCCAAATATCCGATTCCCCGTTCAAAAAGTTGTAAGTACGTCAATATTCCGGATTCCCCCTCCCTTCACTCCCCCCAAGGTGGTCGGATCGGGGAAGTGACTGTTTCCAAGTTAGTTTGGTCGGGTCCGTGATATGCCTGCCAAGTTTCATCGTCCTAGCACATGTGTAAGCATCTTAAGTCGGGATCACCGGAATTCCGCGGGGAGCCCTCCCTCCAACTCCCCCCACAGTGCTCGGATCCGATCTGGTCTTATCAACTATGTATCTGGGGCTTGTGCTGGTTCTTCCAACCAAGTTTCATCCAGATCCATCCACTCTGAACATGTCACACGATTTCCGGTTCCCCCCTCCAATTCCCCCCAAAGTCACTGGACCATTCCGGACTTGAAATGGACATCTGAGACATAAGGTCTTTCGAAATATTAAGTTTCATTAAGATCCGATTCCCCGCTCAAAAGTTAAAAATACGTCAATATTCCGGATTCCCCCTCCCTCCACTCCCCCCATGGTGATCGGATCAGGAAAGTGACTATTTCAAAGTTAGTTTGGTAGTGTCCCTAATATGCCTGCCAAGTTTCATCGTCCTAGGACTTCTGGAAGTACCCTAACTCGAGATGAGTGGCCTGACAACCGACAGACCGACAGACCGAAAAGTGATCGGTATACGGCACTTGAGCGGAGCTGCAAGTGCCACAAAAACCGTTCAGTGATCAACAGAGACACAGGTGAATACTCACTACCAGAAACATTGAACGGCATCATCACAAGCGAAAGGGAATTCAGACCCCAAGCTCTTCTCTACAACAAAACGAAAGTCAATCCAAATGCAGAAAAATCTCACAGAAAATTACACACGGCTTTGGTTGATTTTAGCCTCTTTCCATGCCCCTTGCCTTGGAGGAAAATCTTGGCAAAATGTGCATAACCGGTTTTCGAACGGAGACAGCTCCCTGGAACAATGATCGGGTGGCTAATACGTTACGTAAAGAGAAGAAATTGTGGCAAGCTTGATAATCAGTGTAATGCTAATAGAGGAGATAGGATACACTTATGAAGTGAAGGATCTCGGGAACGATAATTGATGGAAATAATACTGAATTAGAATGAATTGCTATAATAAGAAAGACGTGTCCTTAAAAACAAGACCAAAGTTTTCGATGGGATCGCAAAATTTTCAGTTCAGATCTATTCAGATATCCGTTTTGCGCTGTCAAATATTCAGATATGGATTCAGCATATGGTTTACCCTATAGCCTATACGTCGTGTCTCCTTTCTTCCTTACTTCTGCCCAACTTCCGGTTTCGGCCGGATTCCGGACAAACTACTTGTCCGACAAAAAACTAAAGCTCAAAAATTACTTCAGCATGTCTCCTTACCCCTACATGGAACCTCTAATCAACTTCAGTATAACTTTTAGTTTTAACAAATTTTCCGGTTTCAGTCGGATTCCGAGCGATCTATACGTCCGGTCACAAAATGATTGTATGTAATCCTCTTTTTTGGGAGATTTTTTTTGGAGGATTGACAGCCTGACGAGGACCCTTGCCAAGAAGGGCCGAAATATCGCTGATGAAGAATCGTAGCTGACGTATCCGTTGTAAACATTGTATAAATAAAATGGCCAATGACAAAGAATACCAGATAAACACGACTAAGAACTATTAAACGAACGAACAAAGTACGGCACAAGCGATTTAACATATCTTTCATCAACGTACTACCAATACAAAAAAAAGAGCAAACATCAGCGAGAGCCTGAGTCGTATATTTGCCATACTTGGCTGTTTCGAGGTGGACCAGGCTTCCGCTTATTGCCTCCGAGGAGCTCGTGGTCAGAAATACCATCTACACAAGTTTTTTCTTTTACCTCGTCAAAACCAAGGGCGCCAATCTTCGGGAAACCAAGCAGAGTTTCAAAGGAGTCACTTTTGTTAGGATATCGAACGATACTGTAGATACTGAGCCCTGGTCGCAGGTCCAGTCTACCATAGATCCCTGATTTTTGGATACCCTATGCCAAACGCTGGGTATATCTAGCATTTGGCAGAGCCTCTGCCTAATGCTGGATACCCTATCCATACGCTGGATACCTGTTGGTAACCTAACCTTGACCTAGCTCAATATAAAGGAGTTCTGATTTGTTGATTTTTTAGCTTCACTCAAATCATCAGTATTCTACTGGGTTACAGTATCCAGCACCTGGCATAGTGTATCCGGCGTTAGGCATAGGATAGGCCAAACGCTAGACATACCGAACGTTTGGCATAGGGTATCCAAAAATCAGGGGTTTGTGGTTGACTGCGCAAGTCCGTTTTTTCTGGCTACAACCTGAAGAGGGTCCTTGCCAAGAAGAGCCGAAATATTGTTAGAAAAAATTTCAGCTGACTTATTGGTTTACCGCCACCAAATATGGATCGCAGACTACTTGGACATCAAGAGTAATTCGTCTAGGCTTATTAAAAATATACTTAGTAGTAGCTAGGGTTAGATAGCCTAGATTGATAGATTTTGTTAAAGCCCAAGGGCCAAGGCCGTATCCAGGGGGGGGGGGGTAGAGGGTTGACCCCCCCCCCAAACATACAAAAATAATCATTTTTACAGGCTTTCCCTCTGATCTTTGTCTTTTTTATACATTTTTGTCCGACCCGCAGGCAACCCCCCCCCCCCCCCCCCGAAATAAATTCCTGGATACGGGCCTGCCTGGGGCTATTAACAGTAAACTGATTAACAATTACATACATACGGACAAACTTTAGAATTTAGAAAGTGCGCTCCTCAGTTATTTTAAAGTTTTTGTTGTATTTTAACGTTCCACTCGAGAGTGCCTCATTGTCACCTCATAATACTTAGGTATTTAATAGATTTTAATCACCTGCGAAATTTTGCTTTTTAGTGAAAGCTGAAACGAAAAGCCGATTATGTTAATTTAAATATACGAATTTAAACTAAAGGAACAATCTCAACTGAGGCATTACAGTTAGTTTTACACAAATTTTCGCCTGCGGCGCATTCTGTAATATTCTCTATTTGGAAGAACGATTTATCATTTAGTTAGCGTTTTAGGATTTAAATTCTTGTGGGTGTGAAACACGTTAAAAGCTTATACGAGGTGACAATTCAGTAGGAGGAAGAAAAGATCTGTGGAAAAATTTTACAATTTACAAAAAAATCGAAATTTTTATACCTTAAAAACTCATGACAGGATTATCGAGAGTATAGTTTAGACACTCAGCAGAAGCAAGTGCCAAAGCGCGCATAGCTCTTCCTTCTTATAATTAACCGATTATTTTTTCTTTTCAGATTTTCAAATAAGGACTACTTAGACTTGGAGGACCTACAACTGTTTCTGGAAGGTGAACAAGGGGTAAGTATTTCTTAGCATTTTGCACTATGTGCCTCTTACAGTGTGAGTAGACGATTTTTTGCTCCGGATTTTTTGCACTTCTGTTATTCAGTCGAACAAATCTCAACTTTTCCGCACGAAAGTGGTGATGGTGCCGAGCCGCTCAAGTTGGAAAAATGACTTGTGGGAAAATGACTTGTGGTTGGTTTTCCCACAAGTCATTTTTCCAACTTGAGCGGCTTTGAGCCTGAAGAGGACCCTTGCCAAGAAGGGCCGAAATATAGCTCAAATAAAATCCAGCTGACGTATCTGTTTTGCACTATCAAATAATAATAATAATAATTGTATTCAAAGCCAAAGGCTATATACAAGAAAATACATATAAAACAACAAAACAAAATAACTTTACATGAACTAAACTTCGCCAACGCTCTCTCGAAATTTCACCACACCATCAAAAAATCTGCAAATTTTACATATAACGCTTGGCGTCGTGCTCTTTAAGATGTCAGGAAGTAAAATAACCTCACCTCCCAATAATTCCCTTCTTAGCCCAGAAAGCTCTGGACACCGGCACAGAACATGGACCAAATCATCAACTCCATTACCACATAGAGGGTAAGCACACCCGGATGGCTGGTCTTCATCTTTTCTTTTCAAGAAATAACCATGTCTATGCTCTGATAGACAGTTGGCCCGCAACTGGATCCAGTACCGTAAAAATAACCGGTGCAAATTTATCTTAAAATACACCTCTTCACCAAATACTTCTTTTAGTAGTAGTAGTAGAACAGTTTTATTAACAAAACAGTCGTGGATCCATAAATAGCACAGCAAAAGCAATGCTTGCGAGGATGTGCTATTAAACAACACAAAAAGAAGAATTTTTCTTTTACTGAAGTAAAGGTTAAGAGGATGAAACCATGTACCAAAGCACTCTACACAATTACTTACAATACAAAAAAAAATATTATGTTTTCTAGTCCCAAAACAACAACAGAAAAAAAAGAAAAAAAAATATAAATAACTTTCCTTAATCCATTTCGAAAGTGTACCTACCAAGCAACTCCAAACGTAGCTCTGATTTAAATTGATCAAAATTACCTAATTCCTTTGAATTCTCTACTAAGCTTATTCCAAAGCTTAGACGCTCTGTAAATAATCGAGAACGAATACCTACTTGAAATCAAACGAGGAACCTGAGTATCACCTCTTGCCCGAGTATCGTGTTGGTGAACGTCTGACCTTTCACAAAATATACCTTCAAAACAATCTGGAAGGTACCCATTAGAATATTTGTATGAAAATCAGCGTGTAAAAATCAGGCAATCCAGCTGCAGGCATTATATTTATTTCCCTGTATACTGTTCTCATCGACTCACAATTCCGCACTCCTCAAAAAGCTCTAATGGCGTTATTCTGGATCACACGGATTTGACGAAGTATAGAAGGAAAAGTAACAAGCCATATCGATGAACAGTACAAAATATACGGGTGTATCAGTGAGAAATATAGTATACTTACTTGTCTATAATATTTCAATGTCACTGATCTACTTACCATCCCCTCCCATTTTTGGGTTTGGATTTGGATTCGCATTGGGCTGAATAAATATTTATAATTAATGTATCCTCCAATCTCCGCTCTTGAGGTTTTTTTTTTTTACCGAACCTGGAAGTTCTAAGGAGGTGCAGGTCGCTTATGACGAAAATGTTTATTTATTTAAAAACAAATTAACGATCACCTCATAATTGTCGAGCTTCGTGTCTCGTGTCAGTGACGGATATGTATAAATTAAATATTAAGACACGAAACTTAAAGTAAAAAATGAATACAAAAAAACACTACAAAAGAACACGAAAACAAGCCTTTGATGATCGGTCGCCAAACAAATTTCATTTGCCGGTCAAAACCGGAAACTTAACCGCAAAAATTGTTTCAGGCCTTGCGAATTTAGTCTTTGGCGTAATGTTCGGCCTTAGCGGATACCATGCCAACTAGCTTAGCGTCTAAAATCCTGGTGGATTTTCTTGGCTACCGGATTTTTCAATAATTGGGTGGTGTAACGTATAATTTCTTCCATGAACGCGGAAAAAATTCAATGACGGCATTGAGATGTTCCACCCTAGAACTCCCAGTTAAAGCACATGTCACAGCAGATACGTTTCTACCCTCATATTCTAATAATCCTGACTCCTTTGGAACTCTGATGGGTTTCTCGGGGATTACAAACGCTGTCTTCAGCCTTACGCTTTCCCCATGGTTTAGACGAGAAACACGGAAAACTTGTATCATTTCTATTTTTGACCAATCAGCTCTTCGGAAGAATAATCCAAAGCTTGATCTACCTCGAAAAGAGCCAAACATGGCAAATATAACAAGACCAAATGTTTCGGTGGGATCCCCAAAATGTTATATTTGATACAGATTGTTGGGTCTTGTCTTCGCCAGATCCAGTCTTCGCCTAACTCCATGAAAATTTTTACTATTAAAATTTAGAAACAGATTAAAGCCAGGTAGCTAATCATCTGAGAAAACCAAGTTCAGATATGGATTCAGCATGTGTGTTTACCCCTATAAGTCTTTTCCTGAGTCTTATATATTTTGGCGAAACTGACCGAAACTTCCTGCCGTACTTTTGCCCAGTTTCTGGTTTTCGGCCAAATTCTGGGCAAACTGCTTGTCCGGCAAAAAACTAAAGCTAAAAAGCGAATTCAGCGTATCTCCCTATATCGAACATATAATAAATTTCAAGTGGAACTTTAACTTGGAACACATTTTCCGGTTTCAGCCGGATTCCGGGCTAACTATATCTTCGGGTAAGAAATGACTGTCATATATGGATTCAGCATCTCTTCTTACCCCTAAATCGGAAGCTTCCTCTCAGAAAGAAAACATTATGTCAGGTTTGGAACTGAAGATGGGAAAGACATCTTATCGGAAGAGAACAGAGTCTATTGTGGTGTGCCTCAGGGAACCAAACTCGGCCCCCTTTTATTTACTCTGTTCGTCAACAATATTCCAGAAATCATACAGAAACACACATGTTTCCAGTATGTTGACGACCTATCAATAATAGTAACCTCTGATGACTCAGAGGGCTCGATCAGAGAACTTCTCAGTGTACTCGAAAACTGGGCATGTGAAAATAAAATGAAAATCAACAGAAATAAAACGCAAGCAATTGTCCTTGGTTTCGGACGAGAATCGTCGGACCGCCTTAGGCAAGAAATAGAAGACTGTGGCATCCAGTGTGAAAAAACCCTGTCAATTCTCTGGGTAAGCCTTGAAGACTCTATCAAATGGGCCAGAAACACCGAAGAAATAACCAAGAATGGGTCTAGACGGTTGTTCATGTTGCACGCCCTTCGCAAGGCTGGGCTGGAGCGAGAAATTAAGCTCAACGCTTATGTATCCTGCGTTCGCCCAGTCCTGGAATACATGTCTGCTGTGTGGCACTCATCCCTCGACAACCAGCAGTCACAGGCCATTAAGGAAATCCGAAAGAGAACCTGCAAACTGATCATCGGAAGTGGTTATCGGAGGTACGAGCAGGCACTACTGGAACTAAAACTGGAAAGACTCGACGGTAGAAGACCTCTGGCCTGTGTGAAATTTGGTCAAAGCCTATCACAGTCAGCCCGGTTCCTTACCCTGCTCCCAAAACGCTCCGAAGAAATCCACCAGTACGAAACTCGCCAGCGGAGGGGCTCCGAACTGGTGAAGTGTAACACGGAGCGTTACCGCCGCTCGGCACTGCTGTTCATGGCTAGGACAATTATCTAGTGCTTATTCATGTTCTTTTTTCTGTACAACCCTTTCAGTGTCTCTCTGCC